>JAJIZL010124019.1:165650-242667 GCA_023969395.1 Amblyomma maculatum
CTGACTGACTGACTGACTGACTGACTGACTGACTGACTGACTGACTGCACAAGCTGTGCGGTCTCTTTAAATAGGGCGTGCCGCGTCTGTCAACACGCGCCAAAGCTAGCGCGCACACACACTTAGCTTCGCTGGTTAGAACGCTCTCTCTAACTCCCATCGAGCCGCGCGTCGTCATTGGCTAGGTCCCATAGAATGTCCTAGAGACGCCTGGCGTTTTCCAAACTGGTGAGTCACCTTCATCGCCGGGTGGTGAAAAAGAGGGCGACGGCGACGCGTACAAAGCTACGCGCTCTCTCGCGCGGGGATGGAGATTTTTCTCGAATCTTGTGGAATTTATCATGCGGCGACGAGCGGCCCTCGCGCCGCGTCGGCTTAACAAAAATGTGCGCCGATTTCGTGACAAGTTAGCGCTGTGTCCTGTGTGCCTGTCACGTCTTTGTCTTCTTTTTTTTGCACTTCAGGCTAGGCCGAAAATGAGGAGAAAGAGGGGGACATATTTATTCTAACCTGCTTCATATATGAAGCCACAATTAACGCAGCTTCGAGCAACACGTATGAAAAGAGAAAACTATAACGAGGAAAGGACGCCCACCTAATCTGACTTTGTTTAGCTTTTAGGAGGACCTTGCCGAGTTGCGATTACGGTTTCCCGCCACTCTGGAAGATCCCTTCTTGTGAGGTAATTTGCACGTGCTTGGAGATTGAGGAGATTTTGCTGGTTTGCTCTCAACACCCTCGTTCTGTGGCGATGGGAAACATATAAATATTATGATTGGAACAATAGACGAGATGAGAAGTAAAATCTATTCACGCCAACGACACACCGTTGTCCTACTTATCTCTCTAAAATAGTTGCATCAATCCCTTTCTGCCGTTTTGGGAGAGGGAAACAGGCCATGTCAGAGTGGGTCCCAGACTTGTCCATTAATTGTTATCACTTTGTCTGCGCGTTAATGGCTGCGATTGTGTTCTGTGTGCTGCGAAACTGATGCATCATTCCCGCATGAGAGTGATCACATCTTGCTCTTTTAGTTTGGTGTGGGTAAAATGAAACAGAGTACAGTATAGAACTATAGTACGGAAGGGAGGAGGGACCGCCGAAGTTATAGGGGGGTTACATGCGCTTTCGCCCAGGGCGCCATTTATATTAATCCTGCCCTGGCTACACCGCGCCTCTTGTGTATACATATCCCGCCCTCCTCTTGTGCGCAGTACTGATGATGATAACCTGATAAGCACCACTGCGTATGCAGCCCATACTAACTTCGTGCAAGGTGACAGGCGTATATATGGAGGCCGAGCAAATTATACGTGACCAGAGGTAATGTCTGATTTGTGTAATATGAAGGACTGAAGATGAAGGCCGTGTGTTATTCTAGCAATACACAGTCAGCGTCTGAGCAGGAATGAAGCCATGCAATAGCAGCTGCAGCCTGTTTTACAAGCCTTTTGTACCGCTACGTAAGGCGAAGAGCACCCCGGCAAATCACTATCATGCACAGTAAAAACCTGTGTTCCTGCCATATTCTTCCAAAGCGGTCTTGATTCGTGCATGGTCCTTCATTCGCCTTAGATCACAATAACCTAATGCGCGCATTCCTGTTTCGCCCAGGTCATCCTTGTGCTCTGTAGTGCTGCACAAAGCTTCTTAAACGAAGTGCACGATAATGTTTTAATATCAAAGCTTGAACAGTATATTTTTCTTCACGTCGCCATGCTGTGCATCATGCGAAAATTGACTCCGGCAGTGTTTTGCAGTATAATGACCAGTTCAGACCATGCAGTGCGGAGCACATGAGATGCACTTATTCCACTGAAAAAGAAACAAGAGCAACCGTACAAGCAAAACAACAAGCGAACAAAATGTGACACTTTGAAATAAACTTTCTCTAAGACCACAGCGACAGCAAAAGGCGAAGAACGACATCTTATCTGCGCCTTGCATGACATGCTGTGCCGGCTTCCATCAGGTCCACAAAAACTAAAAAGAAAATCAAAAGCTGCTGTGCCATTAACACTTGCGCGGTGCGCGTTAGACAGTACAACATAAACAGTATAGTTTTTATTTGGGCCCACTAAAACAGTTCACCGTTTAAGGATGTCGTTTTCGACACACAGTGAGCAAGAGTAAAAAGAGCTGCCAGAGAACTAAGTGCTCCTGCTTTGAACAAGCTTAACAACGCAACGCATGCGCAGGATGCCACAGAGATCAACAAACAGCAGCAGACGTTTCAACATTTCTAATGCAACAGGTTCCAGTTATGATTGACTGCGTTCAAGTCTGCAAAAGTAGTCTGCGAAATATTCGTGGATAGAATAGGTAAGGCGTCATGACATGGCGTAATAAAAAGGGTACTTCGTGGCTTAAACTAAGATTTAAAGCTTCGATGAATATTGACGTCATCAATGCTATTTTTTTTTTTTGCAATGCCCGCAGGGCAACATTTCGTGAGAAAGGGCCCAGAAGACAATTACTTTTTGCAGTATTCTGACAGCAGCAGCCCCACTCTGAAATCAGAATGAGCTGTTGTGGTTGGGCTTATTTTCACCCATAAAAGAATTGAACGACTCGGCGGTGGCGGCAGCAGCAAGCGGGCTCATAGGTCGTCGAACTACGGATGCCCGCTAAATTCGTCGGCGCTCAGGTTTAAGTCGGCAAAGAAACTTCTAGATAAACCGCAAAAGGAAACTACAAACTAACTTGTATTGCAGCACGAACCACAAGAAGGGACAACGACAGAGTGAAAAGAGCGCTGACTTCCAACTATTTATTTCTCTGATATGCCACGCATTTATACACATTTAAAGCTTCAGCAGGAAAGAGCAGGAAAAACAATCAGCATGAAAGGAATTTTTCGGCGAATTTCGCGCTACAAACTCTGATTAAGACTCGTCTCGGCGACACTCGGCATGAACAAAAAGCGGAAGGTTGTACTGCGTCTAAGAAGCAAACTGAGAAGGACGAGTACCAATAGTTTTTGGAGGCCCCAAATAGCTTCAAATGTGTATAAATGTGTGGCATATCAGAGAAATAAATAGTTGGAAGTCAGCGCTCTTTTCACTCTGTCTGTCGTCGTCCCTTCTTGTGGTTTGCGCTGCAATACAAGTTAGATATGAACCAACTAGCCCGCCAAGCAACCGTTCTGAAACTACAAAGCCTTTGAGCAACGTGGAAGCGGCCGTCCTGGCTGAAGTCATTCGACATTAATCTATCTCGGCAAATTTCGCGCTACAAAATCTGATTAAGGCTCGTCTCGGCGACACTCGGCATGAACAAAAAGCAGAAGGTTGCACTGCGTCCAAGAAGCAAACTGAGAAGGACGCGTACCAATAGTTTTTGGAGGCCACAAATAAAAGTCACATTCTTTCGGGGTGATAGTGACCATTCAACAACGGTAATCTAATCCGGCAAAACTGTGGTGAGGGCTGATTGTTGGCAATTGCGTTGAATAGTTAGATATGTATTAAAAATGAACATCATCTGGAAAATAAATGTTCTATATTGGCCAATTCCCTGTTATTCATACTAAAGAATTGGTAAAGATGATATAGCTTAACTCAACCCGCAAGATTGACAACTTCTCAGTCCAATTGCATTGTGGTGTCTCGATGTCGGCATTCACTAATGGGCCCCGGGGTTTCCAATTCTTTCACTCTTAAGCCACGCTGAGTACAGAATCCACTGCCTACAGCTACACCTCGGCGATAAGAGCTGCAATTCTTCAAAGTTGTGATACTTGATGCGTCTAGAGTTTGGACTATGTTTAAAATTGAAACTTTGGCGCCACCATGATGCAAAAAGAGACCGCGTAGTTGTGCTCATCCTGTAGCCTCCTGAATCGAACAAAATCAAATATCTACGCACACTGGGAAAGTATCGGTGTGATCGCCGGCTTCAGTAACTGTACACATAGGTGTGCGAAAAGCGGCAACAGCTTTTTATTTTTTTTAACATACTGGACATATTCCTGCTTTGTCCGTTTAATGACTGTGGCTTTAGGCGAATAAAATTCTTAAAAATGGCTGGCATTTGATGACGCTAATGTCGCAATGCAGACTGCTAGCCACATGAATAAAATTTGAATCTCGCGGCCTGAAGAATCAAGTTTAAGAAACACCGTAATTTGAAATATCTAAGCTGAAAAGGGTGCCCTGAGGTTAATAACGAACAGAGAGATTATATTTCTTGCTGTCAAATCCTATGCATTACAACTTTATATAGAGAGCCACAATATCTTTGTATATTCCTCTAATAATTTGGTCTTTTTTCAAAGTTTGGAAATCTACCACTGTTTAACTAAACTCCTCTGCATGAATTATCAACACAAAACTGCATCTCTGGTACTGGCCACAAATTATTTTACAAGATAAAATTCAAGAAGTGGACGCACTCTTCGCTTTGCGACCGTGTCTTTCCAGCGCATACAGTGCGTAAGGTTGTTTCCTTAGGTAAATTCTGTCATTACATGTCTCACAAAAAGGACACACCATGTTGTTGATATGCTTTCAATACCTATCAAAGTCTGTCATTACATGTCTCAAAAAAAGGACGCACCATGTTGTTATGTTTTCAATACTTATCGAATAGAGGCAGAACAAACTGTTGACTGGATGTACTGGTGTTGTTGACTGAGGAGATGTACTAAAGTTGTTGACTTAGCACAGCACAGCACTAATTCTGCTATCAACATTCAGTTTTTTGAATGAGTGTGCTGCAATTGTTGAGTTTACAGGATGTATCATAGCTGTTTACTGCACACAAAATGTCAACCTTGCTGTATAAGCATGCAGGTTGTTGACTGCTACGCAAGCTGTTGTGCAGTAGTAACCAAGCGACATTGCAGCACACGATTCAATTTATATGAGACAGGGCAGATAAGTCATCTGTTTTATTTACAAGAAATTATTTAAACAATGTGCCATTATTCGAACATAGACACAAAGTTGTCATTACAGAGTTACGAAACCACAGACTTACGAGATACGAGTTACCACAGAGTTACGAATACAGAAGAGGCAACGGGTTGCTTCGGGACGCGGTGAACCACAGGGAGTATGCAGTCCTCAAACATCGCTCAATGCGTTCCCTGCATCAGGAGCTACGGCTCGAGGCTTGTTGTTGCGACTGTATGAAGAAGGAAGAGAAAATAGACGGCCTGCTACTGGCTCTGTAACTTAGCCACTTCCGCTTACTCGCGCGAAGAAAGAGAGAGAGAGAGAAATACGCCCGTCGCAAGAACCACACAGGCTTCTGGTTCAGCCTAACTCCCACCACACGAGCTACATTACCCAGAACAGTTGTAAAATGAATTTGATTTTAAAATATAACCCTACGATTTGTGGTATATAAACGACGCTACATTTAAATAAAAGGTAAACATTGAATGCTTCCAATTACTAATTAAAACGTAAACATATCGAATCGCACCACCACCCCCGAAGCCGCTCAAATAAACCTGAATTTGATTTGAGACGTTTATCGAGAAGTACATAACTCGGTAACGGGAGTGGTACCTGACATACCAATATCTATCGGAAATGCCGCATCGTATATGCCCATCACGTGATCGCAGTTTCTCTACTAAGCAGTGCTAGACGGCGTATTCGTACTCTACAGAGCCGTTTTCACGGGAGCTCGATTTTGTCCTTAACATAATATAAAAAATGATTACTTGTTAGCAGTTTATCAAATTAGAACTGATTCTACTGTTTTTTGCGCAATGCGAGAAACCTCAAACATCTGTTCTTACTTGCAATGCGCCTTTGGTATTTTTTTGTGCCAGAAAGGTAATATGAAATAAACATGAAACCAAACTGTCATCAGCAGACAGAAAAACATTAAAGGGAGCAAAAGCAAAGCCAGTAACAAGAAAAAAAAAATCAGAATGGAGTCAAGCTATGAGCTGAGGTCTCCTTGAGAATTTTTGGATCTACATCATCCGTATATATTTCAGCCAGTCAATCCATAGTTAACAGAATTTACTCAAATGGTAGTTAACAACAATAGGTATTTAGTTAGGTCAATCCATGGTTAACAAACTTTACGAAAATATTAGTTAACAACTCGCTGCTGCCGAAAGGTAAATATCCCTTTTGTTTACACTTGCTGACCGCAGTCAATAACAGCTACAACAACTTGTATTGTAGCTGTTGACTCAATAATACTTGCTGGGTGGCTAGTTCTGTTAACTCCACAAGTTGTCCACAGTCTATGAACTCTTTGTCAATCACCATTCTTGTAAAGGTTGCTCTATCTTTTACAGTTTACCACTGTGCTTGGGCCAGGCCACTTCAGTGATTGTCAAGAATCTTCGGAATGTAACTTGGTACGTAGGAATCTGACTATTACGCGATAGCCTATACAGTTCGTTCGGTGGAAAAGAGAAACGGCGTAGTCGGTACCGCGTGTAGAAAATAATCGAGAGTTGCGTGAAGAAAATCGCATCATGGTAATTGTTGGTTCTAGTTATTCATACCTGATTGGTATCTCATAGGTGATGACGAATTAAAGAAAAGCTCCTAGTTAATTGTAATTAAATAAATAGAAGAAAAATTAGAAAAATGTGTTCAAAAGTGTCAAAATGCTCAGAATGGAAAGCCAATGCTTGCTAATAAGTATCGGTGTAAAAAAGTTAAAAATAGATAACAAAAATTAAAAAAGTGAAAAACATCCTTCAACGCTATCGCGTCACACCTTTAATGGCAGAGCGCAAGCGTCCCTTTAATTTTTTGCTATCTCTGCCACGAGGCAGTGCTTGTTCTGAGCTCTCCTTTCTGGAACTGTTTTCTTAGCCGCTTGATCAGTTAACAGTTTCACGCCAGAATATCTTTCAGAATTTTTGAAATTATTATGGTCTGTACATACCAGAGAACAGCTATGACACATAGCGGGACAGTAAAGGGTGGAAGAACGGGCTAGTTTGTAGTTCATCTTAAGAAAACAAAACAGCGCACTCCTGACACACGTCGAGCTCTTATCTCGCGTCTGTTATGTCCAGCTTTGTTATCTCGCGTCTTTTCAACTTTTGGTACGTTATCTTTCTGTCGCGTGCAAACCCAGCAGCTGTTACCTATGTTTTCCCGCCCCATTTTCGAACTTATATATTGTGTTACTCTACTATAAAATAACCAGTTGAAGTAAAAAAAAACAGCGCTGTGTTGTCTGTTTGTCCGTGTGTCAGGAGTGTGCTGTTTTGTTTTCCTAAGAAAAGCGGAACAGTGCAGCGTACGTCCAACATGGCTCCACCTTTCTGCGCAACCCGCGTCACTGATTCCTGTCCTGCGTCGCCATCTTCGTCGGGATGCGTGAATCGACTTTCGCGCCGGCCATTGGTGGATGCTTTGGTTCCCTGGCAAGCAGTGGTCATCCACTCGCCGCAGAGCCAAAGTCACGGTTGATGGTGGCCGTACACTTTAAACCCAGGAGAGCAGAAAGTTGGGCGAGTTGGTTGACATGAATCCTGAAAAGTTTGCGCGTTGACACAAGGACAAGGCTCTTCCTTGCTTTTCTCGGCTTGTCCTTGTGTCAACGCGCGAACTTTACAGTACACTTAAGGCTCAGTCTACTCTATAAGAAATGCTAAATTGCAGAAAGCTTATTGCATAACCTGCGTGTTTGTTGCTCTATCGTAGGCCGCCTCTCTTATTCTAGGATTAGTTACTCTCGCACAGGAAAGCAATATTTATTCTACTTGACGTACGCCAACGCGACCATCTTAATATTTAGTTCTTGCTATACCTCTGGATGAGAATGACTATCCGTAAATGGACCATCTTTTGAGATGCTGCTCTTATCCACCTCCGCAGAGAGGGAAGAAGGAGAGCAGTACCATTCGCACGGTGTACGGCGGTATCACGGGTTGTTGTTTTTTTTATTGTTTTTCGCGGTTAAATTCCGCAGGAGAGATCATGATGACAGCCCTTTCTGCTGAACAATGTTATGAACGTTCATGCTGAGTGATGACCCAAAGGTCTGTGCCCCGAAGCCCAGGCAAATCTCCCGTTGTTTTTACGGCACTCGTTACAGAATCGAAAAATGTGTAGTCATCCGAGAGAGTGAAGTTCAAGGTGCCACGAAGACTTTCCTCAGGCAGTTGCCGGAGTTCGGTTGCAATAGTTGACTGCGTAATGCAGGAGTGTTATAATAGGGTAACGTTATTGTTCTGGGGCCAAGAGAATAGCAGGAAGCAACAGCGCAAGTGCACACTGGTGGCACAATTCGAGAATTAGGGTAAAGAGGTGGCCAGATCTGAAAAGCCAAGAGAAAATGGAAAGGTCGTTTGGGTGAACTTAATTTTTGCCTGGCTAGACGTGACGGCTTTAATGGCTCTCGTTTACTGGCGCTTCTTGTGGATCCTCGTTCACGTGCGTGCAAATTACTACTCTCCTAATTACTACAGTCCCTTAATTTCTTCTCTAATGTTTCCACTGAATGCAGACAGAGCACTACATAACCAAACCGTCAGAACGTATCTCAAGGGCCTAGCGGCAGTATGTCTTACTCGCACCTCAAGGGTCCTGGAAGGCTTATTGTGGTCTCACTATATTATTTGAAAGCAGAGATCCAATTAGGCAGCTCCTACTAATGGGTCATGGCATGTGGTCGCCGGACGTCAGGGAAGCCAGTGAGTGCCAGCTACAAAGATGCCTGAAGTCAAATGATTTGCGTCTCAGCCCCAAAATGATGCCTTCACCGCCATCTTTAAAGGCTACTGTGAAATGCTATCAGACAGTTTCTTGCTATAATAAGAAATTATTTCCGAGCATTTAAATGCAAATAGGCCTTTAATAATGGTGTACGGCTACATTTTACGGCTGATACAAAAATCGTTTGGCTTCAGAACTTTTCATCAAGATTGTACCTCAACTAAGTGTGTTTGCTGTAACCGGACAATGGTGTCGCGAATTGCTACGCGCGCACACTCACGCGCACTCACGCGCGTGTGTGCACACAGGCAGATGCACACACGCGCGCACACAGTGTGCTTGTATTCCTCAGTCCCCCGTCTGTAACTTTATAAGCTACAGCCAAGAACCATAAACCAATATGCACAAATTTCAATCTTACGGGCCGACATTTCTACATAAATGGTTCGAAGCGCAAGTTGCTCTTTAAGTGTGAAATCAATAGAAAGCTTACATTCAAATTTAAGTAGCTCGTTTGGAACTGTGCAAGGCTACAACCGTTAGGCACTTTAATGTAAGCAGCAATAAAACGTTTAGATAATATTTGACCTTATAATTGAACAATTCAGTTGAAATGAAAGAAAATTATGTTCTTCCTTTGCAGTGTTGGCAAACGTGCAAGCTCATCATGGCGGATTTTCTAACTTGGGGTCCCATGTGTCAAGAAGAAGGCATCTGTGTGAGTAACCGCTTTCTAGCGCCGTGTCAAATTCTCGGTAAAGCACCGGACTCAAAATTCGGAGTCAGAACATTGGGATCCCACCTTCGGCACAAGATTGCTTTTTTTTTATTCTATTTTCTACAGTGATAGCAACGATTTGTTATTTCATACCTGTAAACAAAAATATCCCCCATGCTTTCCTCTGTGTCAGTGCCTGCTGCTTTTATTCGTAGGCCGGCTTCCTTGTACGTTTAATAAGGCGCAAAGGCTTCGCCCCCTCACACTTTGCAGTGAATCCGCCAGTTATCCAGTAACAATTGCAATAAAATTTTTAAAAGGGCAGGCAGGATTTACAAGGTAACTTTGAGATTTCCACAGCTTCTGTTGTCAGGGCCTGGAGAGATGCGCTTGGTTTGATGTGCCGCGAGTTGATGTCAGTGCTTCGCTAGTGAAGAGTGTACCCAACATAGGTAGTGCCACCTGCCGTAATGTCTGAATGACCGACTGACTGCGCAGGATGACTGCAGAGAATTCAACTGAAAGGGCGGCTAATAAGTAACCCTCATAACTCATCTTTTCTAGCGCTTCTTTAACACACAAGGGACATTAGATGAAGGAGGAACACATAAGAACAGGATGGACGCTAGCATCCGTCCTGTCCTTATGTGTTCCTCCTTCATCTAATGTCCCTTGTGTGTTAAAGAAGCGCTAGAAAAGATGAGTTCAAATGCTTTCCAACTCGCCCAAGTTTCCGCCTTATTAACCCTCATAAGTTTTGCAGCTCAATTCTACCCTTAAACTCGTCATCTACCTCATTTGTTATTGTGTTATTGATGACGAAATTGTAACTGACTCCGCTCGAACATCTGACGCATTTAATACTTACTTTCCCTTTGTGTTTGCATGTGACACGATTCCTTTTTTAAGTTTTCCTAATTACGATCGTTCACTCCCAGATATCAAGGTTAGTACTGAGGGCATTTTAAATCTCATTGTGAGCCTTCATGCAAACAAATGCGCTGGACCGGATGATATTCCAAGCACTGTCCTTGTACGTCATTCCCTTTGCTCATCTCAATATCTCTTAATAATTTTCCAGAAATCTCGACCGGCATCGTCCCCTCCTCATGGAAGCTCGCTAGTGTACTTGCACACTATAAATCCGGCAAGAAGCATTCTTTCTAAATTCTTTCTAAATATAGGCCGATCTCTTTAACAGCTCATTCATGTACGAGTTTAGAACACATAATTTATAGGCATATCATGGAGTTTCTTGAAAAAGTAATCTTTTGTCCAGGACTCAACACGGGTTTCCCGGGGATTTTAGTACAGTGACTCAGTTAAATGAAATTTACACATGCCATTCTTCTTAACATCAATACCGGCCATCAAATTGACGCCATATTCATCGACATCTCAAAAGCCTTTGATACGGTCCTCCACTGTAAATTGTTGTGCAAACTGAAAGTCATTGTCAATAACTCTCAACTGGTTAATTGGATTGCTTGTTTCCGCTCACATCGATTCCAGACTGTTCGCTTCGATTCCGTTGACTCTTCTGCAGCTTAGGTAACCTCGGGAGTTCCCCAAGGCTCCGTGCTCGGCCCTTTGTTATTTTTGCTGTATATTAATGATTTGTCTAGTAATATAGCCTCAAAGATCCATTATTACGGAAAGGATTGTGTATTGTAACACACTATTAACATTGCCGGTTATCACCCCCTCCTTAATGAGTCTTTTGGTATGTTCTGTGACTGGTGCAATGCCTGGCAGAGGAATATCAACTTCAGCAAAACAGTTGTCTTGTATTTCACTAATCGCCTAACCTTCGTATTGCGATTATTATTCACTGCATAGAGTACACGAATACAAATACCTTGTTGCGTTTTTACTCATATTAGGTCATGGTCAAAGTAGTACATTGATTGCATCACTTCTAAAGCTCTTAAGAAGGTTCGTTATCTGAGGCGCAAAACAAGAGCAGCTCCTAAGGAGGGCAAACTGCCAAACTTTAATCCGGCCTATACTTGAATATCCGTCAAATGTCTGGAACCCATATAAAAACCGTGAAGTTGATCAAATCGAATGTTTCCAACGGAAAGCAGTAAGATATGTCACCGCTACTACTTCCATTTCTCACATTCATCTGCGATCTCTTCTCTAAAACTAATTCTGCTCTCGTCCCGTTGTAAAACTGACTTCCTTAAACTTTTTCATTCTATAGTGCATTTTTTCAATTGCCTTTCAGAGCGTACCTTGTTTTCAGAACTATCTGCAACTAGAAGCCATCATAATCTAATATACAACATTTTTTTGCCCGTACCAACGCTTTCAAATACAGTTTCTTTCCTCACACTGTGTAAAGTTGCTGCTCCTTACGTGGAAACATGCGGTCATTATCAATTTCTGAATTTGCGTCGGCAATTGAGTCGTAGCATCAGAAGGTATTATGTGTTGTGATAATATTTTTTATTGTTGTTATATATCTTTGATGTGTTGAGTTGTATGAAATTTCGCACACCAACTCTTGCTATAGCCCTGAATTGGGCTGCAGTACGTTCAAAGAAAAAGGTCTTGATTCCGCTGTCAGTACCCTGCAGTACTGTTCGGAAGCATCTTTAAACATTAGCCAAGAAAGTTCGGCAAATGCTGGCAGTTATAAGGTGAGGCGGGCATACGTTGAAGTGTCTGCCAAATTTTAGTTACGGATTCGCGCACATTCAGTGTAGAACAAAAGTGTCGCTATCATTGCTAACTAAGTTCTATCGGGTAGTTGCGAATCAGTCCTTAAGCACGCCGACAATCGCGAATGTCTTCGATGCTTTTCCTGCGCAGAACATTTCTTTTCTTCTTGTGTGCAAACATCGGGAATACATATGTATCTCCCGTACTTTGATGAAGCAGCTGATTTGAATCAATATTTATTGACTTGCTTCCAGCAGGTGATATAACGACGATAGTGAATTCCATATCCGTGTCATAGCACTAATTCCGCTGTTTTCAGCGTTCTCTCTGCATTCACGTTGGTGGGTTTTGTAAGAACTCTTTAGTACCACCTGCGGTACGAACAGGCCCTGTAAGTTTTGGGTAATAATCATTTTCACGTGCTTTGAAGTCAGCGCACCACGCAAAGTTCGCGCTTTAGAGTGAACTTGTACCAAAGGTCAGGTCAATATAGCTGGCAGGTAGGCCTCAAAGGAAGGTTAAACTGCCATTTAAAGGCAATGGCTTTAGAGAAGCCGTCAATTCAGGTAGAACATATGCAAGCAGGAACGTTATTTTATCTTTAATATGGTCATAGCCGTTTTTTTCTCTCCATTTCTTCTCATGCAGCCGTGTTCAGAGATTTGACAGAATGTTCCCGGAAGTAACTGAAAGCTTGGCACCTTAAGCACGTTTGTATGAGGTTGATTGAAGTCTAAGGCTTCGGTGATTCTCTTTGTGGTTACCTACTAAATACCGTGTACGCCGCAGATAGTAAGCTGCATAGTCAGAAATATTTAAGCCCCCCCTTTTTATGAAATGAGATAACGTTCTCGTTCTTTCAAGATTCTGGTGTCCTCGATGTCGTCAGGCATTGCGTATACAGGGTGGCTAGTTTCTATAGTACGATATTCCTGTCGTCCTTCAACAAGTCTGTAGAGACCTTATCCTCGCCAGCTGCTCTCCTCTTTTCTTAGCTTCTAAACTTTTCTAACCTCGTCTTTTGTCACGGGCGGAACGTCTGATTGCACGTCACTAACACATATCTCATTATTCTCATAACCACAGTGGCTACCCAGTCGGAAAAAACTACAGAAAATTTTCTGATGTTACGACAGAATCTCTGTGCGGTTTTTGACGGGAAATCTGTTGTGACAACAGATCATTCTGTAGTAACATCAGACATTTCTGTAGCTACAACAGAAAAGTGCTACAGAACTACAGAAATATCTGATGGTTACGACAGAACTACAGGATATTTTGTCGTATTTTTGACACAGATCTGTAGTTTTTTTCGACTGGGTACTGCATGGGTCAGTATGAACTCTTCCCCTTCTTTGATTACCTTGTACATATTAGCAATGATATCATACGCGTTGTCTCTAAGCACATACAACAAATTTTTGCCTGTAACTAATTACCTCTTCACCACTCAATTTTCTCCATATTATACTTTTTATGTCGGGCATTTTACGCCTATTGATTACTTTTGATAGCTCAAACAGTTGTATCCGGTCTGTTACGAGGCGTTTATACTTAGGCGTTTCTTAATCAAATCGTAAATAATTTACTGGTATCCTTCGTAGCCATTCTGCCGCCTACTCCTACCCCGCAGTCTGTAATAATATCTCTGAAGTTAACGTTCATTGCTTCTACACTAAGGTCGTATTTTTTGGTTCAAGCTGTTTATCTTTTCTATGTCCTGAATTCTTCTACATTCCTTTTCACCGCTGATTGTTGGATGGGCTTCATCTTTACTGCTCTATTCCGTTCCCTCTTAAATTCTAGATTAATTTGATGCCATTGTTTTACAACACCATGCTCACGACCTTACCTTGTTGTGGTCACTTCACCGCAGCTTTCCCATTGCCACTACATCCTGCACAGATCTAGGGTTAGAAATGTCTCCTTCATAACTGATTTCGCATATATCTGTCTGATTGTTAGTTGATCTTGCAAACCAAGGCTCAGCTGAAACCGGACTTAAACCCTGCGCGCTTGCTCACTTAATTAGCATTTGACTTAAATCGTTCAAAATTACTTTATCACTGTGCCCCTCATAGGTGTGAGCTGTGAACGGGGTATTGCATAAGCGGGAAAATAGTATACTCACTTATATTACCATCTTTTTGTCGGGAAAATATGATATGGTACATTCTGCTGCTTAGCCTTCTTGCAAATAATCATCTTTCGTAAATATGCAATCCAAATGCTCTATTTGATAATATCTGTACGCTGAAGAAATAAATGATTGGTATCGTTTTATTTTCAGTACCCTGGCTGTCAAGTTGCATGTACATTTCGCAATAAGTCAAAAGGTAAGCCTTTTGTTTTCAGCGCCGAGTGTTCTTCGCTTGCAGTAGAATGTCAGAATTTGAAAGAAGCCCCGTTGCGACTAGCATGACGAAAAAAAAAAAAACGAAGCCAACTCCATAATAAAAGTATTTTTTCTGCTTTTACGAAACGATTTTCTATGCGCATGCGGGGAACGTAACGTATGACGCGCTCTTGAGAAATATCAAAGAAAATATAAAGGGCGAAATAAAAAGGCGAGACGACGCAATGGTTTTCACAACGAGTGAATAACGCATAAAATTAACAGAATAACGTCGAAACACGGCCAATATGTGGTTAATGTAACTTGGACTCTTTTTTATTTATATTTTTTTTTTTTGCTGCGAATGTTCCTTATAGTCAAAAACACAAAAGGGAAATTCTGAACGCTTCTTTTGAAAGACATTTTTGAAAATAATTTCATGAAAACTATATCAATATCCAGTTCGAACTAAGAATCATTACACATTAATAAACCGTTACGAAAAGTTTTGAATTTCACATATTGGCGTGTGTGTATCTTGCATATTGTTTGTTTTTTCCTTGCGAATAACGGGTAATGTAGGGTTTCCCTTAACACGCTTTGTAGTAGTGAGGGTGCTCAGCTTGATGCCTCTAAATACATACATACTGGAGGAGTTGCATTAAAAGCCCTATTGTGGTTCTCTCCGCGAAAAGATTAGTTTTACCTGAAACTTCCGCTCATCATTAGGATAATGCACGTCTTCAGCTCCTAAATGGAATTTTCATATATGCTGCAAATAGCTGCAGTGTAAACTTTAGAGTGTTTTGCAAAAGAACTTCCTAAAATCATAGTGCGCCGCACAATTATGTAGTCAATGCAACCTTCTATGTCGCTGCCTTTGTATTGGGCTCTTCCGACAAGCTCGTCGACCGACGTCATTAGCAGCTGTGCCCGCCTACAGACATCGGATGACTCTGCCGTTGGCATGGTCTTGAGAATTGGCCTTAACCTTATCGGTAAATGGCTACATAAATATTAAGATATTTTTATGGTTCATGGAGCGATGGGATTAGGCAACTAAGTGTAGAACTTGGTTAGTACTCTGTGACGCGAACTTAACAGAGAGCTTTATTTTTCATAGCTACAATGCATTTCATTATACAAAAAAAAAGACGATTCAAAACTCTCAGGTTCATTGTCTTTAGAATCTCATATTAACCGTCATTGACTGTTTTATATTTGATATTGATGCGAAACCGTTTATCCAGCCACATCTCTCCTCAAGGTCATTCAGTTTTTGATCGACACTCGACCGCTGGAGCTGTTGCGAGAACAGCTGTCACAACACAGCCTTTGTGAAACCATATCGAAGCGCCCATTTCTCCTGCGCACCATTGCTCGCACGACATCACTAATGGACGTCTTTACTGACGTGATATGCAGAAGAACATTCGAGCGCCTGAGACACCAGGAGTACAGGCCGAGCGGCTGGAAGCCGAATGTAATCAGAAGCGTGTAAAACACGTTGTTTAATACAGCTTTCGCGCGGTCATTGACATAAGAATACTGAAACACGAGGATATATTTTTATTCTCAGGGGATTTGCTTCCATCTTCGAGAGGTAGGCCAACACCGGGGACGTTCAGCGCTTCGCCTCGAATAGATGCAGTGAAAAAGGAATTCCTGGTCACCTGGCCAATACCTCGTGCAGCGGACAGCACAGATGGGATACCTCCTCTCGTCTATACCTTAGCAGGCAAAGAGTACAAGAGCGCATCGTGGGAAGAAGTTCATCAAGTAAGCAGCATTTGTGTCGCACTGTGTGGGCTGAAACCTCTCAGTGGCCTTAATGACAACGGTGCGAATCAGCTATGCTCCTTCGGCACACAAGAGAAGACTCAGTTCATTTTACTAAAAGGTTTCTTTGGAAACTTTGTATGCCATGGAGGTTAGCATATCGCACGCAAATGTATGCTTTAGAGCAGTGGTAGTTCCGTGGTTTATCTCCTTCACGAACACACCAGGGCACTTCAGAATAGCAGCTTGTGGTGCATGATACCCGGAACAGCGGCGCAACAATGGCAACACGAAGCGGGTGCGTCTGTCTTTTGTTTTCTCTCTTCGTGCTGTCCTCGTTGCGCCGCTACTCCGGGTAGTTTAGGGTCATACACTCGAAATATCCCACAAGTCATTCTACTTGATTAGGTTCTGTGTCTGATATTAACTATCAGTGTTCAACGTTTATAATCCTTGCATCGCCGGTTATGAAAAGCTGATCGCATCCGTACTCTGGATGCACATATATTTGTCCAGATTTCAGGCTCCCAACTATGTACATTTCATCCGAGTCGTTGGTGTCCTGAGCGCGTGCTGTCAAAGACTTGGCATTTTGTGATCGGGCCGTTTGATCGTTAGATCCCCGTTAAGAGCGCAGTTTAACTATTACATATATGCAAGTATGTTTCTATTCTTAAACTTCACACAAACAACTACCTTTTAGCGTGGAGAACTTACACCAAAAGTGATGTTGAAAGGCTGTGTGCTCAATAGGACTGCTGCACATTTATTTTAGCCTGCAGAATCTGATCTTATGATTTGACAAAACTTTCCGTCTTTTCTGAATTCATATCTCTTGCATTTGCGGGATACATACACAAACGTTAACAAGATGACACACGTTTCGGCCTTTGTTAAGGCCGGACCCCGGCCTTACTTAGGCTCGTCTTCTTTCACAACTGCTACCACAGTCATTCTTCAACATTAACCGTGCGTTGGTGCTACACTACAATTACCCCCGGGAGAAAATTACTCTTACAATATATATGTTAAGATAAGAGTAAATTTTCCGCAATTTTTCAATCAATACTTTAACAAATATGTTGCCTATTCATTGTGCTGTACAACCTTTCTAGCAGAAACGCCAAGAAGGAATTGTGGAACGCAATATATCGGACACCAAATCACAACATTTTGTAATGTCAAGCCCGATATAATCATTCTTGAAAAATACCACATTGGTAATAATATTTAGCCGAGAAGAATACAAGCGCCCTGCTTATTCAAGAACGCCAGCATTGATGTGTTGACTTTACTTACCTGTTCTTATTATATCTTGCCACTAAGTGAACTGGCATTTATGTTTCGCAGTCTCTGGATACGTATCAAGTCCTGCACCCTGTTTTGTGGACAAAGGCGACGGGCAGTTTTGTATTCCTGGGTGTTTCTGGTTATGCCATTTTTTTTTTTCTTCACGGTAGCCATAAATGTATACTACTTCAGTTGTTTTTTTTCACAATTAGGCTGTATATATAAAGTGGGGAAGTAACGAAAAATGACACTACTTCTGCTCTGCTCAGCGAGGTCCATGATCCAGTCACATCAGCAGCCTCTTTTAGTTTTGACGCAGTGCCAATATTGTATTGACTAAAAACGCATACGAATAAGAAGTATTGTTCAAGACGCGCTGTTTGATTTATGGGCGTTGATAGTGAAAAGAAATTTGGATTTTTTGCAGCTGAAGATGCCAATGTTAGAATTTCGCGGCATATAACACCGTAGTCAGTTAATAAATAATGAGGAGGCACGGTAGAATGACGCACTTGAGTATAGTTTGGAAACACCGGCACCTATTAGCGAGCATAATGGTACACGACATTGCGGACGGGCTAAGACAGCGCCCAATCTACGTTATAACTTTTTGCTGGTCAGGCATTCAAACTTGGATATTGAAATACCAAGAAAAAACGTTACCTATTTCTGCTCGAAATTAATGCAGTCAGCTATAGAGTGGTAGTCAAAAATTTAGTGCAAAGATTGTGGAAACGATAGTAACTATCTGGCAAGATAATGATTATTTTCAGCCTTGCAGAGCAGAAGCGAAGAAAGACTTGGATCTATAATAATTTTGTAGTCGGGAAAAATGACGCATTTGAGTAAACGATATGGCGCGCTTGTGAACGAGATGTGTTTATGATTCATTTGAGAGCGCCTGTGACCGAATGTATCACTTAGAACCATCTTTTACCGTTTTTCAGCCGACAGGCAATAGAGGCATCTCAGGCGTCTTCTGCATCTGTTGCGTGAGTTAGTAAAGGGGTGCAGTGTAGGTAGTGGTAGCACACGCTGCACAGAGACATCCACCAAGAATGTAAGAGGACTATAGCTCCAAGAAGTAAACAAATTTTCCATGGGATATACAAAATTCACGTTTTTGTAGACTCGTATACATTAAGACCTGAGATTCTGCCTGGCACTGGTGAACAACGCTGACAATGCATTCCTTCACTAGAATTTGAACGCTCCGGTGTAAAATATGCTGCCATGCCCTGTATGCGTACCCGCGGCCCTCAGCCCGAGCGCCTGATGAACAACTGACTACGGCGGCCGCCAGAACTGTAGGGGAGCAGTGACGACCAAGGATCTAGGACTCTGGCGAGGACACCATCAAAACCTGAACCTAGCAACGGTTACCACTAGAAGCCTGTCTAATGACGCCAGTCGAACAGTGTTGCTCGAGAAACTCGAGGGCACTAAATTTGATAGAATGCGGTTTATTGAAGTTAGGACGAAAAGTGAAGCATAAAGAGAAATAGGTGCAGCATTCCTGATCAATAATTGTATAGCACTAAGAAAGCTGAAAAAGATTAATTCTAAAGCAATAAAGAGAGTGCGGCAGGCACCGCAAACCAATGTAATAGGTGGTGCAAATTGAAGGTGTACGGGCCTACACGTTCACTTCTAGACGGGAAATCAAAGTAGTCGAAAGAATGTATATTGGGTAGTATCGACAATATCTAAATTAAAATCACCGCGTACTGTTTTTGTGGGGAGGCTCTTGGCTGTGGAATATACTCTAGAAATGCTAGCTGAGTTATTAGCAGTGCTTTCAGAACGCGGTAACTTACGAATCACGAATAGTTCATTCAGCAAACGTACGGGGCTGCAGTGGACTTGGAGAAAACCAAAGTAAAAATGATTTCATGTTGTGCTCCGACCCCGAAATTATACAGAATGTCATCGGCAATGGGTGTTGCAATGACGTTATAATCGTAATCTCACGATTAGTTCAAATTTCAAAAAGGAAATGGAATAGTATTTTAAAGAAGGCAAATGAAAAAAATGTGTAGCAAGAGGGAAAGTAGAGGAGCTTAGAATGTCGCTACTCTACAGGCCTTCAGCTTTAACCGCAAAGGCTTCACTGTACAACCAACGATAATTTATGTATGGGGTAATCCTGTCTGAAAGAAAATAGGGATTGCTACTCAAGAGACATTGGGCTGAAGTTAAAAACATCCCGCATCTCGGTGCTCCAGGCTTTTTTTTTTCTTTTATAAATTTTTTTTAAAGAAGCTCTGCAGGTACGAAGTGGCTGTGGTCGAACTTGGGTTCATTTAGTATTGACGAATTGTCTGATAACACAATGGCTTGGTCATGCAATGGGTATGCTGATGAATACTGTTGGGTTAAGGGGGCTACAAACAGGATAAAGTAAAGTCTCTTGTTTATAGTGAAAATCTTGCTTCTCATGGACTACGTCGTTCGCACTATAATCTTCATGTGTTATTTGTATTCTTTGGCGCTCAAGCAGCGGTTGTCACCCTACAAAAGACGTGTTTCTTTGTCGTCACATGGATTTCTTATTATGTTTCCTAACTAGATGAGGGCGTGTACTCAAAAATAATAAAAAAACCTTGGCAGACACCGCTGTATTTAATAGATGCCATTTTTAAATAACCGTCAGTCCGCTGCCTATAGCTGGACCCGTGTGCCTCGGTCTAATCAGGTTCTTCCTTTTTTTTCTGCTCTCAGACTCAGCGTCGCAGAGCTAGTGTGTCCCAGTATCGGCTCGTCAACTCTCTGGAGCTTCGCGTTCTCGCCGTGTCGCCCAGCGGAGTATGGGCTGTGAGCCCGGAGGTGCGACTACCGCGGTTGACCTCCGTCAGCAGCACCATGGCTGACGTAGGGGAGCGGCTCAAGTCTGGTGGCATGCCAGAAGCGAGAGTCCTACTTCCTTGGCCGCCTCCACGGCTTCTTGCGTTCCGCCGGAGCGCCGATCGAGGACTGGAAGCTCACATTGCCTGGCAAGCGAATTTGCACCAGGATGCCGTGACCGGCAGTGCATTTGAGGTGAGGTCTATTATTATTAAGGACAAAAACTAGAAGAGCGTGTCAAGGTAGATTTTTTTTAATAACGTTGTTTATTGTCTCAGGGCCTAATGGAATATGTAAAAAAACCTTTAAAGGGGTATTAAATGAAAGAAAAAAGGTTATCGCTCTGCTTGCCCTAGCCTTAAATTGCATGCACTTTCTAGCGTGCAGAAGATATCTTTCTTTTTTTTATATATAGTCGTGATGTGCCAAGAATTTCTGAAGAATATTTCTTTTTTTTTTTTCAGAAGTACGGATATTTAGTTGTCCTCATGTGCAAGAGGTTTGAGGTTACTTTATGTATACGCATATCACTTGCCAGATGAGTTTGCCAGATGGCGCCACTTGCCGAGCTCGGGCCTCGCAGAGCCTAATTCGGCAGAGCGCAATATGATGATAGTAGCCGCAGGGCTAAACGATGTCCGAAATGGTGAGGCTGCAGGAGTGGCGGAAAGTTTAGCTAAGGGAGTTGACAATATCAGGCAGATAACACAGCAAGCGCAGATAGTTGTATGCACAGTACTGGAGGTGCTAGGATCGAACGGAAAGCTGGAAAAGGACGGGGTGACAGTTAATCGGGACATAAAGAAGTTAAGCTTGGTGAAGCGCTTCGAAGTGGTTGAGGTAAACAGGGAGGGGCATAAAGCAGGTTCTGGTAGGGCTTTTCACCGAGAAGGCATCCATTTTAACAAAAGGTTGGGAGCAGAGACAGCCTGGCGCCTAGCAGGCAGGGCTGTAGTTTTTTTAGGCGGTCCGCGAGGACTCCGTGCACAGAGGTAGTTAGAAGTAAAGCAGAACAAAGCGTAATAACGGAGGCTGAACCAAAAAAAATGGCAAGGAGGAGGTCGGGAAAGAAAAGTACAAAAAAGAAATTCAACACTAGTATCAGCTACATAAACATGCAAGGATGTAGAAAAAGAGCGAAATGGCTCGAGATAAAACAGCAGTTGAATGATGACAAAATAGGTGTGTACACTCTATGCAAGACTCATCTCAGGGATCTAGAATATCTGCCGTTTATAGAAGGCTCCGTCTGGGAAGGGTGCAACAGAACAACAAAGGAAAATAGAGTGGAGAGGTAGGTGTGTTGATACACCAAGGAACAAATTGGCAAATAGTAAAATCATCTTGTAAACAACACATCTTGGTATCAGGAACTATTACCGGCATAAAGACATGGCTAGGGGTACTTTATTTAGGAATAGGACACCAATGCAGACAAGAAAACAAGGATCTCGCTGAAAATCTCAGTAACTATATAACCTGCTTTGGAGACTGGACCGATATTATTCTGCTGGGGAACATGAAGGGCCATATCGACGATCTGGATGGATACACGGATTGTAACGGGAAGCTAATGTTAGATTTCTGTGAGCGACACGACCTAGTTATACCAAAAGAGAGAAACAAAATGCGAAGGACGAATCACGTGGGAATTCCGCAACAGGCAGACGACCATTGACTATTGTCTAATGTCGCAGGGAATTTATAGCAAGATCACAAAAATGGAAATAGACGGAGAAGAGGAGTGCAGTCTGGGAAGTGATCATAAACGTATTAGTCTGCAGATGGGGCCTTAGATGAAAGGAGAAATGGAACTCAGACAAAAAGTTAGCGCAAAATTAAACGACGATCAAATAGCGCAGATAGCAGCAGACTTGGAGGAAGCAATAGAGAAAAGCCCCATGGAAGACTGGGATTATGAACAGGTAGAACTACTCATAAGGAGGAAAATTAAGGAGGCTAAAGTAGCAAACCGCTTGAATGGAAAGAGGAAGCCATGGAGCTGGTGGAATAAGAAAATCAGGGAAGCCATTGAAAAATGACGGGCTGCTTCAAAGGAACACCGAGAGGCAAAGAAAGCACAGGTATCTCAGGAGGAAATCGACCAAAAATGGGAATCATATTGACAAAAGAAACTTGATGTACAGGCCCTCGTCCAAAGTAAAATAAAGCAGTCCACCGATCGCAAGAAGGCTGACATACACGATGCCTCTAGAGGCGGACCAAGATTATTCTGGAACCATATAAGCTGGCTAGGTAAAAAGAATCAAAGAAAGCAGGACCGGATTCAAGATAACGAGGGAAATTGTTTAAAGTGAGACAACGCAGTGAACATTACATCAGTTATAGCCGAGTAATTTAAGAACGACGATAGGGTAATCTCCGCAAATCAGGAAGCAACACAAGATAGCAGAATACAAAGCAGCTTAGAACTGACCAATCTAAACTGGAAAAACGCAGACAAAAAAAAATTCCTAAAAACATATCTACAGGAATAGATGGAATTCCGATCAAGCTGAATAATGAACTTGGTCCAAAAAGTAAGGAAACATTGTTAAAAGATTTGGAAACAGTCATAACTAATAAGCAAATTCCGGACAGCTGGCGGCAGAGTAAAATGAATTTGATTAATAAAGGGAAAGGAGAAAGGATGCCCATAAAATCCTTCAGGCCGATTACCATAACATCTGTTATATACAGGTTAGCCATGCAGGCGGTGAAATTATATGTGCAAGCATGGGTAGAAAGTAACAAGATACTCGGAGAACTTCAGAACGGCTTTAGAAATGGTAGACGCTTAGATGATAGCCTGTTCGTGCTTACCCAATGCATCGAAATATCTACAGCAGAAAATAGACCTTCGTATTTGGCCTTCCTGGACATAAATAGGCGTACGATAACATAAGAAGGGAACTCCTGTGGAACATATTAAAAGAAGAAGGTATCGGTTATGAGGTAAAAGAGTTCCTACAGGAAATATACCGGGATAACAAAGTAGAAATTACGTGGGAAGGGATAAGAAGTACGGAGGATGTCAAAGTATGCAAAGGATTAAGACAAGGCTTTCCTCTATCACCGGTGCTGTTCATTCTTTATATGATAAACCTGGAACGGGGGGTATAAGACAGTAACCTAGGTTTTAACCTGTCATATAGATTAGGTGGAAAGGCGGTAGAGCAGTGCCTCCCCGGTTTAAAGTATGTAGACAATATTGTGCTGCTAGCTGAGAGTCTGGAAGAATTCCAAACTCGAGTTAAGTATTGCGGAGACTTGTTTTAGCGCAGTTACGTCGGGTCTGATGATTTTCAACGGTTCAACTGATCAGGGTCTTAAAATACAAGGCCATGAAATACCGTGCGTAGCAGAATATAAATATCTCGGGGTATGGGTAAACGAAGGATTGCCATACATTAAAAAACATGACCAATCACTGACCAAGCATGACCAAGCCAAAAGGGCGAAGAAATGCCGGGATAATGAAGCGTAGGGCATTGTGGGCATACAACAGGTATGAAGTTTTGAGGGGTATTTAGAAAGGAGTTATGGTGTCCGGGCTTACTTCCGGAAATGTGGTTTTGCGCCTACAATCAGTGGTACAGTCGACATTAGAAATAAATCAGAGAGCCGTCGAACGATCAGCAATAGGTGCCCACGGCAAAACCCCAAATGAGGCGGTACAGGTAGATATGGGCTGGGCATCTTTCGAAGTACGGGAAGCTCAGAGTAAAATATTATATGAGGAACGCCTGAGGAAATTGGACTGTAGCAGATGGGCAGCTAAAGTATTTAAGTACCTGTGCCTAAAAAGGCGTTGACTCTCAATAGAGGAAAAGAACTAGGAAACTAACCAGTAAGTATGGTGGTCACAAGGACGAAGAAATAAAGAACGTTAGGCAACAGGTGAAAAACACAGAATGTAAAAATTGAATAAATTCGATGCAAAAAAAAAACAGAGCGTGGAATTATACCGAAAGTGGAAAAAGCAGATCAGGAAGGAAACTTTCTTTGATAACTCAAGAGGCAGTGCCCTACCTTTTGAAGCTAGATCAGGGTGCCTTAGAACACGCAGCTACAAAAAGAAATTTAACAATGAAGATGACGCATATGCTGCATGTGGTAACTCCACTGAAACAATTGACCATAATATAATCGAATGTAATGGTATCCATCCTGAAGTTGATGCAGGCGCAGTCACTCTTCCTGAAGCTCTGGGGTTTAGAGATACCAGTGGCCGGGTGAATAAACCTGAGGTAGAAGCTAGTAAAAAACGACTGGAAGATTGGTGGCTTAAAAGCAGAAATGTGGCAATAATGTTAGTAATGTAGAAAAAAATTCAATAAATAGAATGATGATATAGTTACCCATCTAAAGCAATAATTAAGCTATAGGGGGAAAATGAACATGATAGCAATTGCTACCACCCCGTTTCAAAGGGGACGCTTCTATATTCCATCCATCCGGGGCGTAAGCCTGTTGCGTAATGACCGATCAGTGCTCAGTAGCAGATCGGAGACTGCTCTATATGATAACTGTGGGTTAGTAAGAATTTTAGGAATTGTCATTAATAGTTGGATTAGTTTGCGAAAAAAATCCTAGCTTGTGGGCAGTGAAATATGAAATAGTGTGATGCTGAGAACACGTATGTGCGCTCTATAAACTGCGGTTTCTTCAGAACTCCAGAATTTCGTGTTGAGTGGAGGTGACATGCTGCGCAGGTGACATGGAGGCTTATGGACGCTGCTATGGAGTTGACAGGTCGCCTCTACACGTCGCAGACCGAAGCAGCGCTTCCTGTCCTGCCGGTGTCGTCATACACCATCTTTGTTCGGCGACTCGACCCGGAAGGGCAGCCTGTGCGGACAAGCGGGAGCCTCGTCATCGACACCGGGGCAGCTGACACAGAAACTAGGCTACTGCCTCGAATGACAGGTTCGAACCGACTGTACG
The DNA here is from genome assembly GCA_023969395.1 of Amblyomma maculatum. Lineage (NCBI taxonomy): Eukaryota > Metazoa > Arthropoda > Arachnida > Ixodida > Ixodidae > Amblyomma > Amblyomma maculatum. The sequence continues at coordinate 190,880 of JAJIZL010124019.1, forward strand.
CAACCAATTGGGGAGGAGTGAGCAGTATTCATTAGATAACTATAAAGTGCGGCCGACTTGTGACATGATGAGCTGCTTAGGAAATACAGAGAGCATACATTTCGACAAGGGAACTTTTTTTCGCTGGTCCCAGACGAACACATGTCCCCTTGTCGAAACTTTGGCTCAGCTTGTGAACTGGTGCTCCCCCTCCCTCTATTCTTGTTCAGTGCCCTTCGTACTCTGAAGCCATCTTGTTCCTCTCATCCTATCCAGAAGGGATACATCTGATTTCACGTTTCGATTCGCATTGCGAGTCTTGCTAATGATACTTTGTTGTTGGAGTCATATTAGAATTTTCAAAAATCCTTTCACACGCTTCTCTTACATCAGACGCCCATGTTTGTTCGTGTGGACGCGATCAATATCCTTTTCAATAAAACAAAAATGAGCGGCACTCTTTAAAGAAAAAGGTCATTAAGTTTACATTTAAAGAATTCCAACCCTCACCTTGGGGGAGAGAAATCGCAAAGAAGAATAGAGTGAGAGAAAGGCTTGGAAAACGGTAAACAAAATAATTGTGAAGAAAATAAGTAAGCTAACCTATCGCTAAATGCGAAATATCCAGAAAGCAATTGTTCCCGCTCAGATTTCCCGATGCTGTCGGACTTCCCTAGCCCGATCGATTTTCATCCTTTAGCTTTCTTTTAGCGAGCGGCCGATGACTCAGTGCAATGAACTGTCCTTGTGTCTCATCCCTCAGTATACTGATCAAGCGGGTCTATTAACATCAGCTCTGGAGTCAACCAGCGGTGGCAAGTCGATTGCAAATAGGCCACTCGCGGACCCAGGACAATGCGGTGTGTTTCCTCCTATTCGACGCGTCTTCCTCTTCCTACCGAATGTGTCAGTGCGTATAGGCACCGAGCAGGGTAGGGGGGTCGTCCTGCGGGGGGAGAAAAGGGGCACCAAAACACGACGCAATTTTACACTCACGGTAAGTCCGCATGGTCACATTACTCATTTCCGTAACGGTTCTTCTACCTAATTATAGAATTGTTTTCCGACCTTCCTAACTGTGTATGCGACATTTCTAGCATATAATTTATTAGGAGACATCAGAACTTCCAGCAGCATTTTTATAGCTGCAGGTAGGAAAGGAAAGTACCGTACCCTGCAATCGCCTCTAATTTTCCCGCAAACGCTCATAACGCAGTTCAATTCATTCCCACTATCGATTTTACGCTAACATTATTTCCCAAGAGCTCTTTGTTTCCCAGCTTTGTTTACGAGCGGTAGCCGCATACTTGAGAGCACCATCTCTTCAACAGTTCCTTTCATGTTCGTAGGCGCTTTCTTTTTACATAAATAAGCAACCACGCTCCTTAGACTATTCTAGAATTTCTGCGGCATGGCTTGTAGTGTACCTTGTACAAAAAAGTGCCTCCAGCGTCGTCCTTTCACGAGCGTTTCATGCAACTGGCAAACAGAAGGCAGTATGTTCAAACGGAATTCAACTCATGTGCAGGACGCTGTGTTCGAGTGGAGGGCATCGCAGCCTGCATGGCCTCCGTTTCCGTCCTGGCCATCGTCTTCGTAGCCTGCCTAATCTGCAGAAAAAGCCGCCACTCCTCGAGATCACAAACGGGATCGAAGAAGCTTTCGTCCACGCACGAATTCAAAGGTACCATGCTTGGGTTTAATAGTTAGACTATAGCATAATTCAAGCCGATGAGCAGAGTTGATGAAGCATCAGTGACCCTGAAAAACTCTCCTTCTGTACGCATACAGGTCTGGCTGAGTGCAACCAGCATTGAAAAGCAACCCCCCCCCCCCCCCCCCTTTCAAGTTATCTATAAAAGATAGGGGCATCTCTACCCTCTGAAAAATTGTATGAGTCATTTGATTCTCGCAACGACGAACCATTCATCTCCAGCGTAAAGACAGTACGTCTTGGCGAACCGACCCCGTTTTGAAGTTTACGTGAGAGCGTATGTCCTCACGCCCCCTCTCGGCAGCCCCGCGTGACGCACTGAGTGGGATACCACGCGTTGAACTGCTGCTGTGCAATCTTTTCCTAAGCAGTTCACATGCGCGCTAATGCTACATTCACATATGTATTTATTTGCGCTTAGACTTGCGCCTGTTTAAGCTCAATTTGAGGTATTAGGTCCACTCAGCAAGACAGCAGTTCATTGAGTCAGCAAGCTGTCGAAGCGTGGGCCCGGCCGCCATGTTTACTTGGACAAGGACGTGGACCCGCCAGTGCTGTTGCCATTATGAAAGAAACTGAAGCTTTCGCAGTGCTAGTCAGCGGTAAGTTGCAATTAAATTCTCAATTACAAGAATTCTCTGGTAGAGGAAGCAGAGCTGCTAGGCGCCTGAAAAATGCTGACCGCCTCGTATAGCGTCGGTGTAAGTGGTACCGTTCACCTGATCCTTTGAACGTAGTAGAGCAGGCAAGATTGAAAGTGGGAAAGACGTGGATTAATCTTTATAGAAAGTGGGAAGAAGTGCGTTACACGCAGCGAACCCTTGCGCACTGACTACCATCATTGCCACTCTTGGTTCGAGGAAGCGTATTTGTTTCCCTCGCACAAAGTAGTTTTCTTGGCACATGCATATCACAACATGTAATGCCCAATCTTCCATTTATTCATGTACTCTGTCATTTGAAATTACTACTGCACTGCAGACGCTGCCTGAGACAACTTATCATGGATACCGCTGCCGGTGGCTGCAGAATCTTTAGTTCACTTCAGTGCAACTTCGGTGTCCACGACTTCATTACGAAGAATGAGTCTCTCTGGCTTTCGCAAGATCCTTCCTTGTTCTGGGAGCGTACCGGTGCGTGAAGAGGGCAGCATCTTTTTTACCTTGACAGCAATAGCTCTCTGTTAGCTTCACAAGTGATAAGCGCAAACTAAAACGCGCGCGCCGTTCCTTCTGCCGCTGTATTCACCGAAATGATTAGTGCGAACTTCGTGTACCAAATATTGCTCACTGAAATATAGGATATACCTATAAGAACAACTACTCGCTCCTTTCCCGATTCAGATCTTGAATAAGGAAGATTCCATGAGCTGATGTTTTGGGTAGCAATGGAAGATTGCGTCTGGTACCGTCGCGTATGTCCGGATACAGAGCAGTAACGCAGTGTGAAAACAGCTTAAATAAACTTTAGCGACTTCAACAACGATGTAAGATCAAAACGTGCAATGCTAGCACTCGTTATCAAGCAAATCAACAGAAATAAACGCGACTATCAGCTTTAAAACAAACAAATCAAATGGAGCTGGTGCACCACTTGTAATAGGAGTCACGTGACCCCAATTGCTGCCCTAGGCCGACGCTAGCGCCATTCGCTCCAGTGGCGGCGCTCTCACCCATTATAACTTGTTCGGTCGAAAAGCAGTCCCCGTGCCCGAGTTTTGGCTCGGGCTTTGGTAGCAGCATTCGGGACGTGGCAGGAAAAATGAACGCTGGCAGGCGATGCTCTTTCCTTACCGCTGGGCTCAGACGCCCACTGAGAACTGTGGCAAATACTGCATCTTGATTACGCAAAAGACCTACATAAAGATATATACAATAAGAAGAGTCGGGCTGGTTGGTTTATGTTGGAAGGGAATGACGAAAATAGTGCTAACAGGCGGGACGGAAAAGAAGGGACAAATAAATGCACTAACAACCAAATGGTGTACTGGGAAAAAAAGACTTGCAATTTAAAACGGCTAAGCAAGCAACAGCAGAGAAAAATTATAGGATTTCGCCTATTTAAGTCTGCGTAAGAACGGAAATGGCGAAACTCGCTTTAAAGTAGTAGTAGTAGCTGTCGGCCCCGTTGGTCTGGAATGCTCGGGGACTGCGGTAAAGAATCGTATAATGGCAATTTGTAGTTATGGTGATTGATGATTGATTGGTGTGTGTGATAGGCGATGAGGAGATAATGAAATTATGGTAATTAACTGCTGGAGTAAAGAAACGAAAATATTAGAAAAACGGGATTCAAAGGTGTCATAATGTTCATAATGAATTGTCAATGCTTGATGAATACAATTACAAATTTAGGGTGTGTAATTGATGATTAAATTAAATAACTGAAAAATGAAAAATAGAAAAGTGGCTTTAAAGCTTCAGATGGCTCGGAATAAGAAGACAATGTTTGCTGATGGTAACAAATATGGAGTGTGTAATTGGTAAGTATTTAAGGAAATAATTGAGACAAATGAGGTGATGTCAGTTCACGGTAAAGAACCCCAGGTGGTCGAAATTTCCGGAGTCCTCTACTACGGCGTCTCTCATAGCCTTTGGGATGCTTTGGGACGTTAAACCTCAAAATTAAATCAAACGAAAAATCAGACAAGGGGGTTGGAAGACGTCAAATGATCATAATGAAAAGCCAAATATTTAATGATAAGAAATTTACAATCTGTAATTTTTTGGTTGGTTTGTGAGATTCCTTCAACGCATCCAGTCGAACAACCAGTCACTTTGCTTTGCAGTTCTTCTGGTTCTTTCACTCATCTTTGAAGTTAGGATGCAAACTCCCTCTGCCACTATGAGCGTCAAGGGCGGATAGCATACTTTGCCTAATCGGTGCGAGCTGAATCAAAACGTTTGGTATCAAGCTCTCTCAACCTCCCCCCCTCCCCCCTACCGAAAAAAAGAAACGGATGGTCGCTCAATATTTTTTCTGTAAGACGTGTTCGCTGTGTGTTCGGGGAATCTGGGTAGAGCATACGATCCTTCGAAACAGTATGTCCTTTATTTTACATCCTTTGCGAAGAAACAAAAGGGAGCAAAATGAAAATTGAGGCTGGGAAACCTACTAACATATAAATTAAATCAGTGTATTATAACGGACCATGGTCTGATGCTGTCAAAAGTGGAATATTTATAAAAATTAATTTAAAGAAAGCTTGGAACAGCGTAGGTCAGGTTCGTAATATGATGTGAACAATGTAAGAATGCCCTCATTGGGTCGATTCTGTGTTAAGGGAATCGGAGAATGTGACCGGGTATCAGTAGCTGCCTGGCGTCAACAAAAAAAGACATAGTGTTGTCGAGACAATTGTAGGCCAATTTCAAAATTTTATAAAAATGCAGGCAAGACGCAAGATAAGAAAATAGCGGTAAATAAGGCTCGGTCAAGTACGCGCAGTGACTAACCACAAAATGAGGAAAACAAATAAATAGGATTAAAGAAAACCGAGCCGAGGTAAAGCCCAGAGAATAAACGATTGGTAAACAAACACGCTGGTCTACAGCAAGGACGTGTTCTGCAGGTAAGCGTGTTTAAAGGGTCTGCATCTACGCGCCTGTCTTGCTAAAAACAACACAGTAGACGTGTGAAAAAATTTTCACGCCCCGACCCATCCGTTTGCATTTTCCGGCAGGTATTCTATTCTTCATGCAGATAATTTGTAAAGAAGAAAGAAAAAAAAAGCAAATAAATAGAAGAAGAACAAGAAAAGAAGAAAAAAAAGAAGTAAAATAGTAATATGAAGAAGACAGATAACTCGGTAGTTGGTAGAGGCGAACGACAACAGTGAGTTGTCAGGACAGAAGGTTTGTTCGAACGTTGTGACGGCGGTGTACCCCGGAATTCGATGTAGAGACGATGTCATAACACTATACTTCATCTCAAAAGATATCTGCAGCACTGCGAAAGACAGAAGCACCCTGATCCAATCAGGATCACGTACACTAAAATAGGCAATTGTGCTCCTACACGCCTTTCGGTCCCCAAATTGGCGGGGGTGACAGTAGGCGCACAATTCTCTATTTTAGTGCGCAGGGGCCAGAGACACTTAGGAGCACAATTGCAAGGGCTCCTCTGCATTTCGCAGTGCTGTAGATATCTTGTTACACGAAGTACTCTGTTATGACATCGTCTCTACGTCGAACTCAGGGGCACACCGCCATCACAACGTTCGAACGAACCTTCTGTTCTGACAACTCGCTGTTGTCGTTTGCCTGTACCAACTAGCGAGCTATCTGTGTTCTTCTTCTACTTCTTCTTTCCCTTCTTCTTCTTCGTCTTTTCTTCATTTTCTTCTTCTATTTATTTTTCTTTTTATTCAACTTCTTTTTCTTCTTCGTTTATTTCTTCTTCTTCGTCTTTTCTTCTTTTATTTTTCTTCTTCTATTCATATTTCTGCTTTTTCTTCATCTTCTTTTTTCATCTTCTTTTCTTTCCTCTTCATTTTCTTTTCCTTCTTCATATTCTTGTGCTTCTTCTTCGTCTCCTCCTTTTTCTTCTTCGTTCTTAGTCATCCACGATGCAATGGTAACACGGTGCCACGATGTCAGGCCGACGGCTTGAAAACCTAGCGCAGTGTAGCTTTCGCTACAAAAAATGCATGTTTTGTTTTATATTCCTATGCAGACTTCCGGCAGAGCTGCGTTCCTGCTACCAGCTGCGGCCATGAGAAAACCAGCGGATTCCCTTCTGGCTGCAACGCAACGGTTCTCGTCGCCAGTGCTGGCTCGTCAAAAGAAGCTGGCAGTCCAGATGACGGCACCTATTTTGTGTTTGACCTTCGTTCTTCGTGAAAACGTGTGGAGAATCAGGCTTGCTTAAATAGCAGATTGAGTGCCAATCGATAGGGTCTGGAGCCTAATCCGCGAAATCACCGCCAGCCAACAAGAGCTACAAACCCCTGCTTATATTTGCCTCTGCACGAAGTACACGCTCTCCATGTTACACGTATGTTTAAAACAACCTTGGCTTCGAATTACTGCCCAGAACTGGGACTTTGCAAACAATATAATGCCCAAAAAGCACCTTTGTGCGCAACGTGGAGAGCCCTCTCGTGGAATAGAGATTTTCACCAAGTATAAAACTTTGCTACTGTTTAAATTACGAAATACATTTCGCAGGAAGAATAACGACCCTGCATTTCTTACGCGTTTTATTTCGTGACTTACTACGCAAACTACTGAACCTTTTTTTTCATATCCGTGCTTTCAAGGAACAAAGTGCGGGACCGCTGCTCAATATTGTTACCGTACGACTGACCACATTACCAACTGCATGGCAGCATTTTAAGGCTCTCCGTGCAGCGTTATTGCTAGCGGGTATTTCTTAATAAGCAACTACCTCTGCACTAGACTTAACAAGTCTGAAGAAATTTCCGCAAGGGCACTGGGCTCATTTACGTCTTATGCTTGGGCACGTCACAAAAACGTACTTCCCAGTGTTCGAATGAGAAGCATGCCACCTTTTCTTGCGCTAAAAATTAGTTAGAATAATTCTGAAAATTGTGATTTAAATTTCTGGCGTGGTGTCGTCAGACCATCGACTAAGACGGATGTCATACAGATGGGGAGAGGGGTCGCTTTCAAAGTGAAATCAGCACTTATGAGTCAAAAATTAGTGACTCAATAGCTAAATGCATCGAACAAAACGCCCTATAGCGTAAAAGATGGCGTTGTTTACAGATCAAGTTTTATTTATAATTCATGGTTCCGCATTTAATGAAAGCATGTTCATTTCTGTGTGTTTCCCTAATCTCACAGGGACATTCGTTGTGCCATATTCGTTCAAGAGATTTAAGTCATAAGTGGGATGAACTCTACTGTTGTCAACACTAAATATAGATTTTACATTTCAAAGAGGGGAAAGACAAGCGAATAATACTCGCGCGGAACCACAATGAATTTATTAGGCGAAATTTATGAAGCCAAGAAGGGCTTTGCCATTTTATCTGTTTAAGTAGCTTTACAGTTTCCTCCAAGCAACTTACTAGGCGCCTAAGCTACTAAACGCCAAGAAACGAACAGGTGTCTCGTTGTGTACAAGCTTGGTATATGTGCCACTATTGTGTGGTCGAACCTCTTTTCGTGGCTTTAGAGCCAACCATCCTTCATGTACTGACACCTGTGCGCACTCGTATCCGCTTAGGCCGGTTATTGTGAACTATACAGTGCACTGGACGACGAAGCGTAATATTTTCGCTTTCAAGGAAGAACGTATGACTTCTAGCCTCCTTTTGCACGCATGCTGCTGTTGTTTCAGTGCTCCGCAGGCACTGCCAAGTAGCCCATTAATGCTTCAATTTCTACATATATTTTCTTACAACTTTCGCACCCTTTCTTACGGTACAGCTGAATATGCACTTTTCTTATTATAGCGCATATATATTTTTTTTATAGTTCAGCCAGTGCTCTTAGAATGGACATCTTTTGTGACGACTGCCACATGCTCAATGGCTGAAGCCCATATATTAATAAACTTGAAAATGAAAGAAATGTGCCTCGTGTCCATCTTTATTGAATATACCTGAAGCTCCCGAATAGGCGTTATTGTAGGGTAAGTGCATTAGGTGAGAAAACAAAGCCGAAAGAATTTATCGAAGCTGCCAGACTGGAACTAAAAAAAATGCTGTACTGCCAGCACAGTTGTCATGCATAAATTAAATACAGCAACCGGTTTGAAGAGCAATATGGATCCTCATACCGATAGAAGTTGTCTAGCTATTAACACCACTGCTGAAAGGTAAGTGTCCTCTCATTTATTTACTCATAAATAGAGAGAGGAAAGGTGATGCCTTTGGTAACGCACCGCCATTATCCAGTAAGCACGGAAGGTCGCGGATATAGGCAGAATATTTGCTAATTATTTCTTCGGTTCTCTTTATATCCAGCCTGAAAGATAAAATACGAGGTGTTCTTCATGGTAGCTGAAGAGGTGGTCACTTTTCTTAAATCGCAAGGCCCGCCGCTTTAAGAAGAAAAGAGAAAGCATTGTGTGAGAAAGCTTCTCTCGCGATATGGCATTCAGTATCTGTACATGGCATTCTTCGCTCTTCTGGGCGTCTCAGGTGCCGATAATAGGCTGAGCGCCATCGTCCGCGAAATGAAGCGTCGGACACAATGGACAATGCGACTTGGGCGTCGCCAGCTGCGACTGCTCTTTTTGGCCAGGCGGGGCGGACCTCATTACCCGGATTTTCGGACACGGTGCGATGGGCCTGTCTACTACGAACGTCTGACCACAAGTGCCCTGATATCCTGTTCTTTTCACCTCTGCGGCGTCCAATATTGCTGGGGCTGGTCGTTTGTCATTTGCATATTTTTTCTGCTCTCTGTGTCGGCAGAAAAAAACTGCCATTATGGCCATGTTCAAGCATATCTTCAGAAATACTTTTAGGGCACTGCTGTGCAAAGGTGATTTGTAAGGACATATAAACCTGCCATTGCCAAATCGGTCTGCACGAGCCATACCTGAAAGGGCTGGTAGATATATCTACATTGGCTGCACAGCAACCATCTGTTCAGCTCAGTTCAGTCGTTCAGTCGTGTCCGACTCTTCGTGACCGTACGGACCATATTACGCCACGCTTTGCGGTCTCTCACTATCTTCCTAACATCGCATAACTTCATCTGCCGCGCCTCAAGGATCCCATCTAACCATCGCATTTGCTGCCTACCCCTTCTCCGGTGACCCTCAACCTTTTCCAACATCAAATCTCTCTCCAGCAACTCCTCACTTCTCATCAGATGATCAAAGTAGCTGAGCTTTAACTTTAGAATTTGACCCTCCAATGAGCAGTCAGGGTTTATGGTCGACAATATCGACTGATTTGATCTTCTGGCCGTCCAAGGAACTCTCAAGAGTCTCCGCCAGCACCACAATTCAAACGCGTCAATTTTTCGGCGGTCAGCCTTCTTCATAGTCCAACTCTCGCATCCATACATCCCAAATGGAAAGACCATAGCACGAGTTATACGGATCTTTGTTGGCAATGTAATGTCTCTGCTCTTTACTAGGCGGTCAAGGCTAGCCATGGCTTTCTTTCCCAGAAGCAGGCGTCTCCTAAATTCATGGCTGCACTCTCATTCCGGGGTAATCTTGGAGCCCAAGAAGAAAAAATCTGTCACAGCTTCCACTTCTTGTCCCTTGATGCTCCAGGACTTGATAGGGCAAGAAGCCATTATCTTTGTCTTTTTAATGTTCAGTTTATGTCCAAACTTCTCACTCTCTTCTTGTACGCGCGTCAGAATTCTCTTGAGTTCCACTTCACTTTCTGCCATTAAAGTGGTATCATCCGCATATCTAAGGTTGTTGATACGTTTCCCAGCAATCTTCACTCCAGCTGAAGACTCGTCCAGGCCGGCCTTCCTCATGATGCACTCAACATATAGGTTAAATAGAAAGGGCGACAGTATGCAGCCTTGTCTCACTCTTTTCTAAATCGGAAACCAATCAGTATGACCATGCCCAGTTCTGACTGTGATCTCTTGCCCTTCATACAGGTTCCTGAGGAGACAGATGAGGTGAATTGGAGCTCCCATCTCTTGGAGAGCTTGCCACAATCTGCTGTAATCTATGCAGTCAAGCGCTTTTGCATAATCAATAAAGCAGAAGTAAATGGGTTTCTGGAACTCTCTTCCTTTTGCCATGATCCAGTGAAGGTTGGCAGTCTGATCCCTAGTTCCTCTGTCCTTGCGAAACCCAGCTCGCACGTCCGGAAGCTCCCGGCTGCTGCCTAGCTTGGGGGGTTTTCAACATCACCTTGCTAGCATGCGAAATAAGCGCGATCGTGCGGTAGTTGGAACAATCTTTGGCACTGCCTTTCTTTGGAATGGGGATGTAAACTGACCTCCTCCAATCATCTGGCCATTAGAAAGGAAAGTATACAACAGTTGCATCTTACCTGTACTCACCTATGAGGCTAAAACTTGCAGGCTAACAAAGAGTAGTCTACTTAAACTGGAGACAATGCATGGTAGGGGTAAGATTAAGAGATAGGAAGCGTGCAGAGAGAGATTAACTGGAGAAAGTAATGACCACCAACTCCAGTATTTCCAGTCAAGAAAACCCTATGGCCAGTCACAATAGCATTAATGATATGGGGCCGGAAGATGAGCCCCCCTGGTTGGAAGGCGTCCCACATGCTACTGGGGATGAACAAAAGGCGATTCCTAGTAGCTCCAGGGCGAATGAAGCGGCTGGGCTAAAGCCAAAAGGACGCTCAGTTGTGGATGCGCCGGTAAGCGATCGGAAAGCCCGATGTTGCAAGGAGATATATCACATAGCAACATGGAATGTAAGCTCTATGACGCAAGGTAAACTGGATGTCGTCAAGCGTGAAATGGACAGATTGAACATTGATATCTTGGGTATCAGCGAGCTGAAGTAGACCGGAATGGCAGAATTTAATTCCTGTGACCATTATGTCTTTTATTGTGGGCATGAATCCAGAAGGAATGGGGTCGCTCTCATAGTAAACAGAAGAATGGGCAAAGCAGTGCTAGGATACAACCCCAAAAACGAACAACCATAGTTCTGCATAAATAAAGTAACAAAATTTCATAAACGAAGGTGTTAGGCAAGGAGACACGATATCCCCAGCCCTATTTACAGCTTACATAGAGGAAGTATTCAGAGACTTGGGATGAGAGCCGGTAGAGATAAGGGTAGATGGAGAATACCTCAGTAATCTGCGATTGCTAATGACATCGCCTTGCTGCATAGCTCACGGGATGAACTGCCATGAAGGATTTGTGACCTAGGCAGGAAAAGTAGAAAGGTACGCTTGAAAAACAATATGGAGTAGACAAAGGCAATGTTCAACAGTCTCGGGAGGAAACAGAAATTTATGTTATGTAGCGAAGCACTGGAAGTAGTAGGCGGATATGTCTACTTACCACAGGTCTGGGCCATGAAAGGGAAATACAAGGGGAATCAGATTGGGATGGAGCGCATTTGGCAAGCACTCGCAGATTATGACTAGCAGCTTACCGGTATCGCTCAAGAGGAAAGTATACAACAGTTGTATCTTGCCTGTACTCACCTATGGGGCTGAAACGTGGAGGCTAACCAAGAGAGTTCTACTTAAGTTGAGGACAACCCAGAGGGCTATGGAACGAAAAATGGTAGGGGTAACATTAATAGATAGGAAGCGTGCAGAGTGGGTCAGAGAAATAACTCAAGTTGCTAACATTCCAGTAGAAATCAAGAAGAAATGGGCATGGGCAGCACCTGTAGTGCGAAGAGAGGATAGCCAATGGTCGCTTAGGGTAAGAAACGGGATTCCAAGGGAATGAACGTGTAACAGGGGGCGGAAGAAAGTTCGATGGGCGGATGAGGTTAAGAAGTTCGCAGGGGTCAATTGGACGCAGCTAGCACAGGACGGGGTTAATTGGAGGAATATGGGAGAGGCCTTCACCCTGCACTGCGTATAGTAAGGATGATGATTATGATGATGATGATGATGAACCTGTACGTGTAGGTTTACGGGATAGATGAAAACGAGTATTTCACACAATTCTTAGTAACATATGATCAACATGAGTCCAAGGGGATATTTGAGATCTTCCAAGTGCACTTATACTTATCAGGATTGATTCGTGACCGACCGACTGACTTATTAATCATCGGTCGTCTGTAATATCGTCTCCGCAAATTGTGTGCCAAACGCACGTTTACGTTACCTCAAGTGTGAGCTTAAATGATAGGAGGTGCTCTTCAATGATGCCGTCCCGTTTTGCATCTGTCGTCACCTATTCTTAAATTTCCATTGAGCCATGTCTCATGGCTGCCACATTTTGAAAGGAAGTCTAACAGACATTCAAGGTTGCATATTCAGATTCAGGTTTATTTTGATTAAAAAACAAGCCTTCGGTGGTTTCTTTTTTGACAGACTTTTTGATTAGCAGATAATCCCAGGGATGTTTCACGCGAAAGCTTCGTTTTCGCCACATTTGTTTTTGACTGGGCTTTGGACTTCAGGCTGAGGATGGAAGTGGTAGGACGAATATGCCTACTTGGGACAAGTAGTAACCGCAAATCTGGACTACACTCTAAACACGGTAACATTTGGATAACCTTTGTAAAGGTGCACATTTTGACATTGAAGTATACCTATAATTTAAAGGTTACACTATGTAACCTTTTCACTTTTAGTATTTGCAAAAGTTACAAATGGTAAAGGTTACTTCTTTTTATGCATAGGTTACGCAGCTTTCTAGCTCTGTAACCTTTACAAAGGTATACATCATGGAGTTAGGCATAGGTTACATACTCCAAAGTGTGTAACCTTTGTACGCCATAATGGCTGACCTGAATATGGCAAAACGTTTTTTCAACTTGCTGAAGGTGATAAAAAAACAGAGGTTTGCTGCATTTTTATTTGAATGAAAGAAAAGTTGGCCAAACAAGATTGGATTAAAAAAGGAAGCAAATGACAATCATAGGTTTGAGGGTCAAATTGTTAATCGACTCCAACATCTTCAAGAATAGAGGAAATACATAAGAAACTTCCCAAATATTGTATACATTACAGAAAAACTAAGAAATGTAACAGATGCAGGTAAGTTCAAGGCACCATTTTGCAAAAACATATATATCCCAATAAATGGACATGCAAGGCACGGAAATATGGGCCCATATTATAGTATTACTGTTGACATTCCAAACAGAACAACACTGAACAAGCAATTCAATAAAACAAGCTCAGATGAAGTCCTGCTTCGAAAAGAGCTTGTCTACAACATATCACTCTTATTGCAATGTAAAAAAGAAGGCGCTGTAATTGTAGTACTAAAATGAACAAAATAAAAGCCCAATTATTCAAGACTAAGGGCAATGTCAACTTGACATTGTGTAAGGGATACAATAGACAAAAAATATAAATGGTAAAAATGTCAGAAGAGTTAAAATGGCTACAATAAAAGATCCACAAAGGGTATAAAAGTAGTGCAGATAACATGAGTTCTTTTAAAACTTTCGGCCACATACAAGCCAAAACAACAATAAATCGATTTAAACATCTTGACTAAACAGCACACAGACATACGTGTACCAAAGAACATTTTCAGAGGTGCGTAACATCAACGAATTCAGCACAACCTCTTTAGATTATGTAAACCGAAGCCTTTCGTGACTCCTCCAGTCACTTTATTAATATGCATAATGACATGAGCAATAACTTGTAACTTTACTAGTACTATAAGCTTGACAACACTCGCACAGTACATGAACTTGTGTTAACATAAATAAACATATTAGAAGGTGAGCAATTGAAAAAAATTTCTTTGTACAAAATTAGAACACATTATTTTTATCAACAGGCTTTTAGGTCGGTTAGTCAATAGTCCACGTGACACTACAGTGTCGGGCAAAGCAATGTTCTGTAGCAGGATTAGTATGGCGGAAAATTCCGCGGATAGGCGAGGTTTTTTACGCAATACGTCACCAAGCAGAAGTTGAGGTTACGAGGTTGCCGTTGCTGATCGAGATCCCTTCTTTACTATTCTTCCTGCATAAACGCGTGTTCAGCACAGGTATATACATGAGGTGCAATCAGTTGAAACTCTTCAGGCTGTAAGATATGTGGAATGCTAGAGTAAGTGAGCAACAATTCGTACTTAAAGCATGGCTGATATCATCACCAGAAGGAAACATATATGGTACACAGAGAACACGAGACGAACTGGCGGGCATTCCCAGAGGCCTTAGCTTTCATTTTTTCATTCCAACCTAAAACTAGCGAGAATGCAACAGTTAAGCAAGCAAAGGTCAGAAAGTAGCTATAGTCGCACAACTTGAAGCTCGCCGAGCTCGTGTATAAGGCTATTCGGGCAACTGAGGCGACAGGTGTGAAATACAAACCTGGTGCAAAAAGTCTGTCTCGAAGCGATCAGATTCTAGCCACTTCTCCCGTGGTTTTCACCAGGCTTCAAATTTCCATTCGAAACCGGTTACACGAATCCGAACACCAAATCGTCCGACCGCGTATATGCATGTGCATCACCCAAGAAAAAGACGACGACATGCAGTGATGGTCGTTTGTGTTTTCCTTTTAGCTTTTCTGTATTTGAACTGTTGCTTTAGAAATACAACGAAACAGCGTTGAATTATAAAGTGCGCCTCCAGGGGCCTCAACGAGGCTTCAAATGTCCAGGGACGGCCGATAACGCAAAGGTGAACAGCAGAGCAACTTCGGCAGAAGTGAAAAAAAAATTAATAATCACTTCTGGGCAGAAGTGACAGTGTGCGCTCGATGATAACTGATACCACTTGGCACTGCCCATGCTTGCGACTGGGCAAACGAGCGCCTGGTTGCGTTACAGTTATAGCTTTCTGTACATGAAATTGCGTATTAAGCACTCAAGTAGGGCTAAACTGTTTCATTAAACCATATCGTGCTCGCTGAAACAATTTTCTGCAACTTCAAGTGCTTGTTTTTCGTTTTGTATTAGGCATTTGTGTATTCAACCCACTTAACCATTCGAGCAACCATGCTGTTACCTATGCTGTTGCACTTTATAAATTCCATTCTCTTACTGTAAACCATCTATGCAGGATACGAAGTAAAACGCACGAAGGCATCAATTCGCAAGAAACGTGAAATTCCGTCACGCTATATAGTGTCGCTGCATGCCGGCCGTACTACACTGAAACATCAGTAGGCTGCCTGCACTGATTATGGTTCGGTACAGCCACACATTCAGAATTTTTTACACGTGCAGGATGTCCACTATGTTTTCTGTGGTGGGGAGAATCCCTAGACTGAGGTCTCCGAGGACTCGGTTAAGCCGCTTCCCAAAACCATGAATTGGGAGAATAAACAGGAGAGGAATAAGCCAGGGCAAAATTTATACAAAATAACTATGGCAGTAAGACAGGCACATATTACGTGGATGCAGCAGGTCCCACCGAGATTGTCATCTGTACTATTGCTGTTGTGCGCGAAGGAAGGCAGGTGAACTGGCTCTCAGTAAAAACTAACGACTCGCTAATGTTGGAGGAATTGGCGATTGCACTGGCCGCCATCCACTGCGACGCAGCCTACATAATTTCGGACTCGCAACAGGCCTGCCGAAATTACGTGCAGGGTAGGATAGCACCACTCGCCCGCTGAATATTATTGGCAGATACGAAAAATTCAGATTCGGCTACTAGTAAAAAACAGGTTATATGGGTGCCCGGTCACGAGGGGGTGGAGGGGTGACGAGACCGCTCATGCGGCTGTCCGAGAGTTTCTCCCCCGGGGTTCCGCTCAATCCTCCGGTTCTACCGAGGCAACCATACCAATCCCGCTCATAACTTATGCGGACATTACAAATTACTTACGCCTCTGCAGGAGGGCACTCCCGGGACCCGCCAAAGGTCTCGACAGATCTAAGGAGTGCCACCTTAGACGGCTCCAAACAGGGTGTTTTCTAAATCCCGCCTTACTAAAACACATGGACCCGACATTCACGGGTAGGTGCAAATTCTGCGGGCAGTATGCTGACTTATACCGCATGGTGTGGGCCTGCCACAAAAATGCAAAACTAAAAACCATAAAACAGCCAACTAGGGAGGGCTGGGAGGCGGCCCTGTCCAGCTCGGACCTGGAGGCCCAGCGTACCCTGGTCCAGAGGGCTCGGGCAGCGGCGGCTGCCAATGGCTTCCCAGAATAGGGTCTGCCACTCAGCTCCACAATCAAACGCAACTCCCTTCCCATATCATATCATCGTAAACAAATGTTTTCTCCTCCTCCTTACTTGTGCATGGCTGTAGCGCAGTGCGCTTACGGCGAAAAGGTCAATCGACAAAGAGTGAAAAGACGTGCAAAGTTACCAAATTGTAATCGATACCAGAGGTATAGCCGTGAATTTCAAGCATGCTCATCTCAAAGTATAAGAAAGTGCACATGTCATCAACACGCCCACACGCTTGCGAACGGGAAAAACTATAGCGCTGAATTACCAATCTGTACTGTTCATAAAATGTGCCTAACGATCCGAACCACCGACTCGAACCAATATCACAGATAACTAGACTCATAAACACAACTTCTCGCGTTATAAGTCAGTCATGTACTGGCAGAAAGCTATTGAACCAGATTTAGGTACGAAGTACAGTTACAGAACGAACTTTACAGATGAGTAGAGAAAATACACATTTTGATAAGCAACGAATAAACGAATACTACGTCAGTCGTTACTGTGTTTCAGATGAAAAAGAAGCCACTCATCCAAATCCATGATTCTGCCATGGACGATTGAGCAGTTTCTGCAGCAGTCAAAAATTATTCGTGCTGGCTGCGAAACCGTTCGACGAGCAATGACGTACCGCCGACATAAAGGTTCGTTGCAGCTGCCGCGATGCACGCCTTATAAGTATCTTCCTGTTTAGCGGCATTGGTGATTTTGTAGTACGTACACAGGCCCAAACACTTCTATATCCACCCCAAACAATGCACACAAGAAACGCCACCAGCAAACGGCGTGGTTCATGAGAACTCTGAAGCGCTCGAACTGACTGCGCTAACGGCGCAGCCGCCACAACGTTGTAACGTTCTTTCCCGCCGTCCAGACCACCGCATGCAACGCAGCCAACTGTTCGGCAAATGACGCCGCTATTCAAAAAACTAGTTCAAACACCGCGCGTGCGTGCGTGCGCGTCTCTTTGGGCACATCTCCTGTCTTGTCGGCACATAAGTTGCCATGCTGCTCATAGGGTATTGTGCAAAGGTTACTTGTCAATAATTTGATGATAACCATCGAAACACTTGAATATTGACCGTTGTAACCTTTAGGCTGGGCAAAAATAAATAAAACATCACCAAACATGAAAACTGGCGACTTAAAACCTTTGCCACATAAGTTACAGGCGTCTAAAAGTTACATATGGGTTACTGTGTTTGGAGTGTATGAAAGGAAAATAACAAGGAGAATGAGATTGGGATGGAGCGCATTTAGCAAGCACTCGCAGATTATGACTATTAGCTGAGCGGTATCGCTAAATAGGAAAGTATACAACAGTTGCTTCTTACCTGCACTCACCTATGGGGCTGAAACGTGGAGGCTAACCAAGAGTATTCTACTTAACATTGGGACAACGCAGAGGGCTATGAAGCAAAAAATGGCAGGGGTGACACTAAGAGATAGGAAGCGTGCAACCACGATACATGTGGGGCAACGAAGGGCAACGACGATACATGTGGTCTGGCTCACCGCAGTTAAAGCACAACGACGCCTGTCAGTGGTCCTCCAGCAGTTGGACTTCCTTCGCCCTCGCGGCTCCGTGGGTGGTTCATACTGCGGCACATATTCGAGGCGTCGAGGGCCGAGACCCTCAGCCTGGGTGTATTGGCGAGGGGCGGGAGGTGGCCGACTGGCAATAGCGGCAAAGCTCATCGTTGGTTGTGTGTCTAGAGCAACAACGGGTACTCCTTCTGAAGCTGTTGCAGTTCTTCCCGAACGGCTGTAGTAATAGTTGCTGGGGCACATTGCGCTGAAGCAGGAAAACCCCTCTTGAGCTCTTGTCGTGCGACTTCGCGGATGATATCGCGAATATCGGCGATGCTAAAACCTCCTAGGCTAGGCGAGGTAAGGCTCTATACGTTCGGTAATTGTTGCCCAATCGCTGATAGTGGGTGTTCCTTGTGGCCAACGCCCGCTCGATAGTAGTAGCTTCGGTGACAAACCTCGCTACTGTAGTCGGTGGATTTCTTATAAGTGTACAAAAAATCTCATTTCGTACGTCTCGCATCAACGCGCGAACCTTTTTCACTTCTGTAGCCCTAGGGTCGGCGCGGGAGCTTAAGCGCAGAACGTCCTCAATGAAACTTCTCACGCTCTCCGCTGGGCCCTGAATACGAGTTTGCAGTGGCTCTTCTGCATGCTGTCGTCGGTATTGGTTCGCGAACGTGTGTAACAGTTCACTCTCGCACGTCTCCCAAGATGTCAACGAAGCTTCGTGGTTCTCGAAACAGTACTTCGCCGGTGCCTCCAGCGAGAAGTAAATGTTCTGCAGGCATTGATCCGGTGTCCACCCGTTGTGGCGAGCAACCCCTTCCTAATGGTTTACCCAGTCTTCAATGGCATCCAGGCCATCGCCACGAAAAGGGGAGACAGTCCTTGGCGTTACAGACACGTAGAATATCCGTGTCGCAGTCGCATGGTCAGGCTGTTGCGACTGGGAGGCCATGGTGACGTTAAGCCGAGACATGTCCCGCTCGGCGAGGAGTCCAAATTCCGACGCTTTGCCTTGCTAACGTCGGCTAGCGCGGATCTCAGGTGCAGCTGCGAACTCCAAGAAAATCCGGAGGCCAGGACTTAATACTGGGCTCGAATTTCGGGTTGGGGTGCACTGCATGCGAATCCTTACCCAGCAGCTCCACCAATGTCACGTCCTGACACACAGGGACACGACGGCCGCAGAGACCTCGGGTCAACAGGGCAACGGCACAGTACAGCACAACAATAGCGGAACCAGCCCGTGCGTGATGATGATGATGACCTGAGACAAAATGGCACATACCCACGGCGGGGGATTGGCCAGGGTGCATTGTAGGTTGTAAATAATTATGTCAAGGACTGGAGTATTCAGATAAATATTGATCTTTAACTAGAATTTGGAAAAAAATAAAAAGGAAAAGAAAAGGTAATGAAATCGTACCTAGCATAGGAATCTACCAGCTGAAATTATGTAATCATGAATGAAATCGCAAACTGGTTTTAAGGCATATCCTTTGACGCTTGCTTCGAAGGAGAGGAGAACTGGAATAGTTAGTGGAAGGTCTAATCTCGAAAGGGGAGTTGCTAAGTAAATTACGGCAGCAGCGTCGTCTTCTTCCCAAGCGATCGCGCTTGTTCTTCGGGCGCTGCAATATAGTGTTAAGATATTCAGTTAATCTGGACGAAGCATTTAACAACAAACAAACACGGACGAGCAATGAATCAGGCATGCGCGGAATCATTGTCAGAAAAATCAGATGAGTCAACGTGACATAGTATAAAGGTCATAAGAGCGATAAAACGAAAATAGGGTGAAAAGCTAAAAGAAGATGATGGCTACTAAATACATTCCGTTCCTTAGAAATTATACAACATATAAGTACATGGGCGATGAATGAGTCAGGCATGCACGGTCAATAACTAAACATTCAACAAAGGGCTTCTAGGAAGGCAAGTTCGCTCCCATAAAGCGTTTTTGACGCTTCCCTCAAACACGCTGAGCCGCTTTGGGTTATAAAGAAAGCTTCCTTTAATTCACGGCCTACGCTGTCTTGATTTCTTTCCAGAATCACGGTTTCAAGTAACCGCGGCATGCATTTAGATTTGCTGCAATTAACCGCAAGATTGGACCCAGTTCCTTTTCCGAGCAGGCGTTCATGTTCCCTCAAACGTTCATTCAGGCATCTTCCCGCTTGTCCTATATACACCTTGCCACATGTTAAAGGAATCTGGGAGATAACCCCTTCCCTACAACCGACAAACATATTAGAATGCTTTACACCACAGGTTTGCTCTTTTCGGCGTTCCTTGTTGATCCTGGAACACAATGTAGCCAGCTTACGAGGGGCGGAAAACACGACAGGCACCTTGAACAGCGACCTTCTTCCAATTATGTGCTGCACAGTGGGTGTGCGAAATAATAACTGGTGTCACCCTCGTGTTCTCTGATTTATCATTTATTTTCTTGCGCTTGACCTTCTGAAGCCACCGCCGAAATTACTGTCTGCGGAAACGCTGCTTGCTGCAGTCGTGCAACCTGCAACTGAAATCTTTCTTGCATACTGTGCGGACAAGATTTCATTAATGCTGAATCTAATCCCAATGTCGCCATGGCTCGTTTAGCTGTTTTGGAATGCAACGATTCGTATGGGATAGAAGTTTTTTCTAGCTGCGAGGTTTGTATATCCAGCATATTGTCACGTGGTGGTGAACAGTGCCGATGACACAAACGAAGAGTTGGTGATTGCACTGAAGAAACTCTTCATTGGGCTGGCTTGCGCCCGCAAAAGAACTAAGCAACTCGGCAGCGTTGATAGCAACAAACGTGTTCGTCGATCGTCGAACAAAGAATGCCCGTCACACTAGTCAACCCTCAATTTAAAGGATGCTCAGAACAATCTAGATAACATCGGAAACTGCTACTAGCACAACCTGGAACATTGTAGGAACATACGCGAGTGATCGGAATCTTCGAGACAGATCTCGGCGCATCGTTCGCAGCAAAGAAAATGATAACGCATCGTATAGCGACAACGAGCAGGAACAAACACGGGATACAGAATTGATACGCGGGCCAGAATCACAGTGATAAGGCCGCATGCAGGCGGCTGTTAAAAAAACAACAAATACAGTTTTGAAGGTTTCATGGAATTACTCCTTCGTTAAAAAACACATCGCCCCGATGTTCCAAAATAAACAAAGGAACCTAAATAGAAACATTACAAAGTTTAACACCACGCATTCTTTAACGCGCGTAATAAGGCTTGTGGGAAGGCACATATCACCGCTCCTTCCCCTCCTGGCTACGACGCGGAGGCGAGGGTGAGTAAAGCCCCTTGATACTTTGAAAGTTACGCCAACGATTGAACTTTGCCGCCGCCGCGCTACCTCCTCGCCTCCTCCTCGCCCCTTGCGCGCCCCTTCGCTGAAGGCCGGCTCTCCGCCCGATTTCCTGAGCGACGATTGGTCTCCCTGCCGTTGCCATTGGAAACCGACGCGCGTCCGGCGTTTTCCTTGTGTTTTCTTTTTCCTTCGCGCCATTTTTCCCCCAGTCTCGGCGAGTGAATATTGCGCGCTGTGCTTTTATTGCAGCGTGCAAGCTCTATGCCGTGCTGTTGCGCGTACAACTGCAGCAAGCGACCTGAAGATGGTTATGCGGTATAGGGAGCCCAAGCTCAAGTTTCGCCGCGCGACGGCAGCGCCGCATCCTTGGCGTGGTGGCGAAATGTGAAACGATGGGGCTTCGCCGGAGCAGACGCTCCGCTAGCTTCCTGTGCACGCGCGGCGATCGCATTGCGCCTGGAGGTTACTTGGCGATACAAAAACGCTTCCGCTGATGCAAAACGGATGTACTAAGTAGCATTGTGTGATGGGAAGCCACTATAGTAGGCGAAGCACCAAAAGACGAAGCTCACGTGTGAAACTTTGCAGATTCCTTTGGAAGCGTGTCCGCAAGACCTGTTTTCCTACTCATGACAGCGTTCTGAGAAGTCTCTCGTTCTTTGTGGAAACGAAAAGAGCCAATTTCCCCTTTCTTCGTAAACTCAGAAATGTTGACAGTTGACAAAGATGGCTTGGAGAGGGATAAAAAAAAATACAGTGGTTTAACACCATGCATAAAAAGTGAGGAGGATGGAAGGTTATTCTGCTCTTGGCTCCCCGCGTGTCTAGTTTTGCTGATTTTCTAGGCTCTCTCCCTGCTTTGTGAGTGCTATGAAAGCAACCAAATTAACAGATGCGACAACCGCGATCGAGACTGATGTGTGAATGTGCCCTAATGTGTCCACAGCTCTTTTCATTTTTAGATTGACCAAGAAAATATCTAGGAACGAGGCCTTTTTTTTTTTTTTCGGGGGTAGGGGCGGCGTTGGAAAACATGCCATGCTGGACGCTTTTACAGATTTTCGCAATTTGGCCAATAATTGAACCGATTATTATTATTATTATTAATAATAATAACAGAGATATGTTTGAAGTGCAGTAGAAAAGTGATCCTAGCAATGGCTCGACTGACACTACTCGCACGTAGCACCCCATTCGCGTCACAGGGTTCGTGAGGGCAAACCAAATATCATAAATGAAGCACAACCGTTTAATAAGAACCTAAATAAAACAATATGTAGTACGAGCTTGGATTTCCCCAGTCTTCCGAGCCAGCGAGCCGGTTATGCGTGCAGCGCACGGAGCACGCATGCGCTTATGAGATTAATGCTAGCGTTCTTGTCTTAAAAGAAACATCTCCTTCGGACTACATACTTATTCTTCTACTGCAAGATTTCCTTTAGCAACGTTGTAATAATAATAAAAACAAATCCGTATATAGATCGCATATGCTACAGGTCAAAACGATGGTCAACAAGCGGGCCACTTTATTTCACAGTACTGATGATACTTTAGCAGTTTTTAAACATATTATATACGACAATATAATTACATAGCGGACTTACCTCGAGATGCACCTCCTACGTTTTTGCTAACGTGGGACGCATTCGCAATCAATATTTACTCATCCCCGTCTGTTGTCTGCTCTACAGTGCAGACGTGAATAAAAAGTTTCCCGCCTATAATTAAGTATCCTTCATGGAAGTACGCGTCAGGTTGCCCAATCAAGACGGAATGCAGGTGGCATGTCGCGGTGCGCCTGCGGGGGCGCGTCAAGGCGCGTGCTCGTGCGAGAGAAAGCGCACGGCGCACGCCATGAAGGCTGCGAGCTGAGCCGGCGGCGTCCAGTGTGTGCCCGCACGACAAAGCAGCGCGAGACGTCTGCACGTGCGCGGAAGCGAGCGAGCGAAAGGAGAAAACTTGCACGGGATGCCTAGGTGGGGCCGCCGCGTCTATCCCCAGTTTGTATTTTTCTGTCAGAGATGGCGCTCCCTGTCAGGAGCAGCAGCGCCGCTCGACGGTGCTTTGGAAGCCTATTCATGATATCTCAAGGCAAGCGTGACGGCTCGCGCACGAGTCAATGGATTCACAAGATTAGTCGAAAGACGTTTATTCATAGAAACAACAGAGTTGTTTGCGACGTCGAGTGTCTTTCTCACTCCCCGTAATAACGCGTCACCTGACGCTGCGTTTTTTATTCCTGCTTGCTGCTCAATATTTTTGCGGCGGCAGCATGTTCATTGTATAAAAATAAGGTTGTCCTCTGCAGCATGCTGAATATTCTGCGAGGCTCCAAGGCTCCATCATTTAACACGCTTCGACTTCTGTACAGTGAGAAACAGGGCGCTATAATCTGCTTTTTGCTGTCAGAAATAACTGGAAAATTACAGTCTCTCGATTGCATTTGTCGCGATTATGCTAGGATCCCTGGCCTCCTTCACTAAAAATCAAAATTCGGGCTTGTAGAGGAGCTAGCCTTTCCAGCTTTTGCTTGTAGTGTGCGTCGGTTACTCGGGAGCATTGAATGCTGGCCCTGAAAAACTGTTTGGCAAGTAAACCCGAGGTATTGCGGGTAATCTGCACTAGTTAGGTCGTATGGCATTTTTTTTTTCAATTCTTGAATGTGTCTTGCCATGCTTCGACGCACGCGTGGGTTAAAAAATATGCGTTCGTTTTATCAGGGATACGGCCAATGTGCAGGAGGTGTTCATATGATCACACACGCTTCACTTCGACCATGACTACAAGGCGTTGGCAGGTTACCTTCGCTTTGAAAGCTGGAGCTCTAAAAGCGTGATTCCGCGTATTCATTTATTGCGAGAAAAGTTATCCCATCGATGTCAAATCAGCCGGAATCATTGCATCAATTTTCTGTATTTACGAAACTTAAACAATCAATGATGATTATAGTTATTATGTAAAAATAGGGGAACATTTTGCGAGCAACAATTCTTAACACTGTAACATATTACTCATTTCAATTGTATGCAAGATTTTTTTTTTTTCACCTAGCCTGAGTAATTATCTCATCGCTCTATGTTCTAGCTACATTTCACTGAAGACCAGTTTGAGCCGCCAACATTACACGAACTCGAAAAAAAAAAAAAACAGACCAAACGCAGTTCCATCAATTTTCTCTCACCGACCTGTCCTGAAGTAAAGGAAGCCTCCTCGATAGAGACATGAACCTCGCGCTGATAGTAGTCAGTTATTTCTGTGGCTTGCTCTTTTCCCACCTCCATTTATGAGAAAACAAGAAAGTATACGAATTAAAAGTCAATGTATAGTTGTCTCGTCAGATATTATGAGATAATAGAGATATGACTGACAACGTAAGTCAATGAAAATTGAAGTATATCAATGGGTCATGGGACGGCATCAGATTAAATAGTGATGGTTATGAATAGTGATAGGTAATGATGATGACTGTTACGGATAATAATAGTAAATTATAGTAATAGGCCCGGATAGTGAGGTGATAGTGTTCGTTGCGGATAGTGACAGTTACGATAGGTCTCTGGCATTAGTAGATATAGTGATAGATAGGATAGCGATAGTTAATGAATTGGCAGTTATATGCTTTCTCATTTCCGCACGTTGAAGACCTATGTGCACCTTGTAATTTTTTTATTTGATTGTCGCGTTCATTGAAATCAAGCTCTTTTACACAGCGCATGAGACCACAGCATGCTAGCCCCAGAACTTCAGTGTATCGGCAATAGGGCCCACCACTTCTCCCAGTGTACCCTGCTGTCTTTTAACCACACGCGAAGTGAGTGAGGGGCCACGTACTCATAAAATTATTTAATTCCTCCATCAGCATCATATCAAGACTGCCGTGGCAAACCTGTTCCTTGCCTCGAAGCAGCAAGGAACAGCTCAAAATTTGATTTTATACAAAATTAACTAATGAACGCAGATTATCGCGGATCGCTAACTAGCACAGTGCCATTACACTTGGCCTAAGCTTTCCAACGGTATACGGTTCGGTGTTGCAGCTAAAATTTAGATTTTAATTGCAATTTACTATCAATTAATTTGGCCCAGTAATTGATTGAAATACATGTACAATTAACCAATAATCCAATCTCATGGTTGATCACGTGACATATACTATGCTTAGAGAGATAGCTTGACAGTAGCGAAATAGACTAAGTCCTGCTTTAACCTTCTCTAATCTTGAAGCTCAAAGCACCAGCCTGGATCGTTTTCTGAAGTTTTACCGCGGTGACAGATTTCACGCTCTAAAAAAAAACAAACATAAAGTCAGAGGCAGTACTAGATTAAGTGCACAAAGTAAAACCTTATCATGAGACTTAAAAAGTGTCTGTAGCACAGAACTCGCCTGAAAGCTTTGTTTATCAGTATTCCCCATTGAAACAGTTCTAAGAAGAAAGCAATCAATTCATGAACTTTACTATAGGCATTCTCAATGCTTTTCTCGCAATTTTTCAAAAATTTTGTGCACTCCTGGAGCGCAGACCTGGCCCGAAAGCTCGCGCTTCACTCACTGCTGCGGCCGGCCGGCGGGCGTCAGGGGGAAAAAGCGTGTCGTGCGCAGCGCTCGCCGCCGCCGCGCGAGGAGAATCGAGGAGGAAAGCGCGGCGCGGAGGAGAGTGTCGCTACTTTCAAATTATCAAGGGACTTTAAGGGTGAGGTGTGGCCTCTCCTCTCTACATCACGTGGCAGCCTCCTTCCCCCTCTCTCCATCGACTGCTGTTGCAAGGGTAGCGCGCGCTCTGTTGGTTGGGCGTGGTTTCGGGGAGAGTGAGTGCGTGTGTGGTGGTGTGCAACGAGCTCGAGAGTGCTCGACGCAGAGCGGACCGGACGGGCCAGCTGAGCGGACGCGTCCGGAAAAGAGGGACTGGCATCAGGTGAACTGAATTGGTTGATCGCGCGTGCGCGGCCGAGGAAAATCATTAAACCGGTTTACCCTTTGGTACTCGGTGATCGTGTTGTTCATGGGGGCCACCACTGTGGTCTGAGCTAGCGGAGCGTTGTTTGCTCTGAGAGCGGAGCCGCAGCCCCATAGAGAATCCCACAGGCTTCAGAGGAATAACATGCACGATTTCTGTGCGCGCGCGTGGTCGTTGTGATGCTGTCGTACAGTCGGGAATGTCTTTATAGTCCGGTTGTTCGACGCAGCAGCTTTTCACTTAGTTCACGGCGGCGAATTGGAGCCCAAACCCACACTTGGTTTCTTGAGTTGTATTCTGCGTGGCGTCGTCGTAAGTTGTATCGTCGGCTGTCGGTGCGCTGTTGGTCTTTAATACGCAGCCGTGCGAGTCGTCGGGCTTCCTCTGCACGCTGCAGGTAGGTTGTCCTCGTTGGTTACGTGCGGCAGCATTGCGTCGAGCGTCGTCGTGGGCTCCCTGCCGTACACAAGCTTGAAGGGAGACGCTCTGGTCGTCTCCTGGAGAGCCGTGTTATACGCAAAGATCACGTACCTCAAGATGCCGCCCCAGGTCTTGTGTTCAGCGTCGACGTACATGGAGATCAAGTCCGCGATCGTTTTGTTCAGGCTCTCCGTAAGGCCATTATTCTGGGAATGGTGCGCAGTTGTTCGTCGATGGCTTGTATGACTGTATTCTATGATGGCTTGCGTCAACTCTGCCGTAAACGCCGTTCCCCTGTCCGTGACGAGTACGTCTGGGGTGCCACGTCGCAAGAAAATTTGTTCGACAAAAAATTTGGCGACTTCTGCTGCGGTACCACTGGGTAATGCCTTTGCTTCGATGTAAAGGGGAAGGTAGTCAGTGGCCACGATGATCCAGTTGTTACCCATAGACGAAGATGGAAAGGGGCTGAGGAGATCCACCCCAATTTGTAGAAAGGGCAGGTCTGGGGGCGGAATCGGGTTTAGTAGTCCTGCTGGTCTGATCGGCAGCGTCTTGCGTCGTTGGCACTCTCGACATGTCTTCACGTAGTGGGCAACTTCGGCAGGCAGTCGCGGCCAGTAATACTTCTCCCGGATTCAACGTGCGTGCAAACCCGAGATTGCCTGCTGTGGAGTCATCATGCAATGCCTGCATAATTTCCTGCCGGAGGTTTTTAAGCACTACAAGAAGTTGCGCGGCCCTGTTGGGAGCGAAGTTCTTCACGAGGAGGCCATTTCTTAACGCGAAGATGATACATGTCGCCTTAACACACCAGGAGGGAAGCGGCCCTTCCTTCTAAGTAATCGGCTAGCGTTTTCAGCTCAGGACCTGATCGCTGTTGTTCTGCGAAACTGCTGGCGCTTACCGGTCCCAAAAAGGCGTCGTCGTTATTGTCCTTCAGGGGAGCGTCGACGGCAGCATGATAAGCAGTCTGCGTCGGAATGCCTCCGGCCCGACTTATAGACTACAGTCAAGTCAAATCCTTGAAGTCATAGGCTCCATCTGGCAAAGCGGCCGGAGGGATCTCTCAAATTAGCCAGCAGAGCCCGTGATGGTCGCTTACAACCTTGAATGATCGGCCATATAGTTATGGACGAAACTTAAATGTTGCCCAAATGATCACGAGGCACTCCTTCTCGGTCGTCGGACTTCGGCTTTAGTGAGGGACCTGCTAGCGTAGGCGGGTACTTTCTCCTTTCCGGCACACTTCTGGGCGAGAATGGCTCACCTCGGTGTGAATTTCGGTCTCGGTGTTTTCATCAAAGTTGCCAAGTACAGGAGGGCACTGCAGGCGGCGCTTGAGTTCATCAAAGGCTTCTCCTTACCGCGCTTCCCATTTAAAAGGTACGTCAGCGTATGTAAGCTGCGTCAACGATTCGGCGATGCTCGAAAAGTTTCTGACAAATCGTCGATAATAAGTGCACAACCCAAGGAAACGGCGCACAGTTGTCTTGTCGACAGGCGGTGGGAATTGTGTGGTTGCCGCTGTTTTCTTCGGGTCTGGGCGAACACCATCTTTGCTAACGATATGACCTAAGAACCGCAGTTCTCCGTAGCCGAAGTGGCACTTCTCTGCTTTTAGCGTTAGTCCCGATGCCTTGATGGCTTCCAACACTGTCTTCAGTCATTTTAGGTGGTCCTCAAAGTTTGACGAGAAGACAACAACATCGTCCAAATATACCAAACAAATTTGCCACTTCACGCCTACTCATTGAAACGTGGCTGGTGCGGAGCAGAGGCCAAATGGCATCACCTTAAACTCAAAATGGCAGTCCGGTGTGATGAAGGCGCTCTTTTCGCGATCTCTTTCGTTGACCTAAATTTGCCAATATCCGCTCTTCAGGCCCATCGATGAGAAGTACCTTGCATTGCAGAGCCGGTCGAGATTGTCGTCGCTGCGGGGAAGCTGGTAGACATCCTTCTTAGGTATGCGATTCAAGAGGCGGTAATCAACGAAGAAGCCAAGTGTGCCGTCTTTCGTCTTCACCAAAACGACTGGTGCCGCCCAGGGGGTGGCTGTTCGATGGCTGGATTACGTCATCAAGCAGCATTTCCTCAACTTGATCGCGTATGGCCTGGCGTTCTCGCGGTGATACACAATAGGGGCTTTGGCGCTGAGGTCGGGCGTGTTCGTCCATTATAATGCGGTGCTTTGCGAGTAGTGTTTGTCGTACCTTCGATGATGACGAGAAGCACTCCCTGTACCTTCAAAGAAGACTGCGAATTGGGTCTTTCCTGCTGTGGGTCAATGCCGGGGTGATGTCAAATGTGGGCTCACGGAACTGGTCCGGTGCATCTTCTAAGTGGTTGGTCGTGGAGGGCGAATACGTCCGCTGAGGTCCGCTAATTCGCCGAGAAAAACGATTGTCGTGCCCTTGTTGAGATGCCGGAATTCTTCGGTGAAGTTTGTTACCAGCACCTGAGCTTGTCCTCTCCGGAATTTCGCGATGCCGACACCTCGTTCCAAGAGCAATTGGATATTTCCTTTCCTTCGACGATGCCTTCAGTTGTTTCGATGTCTGCGCTACCTACGCTGACTGTGACTCTTGATTGGGGCGGCGCGGTCAATTCTCCGTCGTTTACTGCGACATGTTGCGTCGATGTCTTCGTAGGAGGTATGGCTTTGTCTGCAGAGAGCTTTATGAGCTTGGATCGGAGGTCGATGATAGCCCCATGTTCATTTAGGAACTTCATGCCTAAAATCACGTCTCGGGAGCACTGCTGCAAGTCCACAAAGCTGGTGGGGTAAGTACGGCAAATTACGGTTATTCTTGCAGTCCATCGTCCCAATGGAGTCATCAAGTAGTAACCTGCGGTGCGAATCAGCGGGCCATCCAAGCGGTGCTAACTTTTTTGAGTTAAGAGGCTAAAGATCCACTGATGACTGAATAGTATGCTCCGGTATCTACTAGGGCAGTGACTCTGCGACCGTCGATATCAACTTCAAGGTCACTTGTTCGCGTCCTCGCATTGCACGTGGGCCTTAGTGTCCGATCTTGGCTCCGTCGTTTCTTCAGGTCATGGCCGAGGCATACCGTTGTTACTTCGCTGGGCGACGGTGTCGGCTTGCACTCTGGTCGTGTTGTCGTCGATGTCTTCGTGTGGAGCGGCAATGAAATAACTGCGTCGTCGTTAGTGGTCGTCGTCGGGGGAGGATCTTCGTCTTTTCGCCGTTGAGCAACCTCACCTCCAAAGGTTGCTGCCTTTAGTTCCCCTACGGAGGCTAGAAGACTGTCCTTGCACGTACCTGCGGCTCGGCGACGCAAATTGGGCATTGTACGGCGATGGGGAGTGTGACAGACGACTTTGTGACGAGTGCTCTCCGCTGCGCAGGAAGTCGTTGATTTCCGGTGGTCGCTCGCCAGGACGGGTTCGTGGGGCGTCGACAGCGAAACCACGGAGGCCAATCCGCCTGTACGGGCAGTGACGGAGGATGTGTCCTGCCTCACCACAATGGAAGAGAGCGGTCGGTTGTTTGCTGTCCTCCAGGCGCCGCACTTTCTGGTGCTTGGGGGTCGTTGATAGGCTTGGCGGGCGGGGGCCAAGGGGCGGTTTTCAGGAACAGGACGGTAGCGGCGATGGCTTGGAAAGTCATCACGTCGGGGCGCAGGGCGACGTAATACAGCAGCGTAGTTGATCGCTGTTGCCTCTTGTGCTGAAACAGTCGCAGCCGTCGCTTGAGGGACGCCCAGCGCCTGCTGGACTTCTTCATGGACGACGTCCGCAAGCGTCGCCACCTGGGGTTGTTGCGTGGATGGCATCAATCGGCGGAGCTCCTCTCGCACGATCTACCGAATGAGGTCCCGAAGGTTCTCTCCGCTTACAGATGCGCTGGGGTAGTGGGTTGAGCAGTCCGGCTGCAGTGGTCGCTCGTAGTGGCGCATCCGGGCGTCCAACGTCTTCTCGATGGTGGACGCTTCCGCTTCAACTTCCGCCACAGTTTTTGGCGGATTTCGGACAAGACCTGCAACAAGCGATTCTTTAACGCCTCGCATTAAAAATTTGACCCTCTCTCACCTTCGGTCATGCTAGGGTCGGTGCGGCGAAAGAGGCGCTTCATGTCCTCAACGTACGCCAGGACAGGCTCGTTAGGGAGTTGAAGTCTTGACTGAAGGAGAGCCTGGGCTCTTTCCTTTCGCACGACGCTTGAAAAGGCAGTCAAAACGCTTCCTTCATAATCTCCCAATCCTTCGTAGCTGTCTCATGATTTTCGAACCAAACTCGGGCATGTCCTTGAAGAACAAGGCAGACTTGCCTGAGTTTCGCGGCGTCGTTCCAGCCGTTGAATTCTGCCACATGGTCGAAAAGGTCCATCCAGTCTTCCGCATCTTCACTGGGCAATCTTTGGAAGATTGGGGCTCGCTGGGCTGGGCAAAGACGACTGGTGCTGTTGATTAGGCCAATTCTAAAGTTGATGCCTCCCGGAGTAGAACGGGGTCAGGCAGCAGACCGTGTTCGCTGCAGCAGCCAGGCAGCAGCCTTGGAGTCGGCTGCTGGCTCGGTGACCTGTAGGCTGGTCTTCCATGACGACAGGAACAAGGCTGGGGTCCTCGCTTGAAGGATCAAAGGCAGCACCTCCACCAGATGTCACGTGTTGTTGACCAGGGTCGATGACACAAATGAAGAGTTGGTGATTGCACTGAAGAAACGCTTTATTGGGCTGGCGTTCGCCCGCAAAAGAACTAAGCAACTCGGTGGCGGCGATAGCAACAAACGTGCTCGTCGATCGTCGAACAAAAAACGCCCACAACCCTCGTCTACCCTCAATTTAAAGGATGCTCAGAACAATCTAAATAACATCGCAAACTTCTACTAGCACAACCTGGTACATTGTAGAGACATACGCAAAGGATCGGAATCTTGGAGAGAGATCTCGGCGCATCGTTCGCGACAAAGAAAATGAAAACGCGTCATATCGCGACAACGAGCATGAACAAACACGGGATACAGAATTGATACGCGTGCCAGAATCACAGTGATAAGGTCACATGCCGGCGGCTGTTAAAAAAACAACAAATACAGTTTTGAAGGTTTCGCGACAATATCTTCCCTTGTTCCAAGAGGGGTTCCAGGTCTAGAAACTGTAGCTTATTTTCTTGGGGCAATTTACAGTTGTATTCCAAACCATTACTAAGGTATTTAAAACGAACTAAAATTTCCTTAACAGTTGACTGTAAGTGGTAGTGTCTTCTTTGCTTAAAAGTGCTAAAAAATCATCGACATATCTGAAAACTTTCAACACCTTGCTTTTGTCGAACCTACATTTCCAGATTCTTGTCAACTGCTGCGAAAAAAAAATGTTTCTTAGAACTGGCGCGATACGGGATCAGATGCATATTCCTGTCCTTTGGATGTACACCTTATTTTCGAATTCGATCGCAGTGAGACTGAGGTAAAATTCCAATAAGGATAAAAAACCTTAAATTCTTTGTGGCGAATAGAATAGAAAAGGTCCTTCCGTCAACCGAAAACATATTTCCTACAGTTTCACAGGATTGAAAAAAAAATCTATATTTCTGTCGAATTCTTTGTACCGAAGGGGTCATCAACAGCAAACGCGTTAAGGTGCTTTAAGAGAAATTGGCTAATATGTGTCTGCCATGCATTTAAATCACTAACGAGACACCGGAAAGGAACGAGTCTTAGCAGTAAAAAAGAAACTAAGAGTTCTTTTCTTGCACTTACTTATTGCGTTTACCAACTGCTCCAACTCCAAGTTCTTACACATTTGAATAGCCCGCGATTTCAATTTGCTCGGCTTCAAGATAGTCTGAGCGAAGTTCTTTTGCGCCGCACAGCAGGTGTTTTCAACGTAGAGTCCAGGCGACACCACTACGAATCATCCTGCTTTGTCAGCTTGTGCCAAGCACAGACCTCTGTCCTTAAAATAGGCAACGACCATGTTGATCTCAGACCGTCCGTGGGCGGAAACCTTTGAAACGGTTCTTGACAGAGCATCTACTCCGTCCAGACGACAGCGCTCAAGATTTTCTGAGGACGCTTTTCCGGCGATACGCCTGTTCAGGGAAAGGTGCTCGTGGGCCCTAACCAGAGGTTCTAGGCTGAACTTCGGTCCTTTTTCAAGGCCCAGGTTGATTTTTTCAGTGACCGGAACGTCCTCTAGCACCATTACATCTTTTCTTCCTTGAACCGCACCCCTAGAGCTTTTGGCGCCTCCCCTTTTCTCATCTTGCTGCGGCGGCGTAGTGGTTCAGATGCCCGACTACTGTACCGGTGTACCTGGGCCCTAACCTGAACTCCGGCAGCTGCATTTCGACGTGGCGAAACGGAGAGGCGTCCGTGTGCTGTGCGATATCCGTGCACATTAAAGATCTTCACACGGTCGACATTACTCCCTAGCCCTCCACTACGACACCTCTTTCTCTCTTTCCACATTCACTCCCATCTTCCTCCCTTCCTTCCAACGTGGCTCAGGTGTCCATGGAAGACGTGTGACCGATACTGCGCCTTTCCTTTCCTTTAAACCAATTACTATTAGTACTAAGTACTCGGCTGCTTTTAAATGGAGCCGAAGCGAAGAGGCGTCCGTGTGCTGTGCGATATCAGTGCACTTTAATGATCCTCAGGTGGTCGACATTACTCCGGAGCCCTCTGCTATGGCACCTTTTTATCTCATTCCGCTTTCACTCGCACCTTCCTTCCTCCCCTTACAGAGAGGTTCAGGAATTCTTTTTGGCCTTCAAAGTTGTTCAAGATTAAAAATCTACGCTGAAGGCTTGAAAACCTGGCTTAGTGAAGCTTGCGCTTCAAAACACCCGGCATAAAAGCTGCAAATTGCAGCATCCACGTTCCCAAAGTAAAAGCACCCGTGTGTGTACAACAACTCTGTACAAAGAACACGCACTGATCAAGGTAGATATACCATGATAGCGAAGGCTCCATAGACGCCCATTGGTCCAAAAAATGGCGGCTCATGGGCACCGCCATACTGGGGGGCAACTACTTATGAGTGACGTTGAATGACGTCACGCATACGTATGTTTTTACCGCGAATTTTAAAGTGGTCTTTTTACAGAACCCGCATTTTCAAGCCGGTATCTCATGAATGTTGCCTTTCAGTGCGCACCAACCTTTGCCAGTCAAATGTGCTCGAGTTCCTGCTAGTTATGGCCTTGTGAATGTGCAATTCGGAACCCAATGAAAGTGAGTGGCAAAGAAGGCAGCATAGAAAGGCAGCAACACTTTCAGACGATGGCTTACCTTGGCTGGCTAAGCATACAATCATGCATGATTCGTAGTGTAAACCTTGGTGGAAATACTGGTGCTAGTACTTTTGAGTACAAGGTATGATGCACAAAGCACAGGCTCAAGTGCACAGTTTGCAATACAGTGTACGGCAAGTATGGTTTTCATATTCATGGTTTATTACAGCAACCAAACAAATACAGTGATAAAGCACACCAACAAAAATACGCGTCACAGGCAGCTCAAGCAGTAGTTTCTTTAAGCTGGCTATTAATCTCAATGGTCGCAGTGCGGATAAAAAAAAAAACCTGCAGTTCCACGAACGTTGCCAGGTAGGAAATTGAAAAGCATAGAAGACAGTGCTAAGACAGCTTCAATTGAGGCAAACATGACATAAGTAGGCGCATCAACACGGGTCGCAGCCTTTTTGACGACAGATACGCAGACGGTTCGAAGTGCTTGGAACAAACCCGCAAGTCTCGCAGCTGCCATGGTGTCTTCTTCTCCAGGCTGACGTTGTGGCAGAACTGCACCCACGCTCGGCACCTGGACATGATGCAACGTGCACGTTATTCACAATTGCGCCGTAAAGAATACTGCATACTCCAAAAGCCAATGCGTCATTATTCCTGTCAATGCTAACTGCAGTACAATATACTTCTATATATATATATTATTATATTATATTATATCTGAATAGATATATTATAGATATATATAAGATATATATATATATATATATATATATATATATATATATATATATATTATAGATATATATATATATAGATTATTACAGATATATTATATCTCAACTACGGTAGTAAATGCTCGCCCCAAGCTCTCAGCGCCCAAGAGTGCGGTTACGTACGCTCGTCCTCATGCCATGCGGGTAGCTATACTTTTCTGTGGTTAAGATTGACGAGAATAAAGTGCGTTTTAAGTTACCCTAACGGTCATGCATATGCAGAATAGCAATAACAAGACAGGCAGTAACTCCTGCTGAGTGAATTCAGTTAAAGCACCCTTAAGGTCGCGCATATACACGTGGCTGAATTTCGATACTACCAGTTGCGAGGGTCAAATTGGCTTCGAGGTCTTGGAAAACTAAACAGTGTTGTGCTGAGACTTGTCAGGCAGCACAATTGGTTTTAAATTGTGCCTTCCGGTCAGTGGCATGCGCGTGGTTGCTCCTGAGAGCCCGGTATCAAGTTAACGCTGGTGATAGCCGGCTGCATGAAACTCACCATAAATCAGACAAATGGTGGGCCTCTTTCGCATAGCTCAGCACTTAAAGTGTGTGCCCTGTAGTGTAGTACATAAATATCCCCGAAAAAATGAAGCCACGTGCGCACGAACTGGTTACAGAAACAGAAGCGAACAGCCCAACGAAAGCATTCGGAGCATACCTAGAGCAGACGCCTTGTAGCAGACGACACTGACAAGAGCTCACCTGTGAAAGTCCAGCGGGAAGCGGTGTAGCTTGACACCGACGGTACTGTCCATGCTGTCGCAATGTGCCACGGCGCATCGTTTCTTCACACGTCGCAAGCTCATCTTGAAATAAAGCGCTAAGCGCTTCAAAAGAACAGCGCGAAGCGTGCAAAGACGGAAAAAGACTTCGCACTGGCTGCACGTCGAAGGAAACGACAAAATCGAGAAAACTGCCGCAGCGGTGCGGCGGGTGCAAATTTTACAAAACGGTGACAGAGCAGCGACGCGCATGGACGACGAAAACTTCGCAAAAGGGGCATTTCGAGGCCGGCGAGCTAAGTTTATAAGCTTTACCAGGCGCGCTATTGCAGACAGCTGGCGATAAGAAACCGCTTCGTGAGCTTTCGCGGCCACTGTGGCCGGGTGCCGAAACAAGGCCTGCAAAGTGAAGCTGCAAATGCACCGCATACACATCAACAGGGGGCGTAACAAGAACGTTGCAAAAAATTAAAAATGCGGCGTAATGTTTTGCTGAAATAGTTTACCTATTTTATAAAACGTAGCATTAAAATATTTATTTCTTTACGATGTTTTATAGCGTTTTTATTTGTGCTTTTGAATTTGTGACACTAACACAGGCCGACGACTGGTGCAGGCATAGCCTTGATAATATTGTCCTGTAGTGGTGACAAGCCGAGTAACCACGAATGAAGGCATTGACGTTGCACTTGAATGAAACTTGCGCCTTCAAAAGAACCAAGAGAATCGGCGGCTGCGATAACAACAAACGTGCTCGTCGACCTTAGAACTAAGAATGTCCGTTTCACTCCTCAGCGCTCAGTTTAAAAGCGGCGTAGAAGCATTAAAATAAAACTGCGGACAGTGACTAGTATAACCGGGAACAGTGTAGGAATTCCAGCGCGTGGATGGAATCCTTCGACATAGATCTCGAATCATCTGCCACAACGAAGGAAATGATAAAGCTGCGTCTCGCGACAACGAACATGAACAAAGAAAGAATGCAAAAGTGATTCGCGCGCTAGATTCACGATGATAAGAACGCATGCCTACGGCTGTCAAAAAAGAACCAAAACAAATTTGAATGGCTCGGCGCACTATATAAAGAAAAGCTTGCATAATTTCTCTTGCTAGTATATTTTTATGGCTATAGGAATTACTGTGCTCTCAAACCCGGATTATATCGAGTCGAACGACGATGCTTTGCAAGATCGATCGATGAAGCAAAAGAATGATTATCAAAAATTTGAGGGTTCCGTGTCGTATTTATGCGCTCATGTCATTTATGCGTTCATACCAACTGCGCAAATTTTATGTATTCATACAAATCTGCACCAGTTTGTCGCCCTTAAAACTGGCGCAGATTGGTATCAGGGGATAAAGGTCAATTGGATGCAGATAGCACAGCACTGGATTAATTGGAGGAACATGGGAGAGGCCATCGCCTTGCGG
Organism: Amblyomma maculatum; assembly: GCA_023969395.1. NCBI lineage: Eukaryota > Metazoa > Arthropoda > Arachnida > Ixodida > Ixodidae > Amblyomma > Amblyomma maculatum. The sequence goes on from JAJIZL010124019.1 coordinate 227,689, forward strand.
TGGGTATAGTCCGGCTGATGATGACGGAAAATCTGAGCAAATTTGAGTTACGCTTTGTACGGCCACGCTGGCATCGAGGCACCGCGGCACCCTACGCATGACTAAGGTCCTACGCACGACGGTTTTGTGGCGTCCTCTCTACACAGCCGCTCGAACTGTTGCGAGTGCGGTTCGCATACTGCCATAGATGTCCTTACCATACGGCACCTTCAACGACACATTCGGCGTTTTAAATAGCTGCCACCCGCATCTAATGTTGCATAGACGTAGCCGCCAACAGCTAATTGTTTTTATTTTCAAGCATTAGTAGGCTCATGATGCAGGTAATGAAGCACTGGAAGTAGTAGGCGAATATGTCTAATTAGGACAGGTAGTAACGGCAGATCCGGACCATGAAAAGGAAATGACAAGAAGAATAAGATTCGGATGGAGCGCATAATTGGTAAGCACTCGCAGGTTATGACTAGCAGCTCACCGGTATCGCTCAAGAGGAAAGTACATAACAGATGCATTTACCTGTACTCACCTATGGGGCTGAAACGTGGAGGCTAACCAAGACGGTTCCACTTAAGTTGAGAATGCCTCAGAGGGCTATGGAACGAAAAAAGTGTAGGAGTAACTTTAAGAGATAGGAAGCGTGCAGAGTGGGTCAGAGAAATACCTCAAGTTATTGATATTTTAGTGGAAATTACGAAGAAGAAATGGGCATGGGCAGGTCATGTAGTGCGAAGACAGGATAAGCGATGGTCGCTTAGGGTAACAAACTCAATTCCAAGTGAAGGAAAGCGTAGCAGGGGGCGGAACAAAATTTGGTAGGCGAATCAGGTCAAAACGTTCGAAGGGGTCAAGTGGATGCAGCTAGCACAGGACCGGGTTAATTGGAGAAATATGGGAGTGGCCTTCACCCTGCAGTGGGTATAGTCAGGCTGATGATTATGTAATATCATGGTTAGTAATGTATTGCAAATTTAATACAGAATAACTCTAAGTCATGCAACATTGTAACAAGTCTTGTAATCGGGACTAGTCATGAAAGTTTACTATATATGTCACGAGACAAAAGAACAGTTTCAAAATAGTCGATGTGGTGTCATGTATATTTCCCTCATACCAACCATGTGAAGTTCATATTAAATCGTGATTAAAAGTCCCGTGGAATTCAGGATTACAAGGAAGTGTTGTGTGCTCAGAGCGATTTTTTTTAATTATGTCGTTATCCTGGAGTCATGTGATTCAGGATCACTTGCAAGAAATTGGTCACGTCACACCGGGTCCAGGAGGCAAAATGTCATTTGTTGATTCAGGAGGACTTCCAAAACGTGTTGACATCTACTGGAGTCACGCGGCAAGGAAGTGCCACTTGATTCAGGAAGACATTCAAAAGGTAAAGATGCCACATAAGATTCACAACAAAAAGTGTCACGTGATTCAGGATGACGTGTGAAAATGTGATGACGTTAAACTGCAGTCATGTGACAAAAAGTGCCACATGGTTCACGATTATTTGCAAAAAGCGAGGACATCACACCGGACTCACGTGACAAATAAGTCTCGCATGATTCAGGATTACCTTCCGAAAACTGCGTAAAGCCGAATTCGCCCGACAAGTGTCACATCATTGAAGATTGCTATCACGTGACACCGGCTGGATTCATGTTAATCAGTATCATGAGCACCAGTAAGCCCTAATACTCTCGCTTTTCTTCCCTAAAGATACTTCGGTGCTCTAAAAATTGTTTTACAACTAATGATCAGAGCAGAGCCCATTACAGTTTTCGTCATCACTCTCAACATTGCAGAGCCTGTTCCGTCGAAAAGACTTCATTTCGGCCTCGTTGCGCACTCTCTGCTTGCGCCTAAACTGCCCCGCGTTGCCTTAAATCGTCCCAACATGCGAGTAGGCGCACGATGAATCAACAAACACGGAAGGGTTGCTGTAGGACGTCCGCTTCTCGCTTGCCGCCTCCTCCCGTTGTGAGTGAGGAGGATTGGAGTGACAAGGTCTCCTGCGTATTTTCTCTCGAGTGGCCAAGGTCAAGAAAGGCAACTTGCAGCTGATTGCACCATGACTGCCGTTTGTGCCACGGCTCCTTGGCCGAGCTCTGTGGGCTTCTATTCTTTCGTTACCGCGACGTAATAAGCACCTTATCGTTGAGCGGCGCACATTTGGCCTGTGTTACGTCCGAAGTTGTCAGCGGGTACGCTCACGACAAAACGCTATTTGTGCATCGCTTGATCAGTGCTAAACAAGAACCAAAAGCTAAAGAAGTATTCTTTTTATTTAGATATACTGGTTGCCTCGCAGAACGAGACATTACAGGAGTGGGTACTTACACAAACAATGATCACAATATAGCAACAGGTGTGCAAAGGAAAGCAAAGAAAATAAACACATTCACACATTGGATATAAAAGTATGTGTTAACAAAGTGACAAAAAGGAAAAAAAAATGCTATCACATATGGTTTCGTAGTTGGCTAGAAACCGCGTCATGCGGCAACGCACGAAAGGACCCATCGAGTGAATTCCACATTTCCATAAAGCGCGGAAAATAAAGTATTTATAAGAGTTAATTGATGCCTGTAATGAAACTAAGTTGAGCGAACTGCTGCGTCGCGTGCGTGGTCAGAAGTATTGGAGAACTGAACTGGTGCTTATACAGATAAAATGCCGTGTACAATCTTGTGTAAGAGAATGATGCAGTCAAGCATGCTCCTCTCTGTAAGAGACGGAAGCGATAAGATGGTGGCAGGTGTCGAGGGCGAGAAGTTGCTGTCATAACGGCGATAAATAAATCTGATTGCTTTTTTTTTACCGACTCAAGCCGTTTTCGGTCGCGTAAATGTTAGGTTGGCCAAACGACAGATACATAATCAAGAAGTGATCTAACCAAAGATTTATAAGCTGTAATCTTGCACTCTTTTTGGGCAATTTTCAAGCTGTGTTTTCAGAAACCTAGTTTTCGCGGCGCTTTGCGCAAATTATTTCTCTATGTCTGTACCACTTCAGAATTCATGTAAACGATACTCCTCGATATTTAAACTCATATACGTGTGTCAACACTGTTCCGTTTATTATTATAGGTATACCTAAGTGGTTTTCATTTGTTAGTAAACGTCAAAGAAATAATTTTCTTGAAATTAATCGACATCTTTAACTTCTCACTCCCGTCGCAGAACCTTGAAAATGCATTAATTAGTTTGTATTTATCAATAAATGAGGAGATTATAGAAAAAAGGACGCAGTCGTCGGCATATAATCAAGTTTTTACAGGAAGGTCACCAATATAGCTGTAATAACATCATTCATGCAGTTAATAAATAAAAGTGGCCCTAAAACAGACCCTTGAGGGACTCCGGAAGTTACTCCTTTAGGAAACGAACTGCGAGCGTAGGTACACGTAATCAGTTAGCCAGCCAACAAGGTTAGAATCATTAATGAAAGTCTGCAGTTTATTTAAAACCTTTTGGTGGCATATGGTATAAAATGCTTTCACATAATCCATGAAATTTTCACGAGTCTGTCCACGCGCCTTACAGCGACATCCTATATGAATTCGATCAGTTGTGACATATGACAATATGTGTCACAACTCATCGAGTGTGTTGAAAATATGTGTGTTGACAATATGATGACAATACATTGTTCTCGGTTCAATACTGAACAATGTATTTATGAACGATGTGCTCTAAGAGTTTGAAAGTTGTTGATATGAAAACAATTGGCCTGTAATTTGCAACCAGGACCTTGCTTACCATCTTAATGCACTGGAATAATCTTCGCGTTTTTCCAGAGCGATGTTACAGTTTACGACTTGAGCAATTTTCTAAACTGCACTCATAAATAGGGAGAAAGTCATTCGGAATACCGTTGCAGAAATGAATTGGGCACACCATCAGGCCCGGCACTTTTGCTTGTGTCAAGTTTGATAGTTGATTATGCACACCACAAACATATATGTCAATGCTAGGGAAAGGGGAAAGCGCAGTATTGGAAATAAATTCATGAGCGCTTCGGTCATCAGCCGAGAATACTTAGTGGAAGTCATTATTGAAAGCTTCAGCGATGAGAAAGTAATTGGCACAGGGCTCATCATTGATGATGAATGCAGACGAACGGGGGGGGGGGGGGGATTGTAAAAAAATCGACTTCCAAAAGTTAGCTGGGTTATCCTTCGTAAATGCTGTCAGAGTTTTGTTGAAATAAAACTTTCTACTTCTGCCATTCTCGACTTAGGTGTACTTATGAAAGAACAAAACAAGGACTTTTCTGGCAATTAGAATGGCGATGCTTAAGCATCGCCTGCGGCGTCGTATGAGCTCAAAGATTTCTCTTGTGTACCAAGTGTGCCTCGCATTACGCTTTATAGTTTCAGCAGGTACAAACCGAGCAATGCAGCTATGAATAATGTCACGGAATTTATCAAGCAGTACATCAACTCTACAAAGATAACTACACGAAGAAAATGCATCAAAGAGGAATACAAACACATGAATAATTGACTTGTCATCTGGACGGGAAAAATCGAGAACAGTATGGTGGCTAGGGGGCTTAGGTTTACGCATTGCAATAAATGTAGTAAATGCTCCATTGTGGTCAGAAGTTTCTTCGTCTACTGTTGAACAATACCCATCACGTGCCATTTCTTCTTTAATAAAAATGTCTAAAGGCAGAAGAAATGTGTTCCTGCTAAGGTGGCATCGCGCTCATCTGAAAATCCTCGCCATCTAAATACGTAAATACGTGCCCTTTTTCTAAAGAAGTGGACCTTAGCCTTCCGAGAAAGCTTCAAACATCCTCTCCGTCAGGTTTTCAGGCCTCTAGCGCATGGCATTCATGCATACTTGCCGCTGAGCTGGGCACTGAGGCTATGCCTAGTGCCTCCGCTGCCACGCTAGCAGAGGTAGCTTCACCGGCGTCGCTCGCGGCAACGCCTGCTCCGCAATCGACATTTCAGCCTGAACCTCGGCCTCATGTCCAGCTTGCGGCTCCCGGTTCATCAGCAACAACGCCGATCCCGCCTTCCCAAAATGTCCAACAGCCGTAAGTGACATGTCCCCTGGGCAGAGCACTACAATGACCACCCTGTCAATACGCTGAGATGGGCATCCAACAGTGCGACAGAAGGAACGTGCTCTCCAACGGACCTATCGCCACCACCATCCGTGTCAACAAGCCCCTGTGCTTCTCACACACGTCCTTCGGAAGACAATCAACCGAAGTAAAGCGCTCTTGTTTAACGATGGAGGACCAAGTTGCGCCAACACTCGGATCGACATCTTATGACGTGACGATTAAAGCTCTAGCCAACATAAGCCTGACTGATATACCGAACAGGATTCTCGAGTGTAACTTGGACGCGTGTCTCGGAAATAGAGGTTTTCGGGGGTTCACGGAAGGGAAGAAGTCAAACACCATAGCTGTGTTGCTTTCGATACTCACTGCCGTGGAACGTATGCAAACGCTTAGGTGTATTTCCATTACAAGTGAGATCTCAGTGCCTGTCCAGGTGTATCTAGTTGAGGGCTCCGACTTAGAGCGTTGGGGCGTTTACAAAATTGACATAAACGAGGATCAAGCCACGCTTCAACGTGAGCAGTAGTGCCCCACACACCGCGTCATCCAGGCACGGCATATGGGAAAAGGACGTTCTTGCATAGTCACCTTGCAAGGCCCTCCGACACTTCCAGCCTGTATGTAGTACTACAACTGCATTTAAAGACCTCGACCCTATAAACCGAGTGTGGTTTACTGTTACAACTGTTTCCGGGCTGTGCACATGCGCAAATCTTGCCCGTTCACTAATGCCGAGGAAGGTGCGCCTGAAGGAAAAGTTACGTACAGATGCGGCCTCTGCAAATGGGACGACCACGAGATAACATCTCCAAGTTGTCCGACAAAGCAAAAGGCAACACAGAAGGCTCGTCTTCGGAACACCAAGCATTGATCAATACAAGATATGTGCATACATCCAATCGCTTCGCTGCTCTCCAGTGGGAAGACGAAGAGTCGCCAGAGCTTCCTGAGCCTGCTTCGAATGCACCTCCAACTAAGGCGAAGTCCGGCGATAAGGTGCTCAAGGAGCGCCGTCGACAGCAGCCAATACTGAAGCGCACTCAACTACCGGATGATGATATGGCTGCAGTGCACGAGCAAATCACTCGTCTTTTAGCAGAGGTCTCTAGCTAAGCTCCGACAACACCGCGAAACGCTTGCTCGGCGTCGACGAGCTGCGGATATAACCGCCAATTCTATCAATGGCGCAGCCCCGTCGTCTTCTTCCCACGCAACTGTGTCATTTGCTGCCTCTTCCCAGTGTACCACAATGCGCACGGATAACTCTGCAACATCGGTGCTCCACTATATGGTCAACCAGTTTTCCAACCTGACGTCCGTGATACTGCAACGCTTGGACTGGTACCCGAAAATGGCGAATACCGGTCGTCCTGGTGTGCTACAGTGGAACTGTAGAGGCATTTCCACGAAAGTGGGTGAGCTCAAGACCCGACTACAAATTAACAAGCTCCGGGTATGGGCTATGTTACTACAGGAAACAAACGCCTTACCAACAATTCCGGGCTTCAGTGGCTACGTGTCTCCTTCAATGACCGACCGTCGCGTGCAGACACCTGCTCCCCAGGGAAGGGCGGCGATATGTTGATACGCGGTTTCCTCATGTACGCCTTTCTCTCGAAACCTGGTACTGTGGTCGTGTTGTTGTGTGTGCTAACGTCCTCGTGTTTTCGCGCAGTTAAATAATCTTATCAAAAGGTTGAAGCAGTTGCTTTGACATTTCCGAAAGGCACCGTTGTGGATATTTCATATTACGTTAGACCAGCCGGAAGCGCCCCTTCTCGTATTAAGCTTGGCTGGTTAGGAAGTATCCGTCGGCAATACCCTGGGTGTCCGATATTAGTCTGAAGTGACTTCAACGCCCCTCACCCGGATTGGGGTACTCCACAACAAGCTCTCGTGGTAGGCATGTGCGGTACGCCTTCACTGATGCCCTGTTTGTACTGCTCACTCCCCCTGGGACAGCAACGCGGCCATTGCGTCAGATACGTTATGCTGCCATGCTCATGACTTGACGTGGTGGTCAGGCGCGGGAACTCCCTCGTTGCACATGAAGTCAGACTGCTGGGGAAGTGATCACAACCCTATCATCATTGGTCTCCATTCCTCACGTCTCCGCCCTTTACGCCGCAAATGTTCTGTGATCAATTGGGACAACTTTAGCTCACGTTTCGATAGTCTGTCTTCAAATTTATCGTCACTCTTTGTTGAGCGCATACAAAAGTACACTAAACAGCGCTACGACTACTTACCTGGATTGACGTTGGTCAACCGGCGCCAGATCGCGGCCTGCTTAACTTGTGGGCTGCCCGCTGTCAAGCCGAACTGGCTGCAAGGCGAGGCCCTACTTCGGCGCAGGCACGTACACGACTGCATTACCTTACTGCTAAAGCTCGCAGATATGAACACGATCTCTCGCGATGCCAGTGGCATGGATGGTGCGAACAATTTTCTGCTAAATCTTCGAATGCCTCACTCTGGCGAACGTTTCGTGCAATGGAACATGGTCGCCGTTCTACTGACGCAGCAGAAACTGCAGGCTTTGCAGCTAATTTGTCGCCGGATGATTTCGTCAAAAAGGGAGCACAGAAATTTTTCCCAAAGTATGATACATTCCTCCTTCAGCTGCTATTTTTTTTATTTGGCAGGCATCCCTGCAGATGCATACACAGTACCATCTGCTGCTGACAAAGATTGAATTGCGAGTCCCTTTTTATGCCTGAGCTACTGGCTGCAATTGATGAGGCGAAACGAAAAGCAGCGCCCGGTCCGGACAAAATTCAGTATGAGGTTTAAAAAGCCTGAGTGCCTGAGAATGGTGCAGCGGTGGCGTAGTGGTAGAACATCCGCCTCGCATGCAAGAGGGCCGGGTTTCAAATCGCGGTGCCGCGCAACTCTCACCCGGATTTAAAAAAATATATATATCCGTGTGTCGATGGAATTGCATAAACAGGTTTGGGGGCGCGACCTGATGCCGGTGAATAAAGTCCCTTGGTGAACACCTCCGGCAACGCACTCCCTCACCAGAACAGGAGTTGGCCACCCTGGTGCAGTAATTGGCCGCAACCTCCTATGATAAGCTCCATAAAACCCCGTCCCTCAGTCACCAGCGGCTGCGGAACAACTGACCACAGCGGCGAACAGACCTGTGACGCAGCAGGGGGTGCTAAGAATACCTGGCTCCGCTGGACAGGCCGCCATTGGAAACTGACCCTGGCAACGTTTAACGCTAGAACCCTGGCTAGTGAAGCTAGTTTAGCAGTGCTGTTAGAGGAACTAGAGGGTATGAAATGGGATATCATAGGGCTTAGTGAGGTTAGGAGGCCGAATGAGGCATATACTGTACTGAAGGATGGCCATGTACTGTGTTATCGAGGTTTACCAGAGAGGCGACAACTAGAAGTAGGTTTCCTTGTCAATAAGTATATAGCGGGTACTATAGATGAATTCTATATTATTAATACGAGGGTGGCAGGCATTGTTATTAGGCCTAATAAGCGATATAAACTGAAGGTTGTACAGGCCTATGCACCTAAATGTAATTATGATGACCAGGCAGTTGACAGCTTCTACGAAGATGTAGAATCGGCAATGCGAAAAGTAAAGACGCAGTATACTGTACTAACGGGCGACTTCAACGCCAAGGTAGGGAAAAAGCAGGCAGAAGACCAGGCAGTAGGTGACTATGGCATTGGCTCTAGGAATAGCAGGGGGGAGTTACTAGTTGAGTTTGCAGAGCGCAATAACTTAAGAATCATGAATACCTTCTTCAGCAAGCGGAAGAACCGAAAATGGACATGGAAAAGTCCTAACGGGGAGACTAAAAACGAAATTGACTTCACAATGTGTTCAACCCCCGCCATTATGCAAGGTGTAGAGGTAATCGGGAAAGTGCGATGCAGTGGCCACAGGATGGTGAAGTCCCGAATTAGCCTAAATCTGAAGAAGGAACGCAACAAATTAGTAAGAAAGAAACCCATCAACGAATTAGCGGTGAGGGGGAGGGCAGACGAGTTCAGGATCTCGCTACAGAATAGATATTCAGCTCTAAACGAGGATGGCGACATTACCCTAGAAGCAATGAACAATAATTTCAGAGATATCGTTAGTGAATGTGCGGTAGAAGTAGGCGGTACACACTAAACAACTTCTCACCCTTAAGGGTGGAAACTGGCTTGTCCCCAGACGCTCACCCTTTTTTAGTAAAAGGGTGCAACCAGTAGGGTGCAAACAATAGGGTGCAGATACTGCACCCTTAAAAAAGGGTGCCAAGCTTAAAATTTTAGAGGGTGCAATGGTTGCACCCTTGTCGAAGGGTGCAATATTTCCTTTGCACCTTTTTGCACCCTTACTAAAAGGGTACTCGAAGGGTGCACCACATGCATATGGACTGAAGCAGATGCCTCGGATTGATGCGGGGCAAGAAATGTATCCACAAATGTATATAAATACTATAGGCCTGCATTTCGAGTCTTCATGATTCTGGCCCTCGAACGATTGCTACAAGCAGAGGAACTTATTGTCAATGCTCGGTGACAACTCCACATCTCTTCCCATGTTTCCACCAATGCATGCGAGAGTGAAAACAACTTAAAAAAGGTCAGTGCATGGCAATCAATATTCAGTGAATGACAATGTAACAGAAAATGCTTCCCACAGATGTAATGTTCTAGCTAAGCAATTTTTACGATCCCGTTTTAGACTATATACTGCTTCAGTTGAGGGCCTCTCTGCACATATATCACAGAGGTGCTTGTCCACCATCCGAACATGCCTACAAAGTATACGAACATATCAAGATAGTGCAGGCTGATCCCTGAAACTGTTATTTGATTTTCCCCAGCAAAGGCAAATAGTATACACCTGCCGCATTGCGAGCATGCATATATAGAGTGACATCTATCAGTTTTGGTGGCAAAGTTTATTAACACTGTAACCAAAATACTTTGTTGGTTTACATAGTTGAACATCCCAAAATGACTTGAAATTTATTACACTGTATATCATGATTTAAATACAAACAAAACCACATCACTTAGTGAAATGCACCTCATTCACTGAAATGGCTAAGAAATACTTTATCAGGTGCGAGACAGCAAAAATAAGCTTTCGATACAAAATCTGCATTATTGAGCAGCTGTTGAGCATAAATGTAATTTTAGGGCAACTTGAATGAAGGCACTCAATGTAAATGTTCACTAAACCATCAAGGCTTCTGTTATGCCCTCCTTAGACTGCAACACAGTAGAAATACCTACTTACAAATGGCCCCAGTGGCCATAAATTAAGACAAAATATTGCCAGATTTGTAATAATGAACAATGATGGAATACACGCAAGTGCAGTGTCAATGAAATGACAGCTCAACAAAACTTGAATAGAGGCTAAATGTTGCATTGCAACTTGACGAAAGAACAAAGGAGAAAGGAACAGAGAGAGAGACAGATAAAGGAAGGAAAGGACAAAAACAGATTTTATCACCAGAAAAAAGATATGCATTGGTTCGTGCATTGCCCTGGTTCTTTGCAATCTCTTTTTAGCTTTTGTAGACCACGCCCTTCAGCAGAGTTTTCATGTTGTATCTCCACGGGCACGGAAAGGACTTTTGCCCTACCTATCAGCACATCAGAACTGTCAAGAGAGCTATCGCTAACTAATGCTTGGGGCCTGCCCTTACAAAGTTATGCCTGCATAGTCGAGTTTTAGTAAGCAATTACACAGGTCGCTGTCTGCCGGTTACCCCTGCACGGTCATTGCATCAGTAACGGAAGCCCTTCATCAGAAAATCAAGTGAGCATGCTTGGGAAAAAGATTGCGCCACAGAAAATATGGTTATACCTATTGTGGTATCGTGTATGCATAAGGTTGGCCACCACGTGAAGAAAGTAGTGAACAGACATGGCATGCTGGTGGTGTCGTTCACTCCGAAGAAGTAGGCCGAGCTGTGCTCACGCATTTCTATAGTGTTGAAAACCGAGCGTATGTAAGAAGCATGCTAACCGGTTTGTCAACTGCTGCATGGGGGCCGTTTATGAGATTTTTCACCTGGGGGAAGGCATACATAGGCCAGACCGGGTGCTGTACCAATGAACGGACAGGGGATCATTTGCAGGCTTTAAAGCACATTGTGCGAACTGTACTGCGTGCGAGCCGCAACTGAGAGACGTTAAGATCCTGGGTAGAGGCCACGAGAAGCCACAGAATATGGGGGAAATAATATCACACTTGCCTGGCTTTTTTTTGGTGCAAGTTCACACAAGTTTTGCCAAATTAATGCTTGTGGCAAAGCATAACACAGAAAACTGCATTTGTATCACAACAACACAACTGTCCTAACCCCTTGTACCTGTCTACAAATAAACAAGTGAACTCAATACAAAAGACCACAACATACAACTCAGCCTCTATAAACATGCATATTTCGGTACACTTTGTTTAGAAATTTTGTAGCCACCGGTCTTGGTGCACTCAATGAAAGCCCAAAAAAGAGCCGCTCCAGCACAACAAAGGTGTTGAACAACTTGCGGTTGTACTGGATATTGAAAAGCCAGTATGCAGACATAACAGCTGCCAGTCCCTCTTCAGCATTTTTTACGGAGAACAGTCTATCCCGGTCCACCCTCATATGCAGCAGGTTGGCATCCTCAACGTTTTCTCCAGAGTACAAGACGCAAGGGGTAGCTGGAACACTCTAGTCCTGAGGGGGCAATAAAATATTGCATCAGCACCTACTGTGCATGAGGTATTCCCTCATAACCACACTTTGATGCACTCTTTGTAAAGCTGCTTAAGGCTGTAATACAAACAATGTTAACACAAATTGCTTGTTTGATAGCTGCGCCTAAAATATTTATGCCCCATGGAATTATTTCGATGAAGGCCATTATGTCCACAATCTTAACTGGCAGGCTTTATGTTTCTCACTCCTTAAACAAAATTTACTCAGGTTAACATATGACTTAAATTGAACACTGGTGAAAGCAAACAGCACAATTATCTTCCCAACTGGAATCTGCAAGCTGTTTAGAGACTCCATTAAAAAACTTGTTATGGGGCAGTAGAGGTTGTGTTACTGTACTGCTTCTGAAAAAAATACAGTAGGTATGCGAGTATGGCATAGCCTTTACTGAAACGCAGTATTACATTTCTTTTCATGCCACAACATAGGAAAACTATTTGACTGTCATATACAGTGTGACACCATCTCCTGCAAACAGTTCTAAGGCTTTTTGCCTCTACTGATGCTGCTGCTGCTCTTTCCTTCAAGTTGTGAAAGCATTTTATTCCACCCATTCTTAAATTAGATTTACTGTTTATGTTTATGAGGCTTAATGTCCCAAAGCAAGTCAGGCTATAAGAGACACTGTAGTGGAGGGCTCAAAATATCCACCACCTAGGGTTATTTAATGTGCACTGACGTTGCACAGCACACTGGAGCCCTACTTTTCGCCTCCATCGAAAAGTGGCCGCTGAAGCCGGGATTTGATCCCGTGTTTATGGGCACCACAGTCAAATACCAAACCACTGCACCACTGCTCTGTCTGTTGCTCAATATAGGAAACATCAGGTATCAAGCAATCTTGAACTCGGAAAGAAAAAGATGTTGGCTTTCTATCAGACAGTATCTTCAAAAGAATGCAGGTCATCCAGTGGAAGGTTTTTAATGGACACATATAATGGTTCTCAGTAGAGTAACTATAAAGATAATTACCTTCATCTGCTAATGGCAGAATTATTTCTGCAAAGCATAACACATTTTTGCAAGTGTTTTGACCAAATGGCATAGTACTAAAAAGGCATTGTTGCCAAAAAACTTTTAAATGACCTTACCTCCTCGTGTAAGAAGAGAGTTGACAGAGCGTCCTGCTCCTTGACATTGCCAGACAATACGCGAAGGACTGCGATGGTCAGGATGTCTGAAAAGGAAGTCACATTGTCAACAATTGAATCCAATTTTATTTTATTGGCACCATACTAAACCCCAGTACCCTATGAAAAGGTTCCCTTTTCAGAAAAAGGATTTGGTTTTGTGAGCTTCTGTTCCTATCAGTCAAAGAATATAACGTGAGGCTATCCTCTTAATTACATCTGTCACAAGTTGAAAGCATTTCCTAGATTTTTAAATTGGCTGTTTTGTAGCTGCTATGGCATTCAATATTCTCTATCTAATCACACAGCTCTAATATTGTTCCCATTTTTTTTTTCATCTGAGGCCAATAAACTGCAGCTCCAGACAAGATACAGGCTGTAAACCTAAAAACACTTCTCCAAACAACCAAATGTAGCAATAAGCAGCAATCGTGATGTCTAGTATCATATCTATGAAAGAAACCATTCAATAGGATAGAATAGGAAATACGTTAATTTCTCTAGGAAGGTCTTGTACTAGAAGCAGAAGCGGTCCATCTTCCGTCTTCTCACAGGGTCAGTGGCCCTATTCCAGGGCTGCGCTGAGCTTCGCTGCTCGCTGGGCGTGCTGGATCAGACCTAGTTGGCAATCCAGATCGCCGCTGGATTGCCAACTTTCAATAATATGCTATATACAGTAGGCCTGAAATGTGCTATTTAAAGTCATAACACCACTTACGTCGTGTTCGCAGCCTTTGTGGATCCATGTCGCGGGCTTGTTCCAGCAATGTCATGGCACTTGCTTCGCAGGTGATTACTTTCTGTTCAACCAGTTTAGCAATGCTCTCAATGCCACTTGCAATCGAAGCTGATGGATCAATTTTTGTAAGTATCTGGAAGTCGCTGCAGAACTGAGAGAAAAAATGCACATTTAACTGCTTTGGAACAAGAACCTAGCAATTTCTAAAAGTACAAAAATGTATCTCAATGAGACTCTTTGAACACACACACAGATATATATATATATATATATAGCAGACAATTGAAAGGGAAATGAGAGGCTTGCTATTAAAGAATTTAAAGGAGTGAACAGCCTAAGAGTGCAAAGCAAACGTTGGGTTTCTTCCCTTTTTTTTATTTTTATACTGTTGACATTGACACGAATTAGTCTTATGGTGATTATCGGCATAAAGAACATTAAATGCAAAGCAGAAGGAAAAACTGTGCCGATGGTGGGAGATATACACATATATCTGTATTTCTAAAATAAATGCCAGTTGCTAATCAGTGCCTGTGTAGTGTTCTCGCTTCATACTGTGTTAGCACTGCTTTCACCATGAAATAAAATAAATTGCCGAACCCTCCCAGAATGCATCTCTGCATCAAGTCACCATATTTTATCCCTGCCATTTTTTGCAACCTTTAGTTAAGTGCTTCATTTACAGAGATTGCACCATTTGCATTACAACTCACAAAACATGCACTAAGTTGCCATGAATGAAGGTGGCTCCCCAATCAAGGTGAACGATAGATTTTCCACCTCTCACTGGCATTCACAATACCTGACTTACCCTTTCGAAATTCATCACGTAAGGGTACTTCATTTTGATGTCACGCACATTGCTTGTAGCAAAATCAGAGATCCTATCTTTCGATGTCAGCTTCAGCCTTTCCTTCATCTCCTCTTCATCAGGCGCAGATTTCATATGCTCACACATAAGCCATTCAATATGCATTGCCAAGCTCTCTTCGTCTTCGCCTGGCATTTCACACATTGCAACGGCCTGAAGGAAGCAACACAAAGTAGCTAAACGTGATATACACTTGCACTATGCAAGGAAAAATTCATTATCTTCTAATTGAAATTCTTTACCTCACTTTTCATATGCAATATTCTTTAAGTTCATAGTCACCATGAATTTCTTGATTGATAGTAAGATGTAATTAAATGTATTAACAAATGACCTAATTTGTTTTTTCCACCTGCTAGACAACCATTCAACCAACCAGCAAATGATTATGACTGAATGCCAAAAAATATGATACATATAATATAAT
>JAJIZL010124019.1:242767-267856 GCA_023969395.1 Amblyomma maculatum
CCCCCCCCCCCCAGTGGCTCAGTGGTTAAGGCACTCTACTGCTGAACCCAAGGACCTGGGATGGAATCCGGGCCGCTTTTCGATGAAGGCGTAAAGCAAGGTGCCGGTGTGCTCTGCGATGCCAGCACATGTTAATGAACCCTAGTTAGTCGAAATTTGCTGGAACTCTCCACTACGGCATTTCTCATAGCCTCGGTCACATTGGTATTGTAAGCGCCATCAACCAACCCAACCTTTATGTTGCTACTTGTCTGACCTAATTTTGTTTAGTTTTGTCCAAAAAGTTTATGCATGCTCAATAATATTTGGAAGCATTAGCACATACAAATACTGCACACCTTGTTAGCTTTCTGTGCATTATGCTAGCTGAACAAATTGAAATATTGCATTATAGTGCAGAATGCTACTCACCATCTTTGGCATCTTGTGTCGCTGGAGCTCACCAGTCGTTGCCTTGCTAGATTTTCTTCGTGCTGCAAATTTACTACGGTTTTCGGCCACTCGTCCGACACGTGGCAGGGCTCGTCGTTGGTGCTTAAACCTGTACCGCAAGGCTACTTTCCAGGAGTCCTAAACATAGTAAAAAAAGGAAAATTAACTGTGTACCTGCATGCAGCAGGATTCAATGACACTGTATATTTTGTGTTTAACATCAGAAAGTGATTACTACAAAGGAAGGGGTTGAATTGAGATCTGACCATGAAATAAAATTCATAGAAAAAAGGGCAGCTACAGCTATACAAAACACTGATGACATAATGAATGGCAGAAAATATTAAGGCATTACAATTTTACTTCCTGATTATTCCAAGTCATGCATCCCGTGTGGCACTCAAATTGCCTCTGGTCTGCTCAAAACAATTCTTTAGATATTATCCCTTCATAATGAAATCGTAAAATAGTTTTGCTGAAAAAAAAAGTTAGTGAGCTGAGCAATGTGAGCTTTTTCAAAAAGAAAGATGCTTGGAATCACGAAATAGTTAAAAAGAATTCAAATGTTTGAAAACCACTGCAGAATTGTTTAATGGCAATTGAACAGGATTATGCTTTTAATTAAATATGAGGCATTAAGCTTTGTACTGAAAAATAATTTTATCATATTGAGAGAAAATGTCAAAATATACAATTTTTTTCATTCCTTTAGAGATATCAACTTGCTCTCAAGAATTTAGAAATAACCATAATGCTTCCAAAAGTCTATTAACAACATTGTCACAGCTCCATAACTATAAATAGCAGCAAAAACTGCCAAGCCTGCAAAAGATTGCATTTTGAGCCTTAAGCACCCTTCACATTTACCTTCAGGTTGGCCAAGTAAAAATGCTAATAGCAGATTAAATGCAAAGTTTTGTTTCCTTTCATTTCTGAAATTGTCATCCAGTCAACTTTTGTTTAAAGCGATAAAATAATTTTTGATGTTAGCTCTCGTGCCACAAGTTGTGCCGTCCTTTAAGGTCCATACAAGTTATATATGTGGTTATTTTATTAAATCTTCCATTTTTTCCACTGTTTGGTTCCTTATATTTTTAACTACGAAGCTAAAGAAGATATAATGTGACACTGGGCAGTTAGACTTCCATAGATTGTTTTTGCTTATAAAACTGAAATGAACCTACTTTGGCATTAGGGAGCCAAGAGCAGAAAAACGCGTGTATTCAGCATGCTGCCTCACAAGGACGAAGAGGGACGACCAGCCACAATGGCAGGCGTACACACACAAGTACTTTATATCTGAATATTACGAAAGCATTGCACGCCTCAGAGTGCAACGTGACCGAGCGAAGTGCACACCGGTGTGGTGAGAAACTCAAAATGGGCACAGGCGTTGAGCGCGGCCCGCTTGCACAGATGTGCCTCAATCACATGAGCAGGCTCCTCGCATGATTACCTGGTTGACTACTTATCTTTCCAATGCCTGCCTACAGTGGTAACTTCATTTAAGCACAGTAACTATGCATTTCATTTGCTAACGGTGTCGACGGTTCTGTGCTCAGTGGTGAAGATGTGTTAGGAGATGACGCAACTTATGGTGCGAGAACTGCACTTCAAAAATTTTTTTTTTCTTGCTTTATACAAAAAGTACTTCAATGAAAAAAAAAAGCAACATGACTGGCAATAAACTGTTGTACTCAGTATACTATTGCATTGTTACCTGAGCACTCAGGATAAAAGTAACAAGCTTTTTATTGCCAAAAACACTGTCTTCAATTCTAGAATTTGTTTACCTTGATGTACACTGTTTCGTCCCCTGTAACAGTACTTATATTTAATAGCCATGTAGGAAACGAAGCTGGTTATTAACAAACTGCCGAGTAGCTTGAGCCTTAAAAAATCAATGAAAATGGTACTTCTAACTTTTATAGTCTTTTAAAGAACATTTTTACCATGCAAAACTGCATGCCCACCCATCTAAAAAGATAACTATGAAAACGCAATTTTACATATACGTAAAATGTTTTCTCAAAATTTATTTTTTTAGCCTAGGACTCTTGGCATGGAAAGACCAGTCGGCTGCCTTCACTGCAAAATGAAGTCTTTTCACTGTGTTTGAAGATGAATCATAACCAGCAAATGTAGGTTGTAATTTCATGCACTGCTCCGCTCAAGGCATCAACTTTTACACTGTTACTGCATCTGCTAAATGTGCTATCATAAAGGATGCGCCCATTATAGGTAGGTGTCACCAGCAAAAAAGGGATATTTACTTACAGCTCCACTTCCTACAACATCCTTTAGCTGAGGGTATTTCTCGATCAGAAGTGAGGTGACTTTTGCATAAAAATTGCGGGTAGGGAACCTGAAAAACATTACCAAAATTAACCTTGTCTTAACTTGCCATCAGCTACAAATTACACAATTGCCACAATGAGCTGTGATTAGTTTGCTCTCACCAATATTGCAATTTTCCTCAGAAATGCATGCAAGTAAATATTCAAAACTCGAGCCTGAACACTTTTAAAGTAATTTCAAATTTAAGGGTCTTCCCCTAAGGTCACTCAAATGATGGTCTGTTGACCTTTTTCATCACAAAATTGTCCTCAGTTTCGTCGATACCTTTTCTGTGCTGCTGGGCCTTCATTTTATATAGAATTCATTTTATACCCTTAGCAGGGAAGAAGTCAGACTTACAAATGCAACTTCTTGCATAAGGATCTTACTGGACTGGTGGTAAGTGCATCAAAATTATGCAATGGTTTTAATGATATTGAAATCTGAAGTAGAGGACAAGAGGTGGAAAAAGTTTAAAGAACATCCAAAACATTTTTTTTATTGTCCACAGACATTTTCTTTGCTCACCATTTTCTTGAAATTAGCATGACTGTATCTCTGTATTGAGACATAATATAAATATAAGCTTTAGCAGTTTGATAGATAAGTGTGTTGACAACATAGTGTGAAATTGTTGCTGCTCTACCAAAAGCATTTTTTGAGATAAAGGCTTGCAAAGTAGGTAATATTTCATTTCCTAGCCCGATTTTGAGATTTTATAAAAGCCCCTATACTACCGAAAAAAAGCAAAACTTAAGTGAATACAAATGAAACATGCACATATTTAGTGAGACAATTTTCAGCTACCTAACTTCTACATTTTGTGTAATTCATAACCAAAGTTGGACAAAACAGCAGAGAAGATAGCCGTGGCACTCCACTTTTTTGTCCCTGTGCCCTGTGCCTCGAAAAGCGTTTTGGCAGCAAAACCAATTAAGGTCTTTTTTGCAGTCATCAGGCAACAATATATAAAATTTTGATGTAATTATACAAGGTAGACCGACCATGCTTTGATCTTTCGTGGAAATACCCTACATGAGACCAGAGCTTAATATACGAAGCTCATTAATAAACAACATATTTGATTAACGTCTGAATTGAAACTCTTGAGGAAACCAATGAATGGTTTTGCCAAACCGTTACACGATTCCAGATCAAATTAGAAAAAAGATTTCAGTATTGTTTACAACATTACAGAAATTCAGCAATCGTCAAGGTTTTTAAATTAACCAAAACTGGAATATCAAGCATTCATTCGGCAATGCTCTCTAAGCTTTGAAATATAGAAAACCTTTGCGCAATATATCATGCCCTGTGACTGATTTAGCAGGCATGCTTATGCTCACAGCTACCAAAATAATTCGGAGGATAATTTACTCACAGAGTAATCTTCATCATTTCAGTGAAGAGCGTGTTGACGATTTTTTTGAACGCTGCCGAAGAAAGCGGTTTGCCACTGACTATGTCACCATGTAGGGCTCCCAGGCTTGGTAACACAAAAGTATGGCCATCATCATCTGAGTGTGACGGCCTGCAAAAAAGCTGTAGCTTAGAGCTCAGTTCTGAACACACTACCTGAGACTCATAGACTATAGTACTCCAATCAGACACACTTACAAATCAAAATAACCGCCCATTCCGATTTCTTGTTCTTGCTCACCACTGGGAGTCACATTTTCCGACGTTGTATCCTGTAAGTGAAAAAAAAAAAAAAATCACGAAAGCTTAAATATAAATTCATGTCTGTGCTGCGGCTTTCCTTGATATGCATTTCTTAAAGATAAATACCTGTGACGAAGTTGAAGCAATCTGCTCCTTACTGACATGTGAGTGCAGCTGAATTTTTGACATATCAGCAATTGTGTCTTCATCAGAGAGGTCAACATATTCTTCGAACGCCTTGTCCAGTATCTGTGAACAACGAAGTAAAAGTGAGTTTTTTTTCCTCCTAAACCAAAGTTTTTGCCGAAGAAAGTTATCAGTCCACAACGACGTGGCGACGTGGGACAGACAACTTAAGCGACTTAATCAAGCGCCGAAGGCAGCTCAAGCCGTCACTCGTTTGAACGCGCTGAGGACCGGCCAGCGCAGCCACCAGCCCCTTTCATACTTCCCGCGCATTGCACTTGAGAGAGTTTATAAGAGAGAAAGTTTATAAGAGACAGTTTTCTAGCCTCTCACAGTAGAAAAAAGAACGAAAACAAAAAATTTCGAACCCACAAAATCTGCGCTCACTCTACATTCTCGAGAGCATGGCGCCTTTTGACAACACCGCGCCTCTCAAAATTGACCAAAGCGCACTGCCATATTGGAGACTGAGCTGTGCTCATAGCACAGGAAAAAGCTGCGGTTTCCCCCCCCCCCTCCAACTGCTTCACTGCCCAGTCAAACCGGTTTCTCACAGAGTCGTGAAAGGTCTCACGTACGGCTGTACACAAGGTTGTTCCGGCACCCGTGTGTCACGTGATTGCGCATCCTGGAAGATTTCGTGCTTGCAGAGCAACATTTATTCCCTGTCGTTTTGAAGAACATGCAGCCCGCAATTAATGCTTTAAGCTTTTGTCACTGACGAGAATGACATTCTCATATCTGGGCTGTGACGAATAGGCGATTTGTAGAGCATGGTATGGCAGCGGCTACGACAGGTTGGCGCGCGCTTCTGGAAAACGTGCTTTGTCAAAAGCCTCATTTAGCGACTCAACACTCAACGAAGCTTCCTTTCGTATAAATAAGTTTCGGGCAAAGTTTTCAACACATGCGCGAGCCTTTTTGAGCGCCATTGAAAACAAAGAAACAAAGATACACTTGCCTGAAACGAGCTCGATGACAGGTCCACCTTGCCGCCGAGAACCGGGCAAGCGCGAATGGCTTCTTTGAGCGCGTTGAGCGTGTTTCCCTCAATTGAATATGTCCTGGCCGCACCAAGGTGTGGCACAGCAACTAAACACCGCATCGTAACTGAAAATGCTTAGAAAGACACCTACACAAGCTTTCCGACGCGCTAGTTGCCGAGGAAATCAAAAGAATGCGAGCACGCAGCGAGCACCACATTAAACGCATCGAAGAAAGAAAGCATGGAGGGAGCGCGCGGCAGAACCTAGTAATAAAAAATAAAAAGGAGCGAGTCGTCCCACGTGATTAGAGCACGTCATGGCTTGATATCCACAACCAGCGCCTCCTCGGCGTTGCTACAACCGTTGCGTCTGCGCCTGCGAGAATCGGCGCCCGCGTGCTGCCCGGGAATCGGCGCGGTAACCATGGTAACCAATGCGCGCCATAGCAGAGAGCCGCGCGCCCGCGTCTCGTCGGTGCCGGCGGTACGTGAAATGCACGGCTTTGGTTGTGCCGCGCGTGCGAATGTGCTTTGCGTTTGGTTCTTGTTGGCGTTCTAGGTAGCATTTGTTAAGAAGAGCAGCCACTTCATCTTGAAGTAGACTTGACAAGGTAACAAGATGTGAGCGCTGCCTTTGAAGGGACACAAAGAGGTAAGTTTTATGAAACTATGAACACGTACGATTTTTGCGTTGCGGCGCTGTGTATTTACTCGCATAGCCTTCGGCGTAGTAGTAGTCTGCACTGCGTGTTGGAAATAATCAGGTACTGTATAAAAAATACAAACTCCGTTAATCACGGAATATCGTACAGGAGCAGGGCGTTTTGACAAGGTTGTGTTTGCTATCTCAATTGTTAAGCGTTATTTTTCTCTGTTAGTCAGGCGGCCATGCTTCCAGACCACACACACTGCATGCGTGCTGCAGCACCAAAAGTTCCAAAAGCAGCTCAGTATGTGCAGCGGAGAAATGTGAACGCCTGAGCGTTACCACTGCAGATAGGGCAATTTTTTACCTACACCAGCTGCACTAGTGTAAAAAAATACCATTTTAAGTATTGTTTTGCTACACAGGTGTAGGTGGTGTAGGTTAAAAAAGAATGGCTGTATGGTACATCGCGCGCCCCTTGTCGAACACAACCAGCGTTCCGTTGATCGCATCAACGTTCACCAGATTTTTATAATTGGTGTATAGGAAAGGGAAGGCGCAATATATGCCGCACTTGTTTCTGTCAGACGTCGGAATTTTGCAGGAATGCTGGTAGAAGGGCTGCAGCACTAAAAAATCGCATCATGGCAATTTGTGGTTCTGGTGATCGATGCTCGATTGGCATATGTGATGGGCGATTGTTTCATGAAATCATTGTGTTCATTATTGATGATATAAAAAAAAAATAAAGACGAAAACATCGTCAAAGGTGGTTGAAAGATATCAATATGCTCAGAATGAAACAGAATTGTTTTTTAAAAAAAAATTGGAATGTAATTGATCAAAACAAATAATAAAAATGAGTAATTGAAAAAGGGGGTTCAAATGTGCCAAAATACTCAGAATCAATAGCCAGTGCGTGATGACGCTAATTAGGAAAATTTAGAGGTCGTAATCGGTAAATAATTGAAATATTTGAAGAAAAAAAAAATGAAAAATTGCGAAAGGAGGTTTTAAAGGTGTCAATATGCTCAATGAAAAACCAATGCTTAACGAAGCTATTGACGAAAATAGGTTAATTTAATTTTTGAACTGAAACGCCTGAAATGAAGCCATACCAAAAAGAAATATAATTGTTTTTATTTCAACATTTATTTCCTGACAGTTGTATATGAAATTAATATGCAGGTTACTATGGATTTGACGTGCTGAAGAACTGGCAAAGTTGGGCACTGTGGCTCTGATAACCATCTGCTAAAATAAAGACGGTAAGGAGTTACCTACTTATAGCCTTATTGTGTATCTTGAAGCTTTTCATTTGTGTTTTTCATTTTTTTTATTATTGCAGAGGATTTCTCAGGAAATTCTCACCACTCTGTGGTGCTGTGAACCAGAATACTAATGCACGGCACTAAAAACAAAACTTGCTTTCCTTGAGAACTCCCATCTTTCTCAATACTATTCTTCATGTTACTCTGATTTAGTTGTTTCTGCGCATTTAAACACACCATGCTAGGTGAACTGCAAGTTTTCAGAAAAAACTTTATTTTTTCACTACTCATGGCTGGGTGGAATATATTGTATGGACTCGTCACAGTAGCTTGGTAGTTAGGTGCTTGACAGTTGTCATATATTTGATCCCAGTAATGGTATAGCACCTTTTAAATGAAGGTAAAATGAGAAGCTTGCTCACTATATGATTTGAGTGATCATTACGGAGTCCCATATGGTCAATATATATCCGTCCTTCATAGCCCAAGTCATGGACATTAAATGCCATGAGCTAAACTTATATTCATTCATGACTCTACAAGGGGCGCAGTAAGTTTGAATTTTGTTGCTAATATCTTTTGAAGTTTTATTGCTGTCTTGTCAGTTTAAAGGTAAGCAAATGGCATATGATTTAGTGCCTAAAATGAAGAGCTTGGCATCACATTTGTTCTTGTACACATGCTAATATGCAGTGCAAATTTTTGTTATGGTGAATATATGTACAATGCTTGAAGACTGACTGAAGCTCATGATGAACAGAATTTTTTAGTTATACTAATATTTATTTAATACTGAAAATAATTACATTCTTTTAGGGTTGCTGATCTTTTCTATGATGCGAATTGTATTATACACCGATAAGTCATAATAGTGGTAGACTATGAAATCCATGTAGGAAAATTTTTAATAGTAAAATTTCTTTTTCACTTCAGATGCCAGGGGTACGATTCTTTCGGTGCCCACGATGTGCCTCCCACCACTTCTCCCTACGTGCTCTCTTCAGACACCTGCGAACTACCCATGGCCATGAAACAAATTGGGTGTGTGGTTTGAGTGGCTGCATGCAAACATTTCGTCAGTTTTTTTCATTTAAAAAGCATGTATATCGGAAGCATTGTGCACTCATAGAAGAAATGCATCCCTGTTACTTTGTGAGAATGGGAACTACAAGAAGAAATACCAGTGTATATGATGTGCCAACAGATGATGAACAACCTTTAGACACCCAGGATGAGCAGCATGAATCAATGAACAAGTCAGATGACTATGCTTATGCACTGGCAATGCTACTGCTAAAGTGGAAGGAAGGAAGGCGGCTACCAGAGTCCACTGTACATGAATTAGCCAATGATATTATCGATTTTATGGAGATCATTGGAGATCATCAGCAACTTCATGGTGAGCCAGCCATCAACATAAAGGAAGTATGCAAACAAAAACTTCACCAGCTGCGGACAAGATCTGGGCGGACTGAATATTGGAAGGCACATTTTCCTGTTGTTCAGTCCCGCACGATAGTACTGCAAGGAAATGACACCATGGAATATGTTCCTCTATGCGATGTGCTCAAGTGCATTCTTGAATACTCCCAACATTCAGAAGAGTGCAGAAGTTACCCCAGCACGGATGCTTACCTGGTTTCGGTGTTTGATGGCAGTGCGTTTCAAAACCATGAGTACTTTGCAGGTGACACCAGTAAAGTTTGCCTGCAGTTGTACAGTGATGAGTTTGAAGTGTCTAACCCCCTTGGTAGCAAGAGGGGAACATATAAAATGACAGCTGTGTACTTCTCAGTGTTAAATTTTGATGCAAAGTTGCGGTCAGCACTCTCTGGTATTCACTTGGCACTCCTTGTCAAAGATAAACACATTGCCACCTATGGACTCTCTAAGATTCTTGAGCCTTTCATTGCAGATGTCAGGATATTGGCAAATCATGGCATAACTGTGAATGGTAATTTGGTGAAAGGGTCAGTCTTTATTTTCACAGGAGACAATTTATCTAGTCACAGAATGGGTGGCTTCAAATGCTCATTCAACCAAGGAAGAATTTGTAGGCATTGCATGGCTTTGCGGACTGAAATCAACTACAAATATTTGGAAAGTGATTTTGTACTTCGCTCAGCAGAAGGGCACAAACACCATATGAATATGTTGAGTGCAGGGCTGCCAACTCTTTCACTGTATGGGGTCAAGGAGCCATGCGCTCTTTTATGCCCTGGCTTTGACCCGACACAACACTTTCCACCGGATATTATGCATGACCTCCATGAAGGAGTCATACCATTTGCACTGCGCCATATATTATTTTTGTTAATTGAACAACAGTTTTTCTCTCTCAGTGCTTTAAACAGGACTATTTCAGAATGGGTTTATGATGCATATGATATCTGCAACAAACCAGAGCAAATTACTAAGGAATACCTTCAAGGGAGAGTGCCTTTGAAGGGCTCAGCAACACAAGTATTTTGCCTGTTTCGCACCCTAACCTTTTTTGTTGGGGATAATGTTCCTTCAGACAGTGCAGCATGGCAGGTTTATCTGCTTCTCCGAGAAATTGTTGACATTGTCATGAGCCATAAAATTCCAGTGTCGCACATTGCCTACTTGCAAAGAAAAATACATTTTTTTTGTCTTGAATTCAGAGCATTGTTTCCTGCAGCATCGCTTCCATGTAAGCTGCACTATCTCATACACTATCCTTCATACATACAAAAGTTTGGACCATTGAGCTTGCTATGGGCAATGCGATTTGAGGCAAAGCACCAGTACTTCAAAGATATTGCTCGGAAAATACGGAACCGAAAAAATCTTTCCCACAGTCTTGCAATGAGGCACCAGTTCCTCCAGAGTTATTTACTTTCTGCAGGTGACAGACCAATTTCCAGTAATACAGGCATGAAGTGCATATTGTATGAGCATCTTCCAGACTGTATTAAAGAATTCATCACAGAGAATAACACTGAGTCAACAAACACATTTGTTGTACAATCTGTGACCATTGATGGGAGGACATACAGGACAGGATGTTGCCTGGTCAAACATGCACCTGAAGATAGTCTTCCAGAATTTCTCCTTGTCTCTCAACTATTCTATGCAAACAAGGTGCTCCTGGTTATGGTAAAAATGCTCGAAACTGTTTGTTTTGATGAGCATTTTCATGTATATGTTGTCAATACAATTGAAAAGTACAGTGTCCTGACTTCATTTGCAGAGTTTGAAGTAGAACCTTTGTACATGCGTGCACACAAGGGTCGGAATGTTATAAGCACTCGCCATTCATTGTTCTGAATCTTTATATGAAATATTTAGCCTGTCTAACTAAAAAAATAAAATTGTACAGCTACACAGTGAACTGTCCTATCTTCAGGTATTGTGCACAATTGTATTAGTCTTGTTATTCCCTTGCACTCCTCCAGATGAGGACAAGTCCATTTATTGAAACATATATACTAGTGGACTAAGCCTCCCCCTTCTCTTGCTCAAATTTTTTTTTTACTTTGTATGCTCAGTTTCACCTTGTTCTATATGGTATTGTAAGATTTTTTTATTAATTTATCATGCATGAGCTATTCATGTTGGAGGCTCGCTTGGAATTCAAACCAATAACCTTTTTTACTGCAAGTTGTATGCCCTCAAACCATGATTTCAGTGATTATGGCTCGCAACCACATAAAGCATGGCAGTCAATGTCCACTACACAAGTAGGCACCAAATACAATACCAGCCGAAGATATTAAAACGTCATATACCTCACCATGAAAACATTTCACCAGTGAGACTAAGACACGTGTAAACAGTTTCAAGTGCGTATAGACTATTTTTACTTTGGTGAATCATCATTTTTTATACAAGCTGTGAAACAATGGCTCTATGTTAAGTCAGATTTCTTGGATGTCTCGAGTCTGAAAATAAACTATCATGCTCTGTGTAAACATTTATTGATTGTATTTTGCCACTGCAAATGTCTATGTGCGTGATATGTGCATGCTATAAATTCCAATGCATTTGAAAACAATGAACTTTCTAAGAGAATAAATATCCTGTTCAAATGCTGAATACTTGTTCCTCTCACTGTGCCAATTCATTTCTGCTTAGTTATTGTTATACATGCTAACAAAGATGCTTTCTTAATGCATATACTTGCAGCATGTGCACCCATTTTTTTTCGCACCTTTCCTACAGTGTCCTTTGCACCCTTCTTGTAAATGCACCCTTACCATAGGGTGTGCCTGCCCAAATAGGGTGCAATACAGTGCCTCACCCTTTTTTCCACCCTTTAGGGTGAGATACTGCCAAATAGGGTGCTCTAAGGGAGCGCTATGGGGTGGAAACCCATGCCGCACCCTTTTTTGCACCCCTAAAGGTGAGATTCTGTTTAGTGTGTAGATATGTCCAACGTGTTCATATATCTATACCTATGCATAAATATATAAGTGCCCGTTGTGTGTATATATAGTGTGCATATAATCACTGAACCCCTCCCTGTGAGCCGCGGCATTCGACAAGGATGCCCATTGTCCTCGATCCTGTTTGTCCTTTGCATAGAACCCTTGCTCCACCAGATACAATGTTGCCAGTCAATTCGGGGCTTTCCCCTTCCAGGCCAAGGCGAGATCAAGGTTGCAGCATATGCAGATGACGTATCCCTGTTCATCAGAGATATCGACAGTTACAGAGCCTTCCTGCAGCTCTTCCACACATATAGCCACCTGTCGGGAGCGCGTCTCAACCCAGCTAAAAGCCAAGCTCTCAGCTCTGGGTCTTTTAGGGGTGACTTCCCAGACGGAGTGCAGTTTGTAGATGGTGTTAAAGTCCTAGGCGTCACGTTTTTGGCGTCCGGAGAAGTAGACCGCACCACCTGGAAGGAAATAAAACACAAAGCTGAAAAGCGAACAGAAATAGCCAAAACCTTTCACCTACCGTTCTCAGAACGCGCATACCTGATCAAAACTTCCATCATAGCATCTCTTTTCTATTTTGCCAAGGTCGCATGTCCTCCTCGTCGAGTTCTTCAGAGTTTAGCCACCCTGTGTGGCTCATTTTTTCTGGGATGGCCATGCAGAAAGCGTGGCAAGAGTTTTTGTTCGACTCCCTACCAACATGGGAGGCCGCACATTGGCACTGAAAACCATGTGGGACCTGATTTCTCACACAATGCATCGAGGCAGCGAGCTGTCCTCATACCTAATGGGTATGTCGCGTCGTTTCTTTGATCTTTCTGTTCGGAAGTGCCCGGCGGCCGAGAGACCGCCACCCTTTTAGATGTATGCAATTAACTCATTGCATTTCTTTAATAACACGATGCCTGAATGCGACCCTAGAGAAATGACTGCGAGCGAGCTTCGTGAAGGTGTAGCGCTCCAAGTTCTTGACGATGACCAATGCAGGAAAATGCGCAAAAGACGGCGGATGAATCGCACCATTGTTTCCCTCCCAGCAGATGTAAGAAGCTTTACTTGGCTCCGGCAATGGGAAGCGCTACCCACGGCCGATCGTCTTGCGGCGCGGGGCGTGGCGCCCTCCGTCTCATGCCCGCAATGCGGTCGCACCGAAACTCTAAATGACGCCGTCTACGAATGTCAGGTTGCGCGCATTTTTTGGTGCCTTGTAACCCGCATGTTTCAGACACACATTCAGTGGCAAAGCCGTCACCGAGATGCCTTTGCCGAACTCATCATGTGCATTGGCGCTTTCGTACTTTGGAAGCGGAGAGGATATGCGCGTCTGCGGGGACGCCCGCAGAGAGCCATATTCCCTCTGCTCCACCGTTTCAGAACTCTTTTACTGAGGCATCTAAATGAAGAACTTGTAATGCTCGGGGAGGAGGCCTTCCTCCTTCATTGGTGAACGCGCTTCATTTCCATTGTTAATGGAAAAGTGACCGCGTCCATCCTTCCTTACTAGGAAGGTGGACGAGTGTTTGCCTGTATTTTTGTCTACTTGCATATCTCCTTGCGTTGTACGCAAGATGTTGCATAATGTCAACATGTGTAAAACACCAGTAGGATGTAATAACCAAATAGCACATTTGTATGCCTGAATGCTCATTCTATTCTTGTAACATTTTTGTAAGTGCCCTTTATTGCTGTGTCAAAAGATCATCATGAAGCCTTGTCCTGTACCAGAACCTTCAGTACTAATAAAATTCTCTTAGAGATGTTCAATGAATCTATGTAATTGTATATCCATTATAAGTATGTTTATTATGCATGTCTACTTTCATGAAAGCCACATGTGTATGTTTCCCTACTGGTATCGGTATTGAGGCCAAAATTATTTGTACACTAAGCATTACGTTCTCCGTATGCCGATGAAGCACCATTCTAAAGGTATCGTAGAACTGAAGAACATTTACAGCCTTGTCGAATATGACATATTGCTAACTTTAGTGTTAGACCTTTTCCCTTAATGAAGTCAGCATTCTTTGTCTCCTGTCTGCAGGTACAACCAGTCATAAAAACGGCTAGCATTTTGGGATTGTTCTACAACGTTATTTGTGGAGACAAGGTGGGTTCAGTATACATACTATTGTTCAGCATTCGCGCACGTAGGAATGTTTTTACTAATATCTTTTTTGGCGAGAGCAAAAAGTAGATAATTTATGCATTTGATTTGGACTTTTGTAAAAAAATATTTTTGGAAGGTTCTACAAATTTTTCTATCCATAACACGTGAGCGATGTTTTCTGCGGACCTTACTAATACTTTTTCAGGATCTGAACTATAATTATAAGCCTAAGCGTAAAATTTTGTAGATTTTAACTATTCACTAGTTGCCATGTTAGAGCTCCAAAAACGAAAACAATGCCTAATAAATTTTATGCTGAAAGTAATTTGTGCGCGATAGTTGAACTTAACCTAATGTAAGGTCTACGTTAGGCCGTGTCCCTTGTCGACAAAAATCTCTAAAATGTCAATGACCTGCCTATTCAATTCATCGGACTCCACAAAAACCAGATAATCATCCACATATCTCAAGTTGTGTTGTTTTTGTGCTGACGCCCAAATGTTTTATATGTACTGATGGCAAAAGTTTTTATAATAGCGCTTCTACATTTCTAAGAAAGGTGTTACAAAGAACCTAATTCCCGTTTGAGCCGCTTCAAATTGCTTGTTACAGGTGCACAGTTCAATCTCCATTAACCGAAAAGTTCTAACCATAAACCCGCAAAAGCTCCAAAAAAACTGCCTCAGTGATTCGACATTTCGAAATGCATTCTTCTTCATAGTTATCATCGTTTATAGATTTGTTAACAAATTGTAGTAGGCTGTTCTGCAGGAGAGAGTAAAATAAATCCTAAACAGCTATAGTCATATACCGTATAAACCTGTATCATGGCACTTCAAATAGTATGTTACAGCCAGAAAATTAGACACTAGAACTTAATCGTCGATTGTGAGAGAACTAAGGAGTTCTGTAAAGCAATTGAAAATTCTTCTGACCCTGTTGCATGTTCTGAAACAATGCAGCGGAATGGAATATCGAGGTTATGTGTTTTAAAAGAAAAAATACACCCCAACGGTCAGTTGTATTGCTCTTATCATACGAATGAAGCATACTTATAATCACACCCCCAGTAATCGCAAGGCTTCGCGCTTTTCAGTTTCAGGTTGGCAGGTAATTGTTGAAGTTCCTTGCGATAGCTTCTCTTGCTTCTTTGTGAAACAACGCGAACGTTGGACAAGAACCAGAAACGCATAGGACTAGCCCATTTTCCGACGTTATTTGCGCTGTTTTACAAATATGCGTATCTACCAACTAGCCCAACCGATCTTTCTCTAGCTTATTCATTAAGTTGTATTTCTGGAAGAGTAAAATATATCTCTGTCATAAATGATGTCATTAACTATTGCTCCCGCACGAAATTAACCCATCATTTATAAGTCCCATGCCATGGGACCATTTTAGGGCGTCAACGCATTAGAGCTAGGCCACTCTTCTTGCCAGACTTGACATGAAATCGACGTTTTAAAGGCTAGTTTATCCCTCTAAGCTTCGGCTGGAAACAAAGCTGCGCTTCGAGCTTCACAACTTTCATGAACTTCCCTGACCCTCGCTGCCCATCCAACACCATAAGCTTCCCCACAGTACTTGGAGGTTTCTTCCCTTACAAAAATAGATATTGAATTTCTGTTACGCACGTAGTGTGTTTTTGATGAGTCATCAACTACTCAACGGAGATTCAAGATTAGATGTGTTTTAACATCATATCCGGAACAGACTTTCCTTCGAGATCGCACAAGTTTTGTGCTTGGAAAACTCAACAGTATTTTTGTGTAGGAGCTAATGTGGAAATACATTGACTTTCTCAAATGAGGAAAAGTATACATCACTAAGTGAATATATATTCTTTCCTTGTTAACTGCACATTTTCGGAGCCCTATGTTTTAATTTCTGTTTAGCATATGTAGGATGTTGCCTAAGAAACAACTTTTATGTGTTTTAACATGAGATCCGCAACAGATTTTCATTTGAGATTACGTAAGAAGTTTTGTGCTTGGAAAACACTACAGTATTTTTGTATAGGAGTTAACATGGAAATACATTGACTTTCTCAAATGAGGGAAAATATACATCACTAAGCGAATGTATATTCTTTACTATGTTTTCGTTTCAGTTTATCATACACTGTAAAAACAAAAAGAACTTTTTGGACATTCGTTTCATTCAAAACATGCTTACACCCTAGTTTGGGTATTTGTGCCAATGCAAATCACTTCTTGCGTAGCGAAGGGGTGCTATGGTTGGACAATATGCTTTAGGGTGTTACGGGCAAGGATATTGTTGTGTACGTGAACCGACGCACTGCCACACCACCTCCAAGCAAACGGCCGCACGGCCGCTCCATTGCACTTGCGAGAAGGCCTCTTCGGAGAGATCAGCAGGGGTACCCCTGCCTGCGCCGACGACGACGCGCACGCGGACATAACCCGAGCCGTGCGTTGCCTCGGAACTGGACCGTCCTGGGACCATGTGCGCGACCAGGGCACGAGAAGCAATGCCTTCTTTACAGGCGCTCGCGCTACTCTCTTTCCTTCTCTTCCCTCCCTCCCAAAGCACAATAAAGTAGTCTTTACCCAGCAACCGAATCGAGAGGTTCCTCGCTCACGGGGCTCCTACGCCCCGGACATAACAGATATCACTGAACATGCTGGGAGTGGGGCTGCGTAACTTCGTAGCCCTTCATACACAAGTGGCGCTGCTGATATAACCCAACACCTTAATAAAGCACCACAAATAACACTAAAATTAAAACTACACACAAGTGTTCTTTAAAAATGAAACTGAAACTGAAACAAAATTTCACCGCCAGGAGGCCGCCAGTAGCTACCCACTACCAACGCTGTTTTCAAATTTCACAATATGGCCGTTAGCATGATGGGGTCCGTTTCGACCACGTTTCGGCGAATGATGAATGTGCTTCTTCGATTGTTTACCGTCTGAAAATATGTTGCGTTTCGCGTGCATATCTGTTACAGAAGTGAGTACGCTTGTGAAGTGCCTTCTAGATGTGGTGTTTAACGCAAACGGGCATTTATCGTGTCGGCAAGTGTCCGTGTTTCTTGGTGATTTGCTCAGGCGGAAGGACTGCTGCATCGGGTCATGTTTGAGATGTTAAAAAGAAGAAAGCATGGACGATTTTTGTTTCTGCGTGACTAAGAGGTATATGCGCCGACTACATTGCACTCGCGCTGAAATGGCACTGGTTGGTTCGGTGCCGGTGGTACGAAGGTGGACAGTGCACTGCACAGCTGACGCGATCGCCTGTAAAGGTAAGCATATTCTTACGCACATTGCACTTTGTGGGAACAGTGTCCTAACGGATTGCTGCATTTTGTGTCTTTTTGTGCCGGAATGCTCCGGAATGTGCTGTAATAAAAAAGTGGGAACTGCGTTTGTTTTCACCTGGCTGCCAAAATGACATCGCACATGTGTTTAGATGTCGCGGCGAGTTAGGCTGGTTTCGCGCAAGAACATCAGTCTCAACTTTCTTTAACAGAACTAATGTGTGTGATACGTTTTCCTTGCATTTAGTACACGCAGGAGGTTCATGAAACGACTTTAGTTCGACAGTTTGATACTTCGCACAGTTTGCAATCCTCGGTTTGTTCTACCGTTTCTGTTCGTGCCGCAAGGTCCATGTTGGCGTACTTTAATTCTCCTCGCACCCTTGGCTCCTCTCTCATACACTTCGCGCTCACTCACCTGAAACCTCCTTCTTCCTTTCTTTTTTTATCATCCTCACTTTCATTCACTCGGCGCGCGCCGTGGACCCCCCCCCCCCCCCTTTTTTTTTTTTTTTTTTTCTCGGGGCATAGGCCTCCGCCTCCCGTCCTGCTGTTCGGGATCGTTCCCCGCAGCCGTTCTGTTTACACTTTTGTTCTCCGCGGCCAGTCAGCGCGGCATGCCTCTGAGCTCGCTCTCGGCCTCGAAGGGCGCGGTAGGCCGGCTTGGTTGCATAATAGTTTATTCCAAACTGCGTAAACTATATGCCGCTATCATCAACCTGTGACTTTCCCCGCTTCAAGATTTGCGTTTTTAATCACAATGGGAGCATTTTTCATTTTACCGGGATCGTATTTCGCGGTTGCATGGAGTGTGAAGTTGCATTTTTATTGTGCTGCGTTTGTTATGGCATTTATTTCTGCTCTCGAAGAATCGTTTAGCTATGTATTTTATTTTCAACAAGACTTCCAATACGGCCCTTGTATACGTGCTAAGTGTGCTGATGTGGTTCAAATCATCCAGTTGTCATTATTTTTTGGTCACATTTCAACACAACTCTGACTGCATTACTTGATTTTTGTAGTGTTATTAGTAGTGACGACTAGAATAAATGGATATTTGCTACTGATGCCTGAGCATTCAAGTAGAGGTCGACAGCTTGAATTCTGTGGCCAAACATTGTACCGGATGTTGCTATTACAGAATTTGGTTGTAACCAGATGTTTAGTTTTTTTTGCCTAAATATGCATATGAAGCAGTTATAATAGCCTTAGCCGCATTTTTACCTGCTTTAGTCATTACAGTGCACATATTGCAGGTAAATGTGCGACTTACTGTTATTAAAAATTTCCATTGATTGAATGAAACGCCGTACTTGTACAAGGTTTGAGTCATCTCATGTGACACTGCTTCGGCTAAATGTATTGAGACTTGCATATGTGTGTTACATCGTTTCCTTGGTTGGTTGGTAAATTCCTATGCAGATCCCTCTTGGTGATGGTGTCCTGGTGGTAAAGACCACACTAGATCGGTTACGTACGGACTGAAAAGCAACAGCGGCAAAAAATTTCAAGGGCATGATGCGGGCAATGTTCGCCGAACAACTGAGAGGAAAGTACCTCTACGACAAGTGAAGCAACCTGAATAAAGATGCAACGTGCAAGGAAGTTCTGGACCCTGTTCGGGTAAATGATATCACCGGTAAGCACGGCACTGTAGCAAATTGAGCATGTGAGCAGTAAATGCCATCTATGTGACACTAATTTAATTAAATGCCTCTTCTCTATTTTCAGGTTAAACTTGTGGCAATTTTAACACCACTGTGATGAAAAAAAATGAGGAACCTGTCATCAATGGTTGCATGCAAAATTAAATAAAATGTGAAGTTTGGACTTCATCTTCAACTGACGATCTGAAAATCGAATTACTTCAAAGCCTTCTGGGGCAATTGCAGTGTCAGTGGCCATAACAGTCCACTACACTAGGGTCGCACTGGAATCTCTAGGGACATTAGAAACACATGAAACAATACACATTATGATGACAACAGCCTCTCATGCATTAAGAGTTCAAAAAAAAATTCATGCACTAAGAGTGCATCAGAAACACGGTGGCCAACTTTCTTGTGAAACCCATCAAGAATGCATCAAGAAAATGTATTGAAATGTTAATGTGCATGATGAGAAGTGTAATCAATATTTAATCAGAAACTCATTAAGCTTTTTTGTAAGGGTGCCCTTTCATCCTCATCTTCTCCTCCTCCTCTAAACACCGCTGGATGCAAGCGCACGTGGGCACCTTTATTAAAACCATATACTCGCACACAAACAACATCTTTCCAACTCTTCGAAATCCAAATCCAAGGAATCTCAGACTCAAATAGAGTTCACAGAACTGAGATGCATGTTTGCTTTATAAATGCGTAATTGGCTAGAAGAGTTATGTTTTCGATACATGAAGCCCTCAAAGTGCTGCTACAAATGTAGCGAAGAAACTTTCTCAGTGTAAAGCTTCCAAAGTAGCCTTCGTTTAAAAGAAAAATCTGGTGATTTCATTTAAAATGCATATTTTGTAACTTGAAGAGAGGCATCCATAAATGTAAGTTTATTCGTCTAGTAAAAAAAATGCAACTGACGAGTGAGAGGATCTCGGTAATTTGGAGATTCATGGGCACGAAAACTAGAAACTGGTTGAAATTTGGTAAAAGAAAAGAGGAATTATTTATTTTTCTTCAGTTCCTGGAAGTATGTTGACGTCTTTTCTTTACCTCCATTGTAGTGCACAATTTCGATACATCAGGGTTACAACTTTTCCTAATTTTCGCAAGTTCAGTGTGATTTCTCACTGAATAACGGAACAAAATCCTATGAATTTGTGTATGTGGGTGCTCGGAATAGAGGGGCGCAAATATTGATTACACGAAATTTTTCATTTCAAGATGCGTGAAACGTTCAGTGAATTAAAGCTCAGTATGAGGGTTTCTTTAGCTACGCCGTATTCTTAAGATAGGATGTAAAATTTTAGACTGCTAATTTGTAGTGGCCACGGGGTAAGTATTTCCGCAGTAAGCATTTCCTCGCTGCAAGATGGCATTTTGGCTCCTACGGACAAATATTTCCCTTTCCTAAATATTTTTCCTTGCCAGCATACTTAACTTAATGTCTCATATGTAAGAAAACGCAACGCCCAGGACAAAATATTTGGCAGACATTAGGCTGGGCCTTTATTTGCATGAAGCGATTATGGTAATGGCTGCTGTATACACCGGATCTCTTTGGAGCTGCTCGCTTTAGAAGCACTATGTTACTCGTCTAATAGTTCAATTTTAATTTATCTCGCAAATTCGCGCTACCTTATAGCCATATATAACCATTATGCGGCAGAGCACGCGATATTTATATACCTTACCGTTTTAACAGAGCTCTGCAGTTATTTGAGTAAGCTGAATTACTGCGAAGGCCGAGTTGACAGCGCCAGCCTTCTTCGTCCTTTTTTGTGGTATTGTGATCACGCATAATGTGGAATACCTCACAGGACTGCAGTTACTAATAGCGGAATGATAGTGTAATATGTCCAAATGCGAGAAAACAGGGGAAAGGCATTAGGAGCTGATCTGAGGCAATGGTGTGCTTCAAGATCAGCCATCGTTGCAGTGTGCAACAAGCCATGAAAAACATTTCAGCTCAGAGGCGTCTTTTAATTTGTTCGTTTTGTCAGATCATTATGATGGCGTAAATATCTAACGTAATAAAAAAACCTTTGTGTATTGTTTTATTTCGCGCCTACGGATTTAAACATGCATTCATCGCCCTTTGAATTGCACGCTACCCCACTTTTGACAATTAGTTTTAATATCTGCGGTTGAGGGTATTTGTGGACTGCTTTTATTATCTTTTCTGAAGATTCAATTTGCAGAATGTTTGCAAAAATATTTTATGAATTTACGCCTAAGAAATATTAAGCTGTTTGGTGTTTATTGAACAAATATGTGTGAGGGAATTGCTACCTTATAACATTCCTTGTGGTAAAGACTACATAGGAGTTTCAAATGTGACCTCATCTGTCTATAATTTTGTAAATATGTGCCCCATCAAGCAATGTTAGAATTTCTGTCCTTCCTGTTCTATAAAGAAAGTTTTGGTTTTTACATGATGTACATAGAGAAAAAGCATTAATAAGCCAGTCGAAGTTGTTATCTCAAGTAGAAAGCTGGCCCCATAATAATAAAGCTGCGGAGCAGTCAAGCGCTCTCGTGGGGGGCCACTCAGGCTGCAGTAAGCTCCCGCGAAGACCATTCTCCCCTGAGAGAAAAATACACTCCACCGCTAAAATGGTTAACAATATGTACTGAAGTCAAGATTTCCCATCACGCCGCCTGTTTCCATCTCGCCCGCGGTCAGAAACCAATTTCCCGGTGAATCATCGAGATTTCTTCACTGATGTTGTCCTTCCTACTCCGTTCCTTTCCCAAGACAGTAATTAGAGTCTCGCCACCTTAGCACCTTTAGTGCGCTTTATCCACTTTGTTCAGATGGAATGTGATTCTCAGTTTCCACGTCCATTTCCACATTGTGTGCGGACAATTCTCAAGGGAGCATGTTCGCCACTGAGCGCTGCTTACTCTAAGTGCTCGTCTGGGACCAGAGGTTCTGCTTGCTGGGAAGCGTTAGAGTTTGTGGGTGGCAGTGGAAAGTGCCACAGTTATTCTTGATCTATATACCGCGAAAGGAGAACAGGCCATAATGTGGCATGGTTTGTTCAGCTATAATGCAAGTTCAGTTACGCACCTTAACACTTTGCCATTTCAGTAGAAAACTAGCGGCATTGTGGAGGCGTGTAGAGGCATTTCTTTAGTATTTATTTGGGTGCTTTCTCTCGGACATGGTAGGAACAAAAGTCTTCTTGCCTTCAGTATCTTTCAAAAACTTTGCAGGAATGCATAAGAGTCACATGGCGCAGTTCACAGCCCATCTCCTTTGTTCAACGTTGTTACGAGTACATAAACGTTTTTGATATGGGTTATAATCACAACACTATCACAGAAAGATTGCTTTCAGTGGTCTGAATGTCCACTCCCTTCTAATTATTGCAAGCAATCTTTTTAGTGACTACAGTAGCCGATGCCGACCCCCGGATCAAAAGTCTTTACTGGTGGATATTCCTCGGGACTAGGTCATGCGACATGAAAAGTCACATCACAATATATTCTCCCGTATTAATGAGCTTTCACCACAAAAATACATAACACCTCTTTCTTGCAGATTGTCACGTCTTGATTGAAACTTCTGGCTCCGAATCTATTGGAATCTGGGCGGAACCTCATTCAGTAATGTCATATATTTACTCATGCATTTGAAACGCCTATTGAACCCTAAGAATGCAACATAAGCCTATATTTTATCGAGTCCCATGCATTAAATGTATACACCCAGTCGAACGACAGTACAGCAATTTGTTGTGGTTACGACACAATTTCACTGGAGTTTGTGAGGATGAACCTATTGTGAATGCATATACACTGATTGTTGCCGCTGAATTTGGTTAAGCTTCTAGAGAAAAATACTGCAGAAACATACTACCGTAAAACACTACATTAGGCTAAACAGCAGTAAAAAACTAAAGAACACATGAGTCGTTACGGCAAGACTAAAAGCTATTATGTTGCATTTTGACATTGATCTGTAGATTTCTCCAACTGGGAAAGAAATAAATACAGCAGAAAAAAGATGCAGAACATAGGCAAATACTTGTATCGCGCATGTGTTACAAAGCCAAGTTTGTAGTCTTACTTATATCTGAAAACGAATTTGTTGCTTTTTTGTTGTTGCTCTTACTGGACCGTCAGTGATTTCGTCCGCACACCACCCTCACCTGAGTAAAGTAGGAAGTTTTTTCATCTCTCCTGGGCTCTATTTGATACCAATGAGCTAATCGCATAGCCTAAGGGGATGAGCGAACAGGTGTTGTTCGAACAACGTGCCGTGTTTTATGCGGGTTCAAAAAAATACGAGATGATGTTCGAGAACTACAGCCTGTGATTTATATTCTAAGATTCCTATGGCATTGGTTCTAGGAATAGCAGGGGGGAGTTACTAGATGAGTTTGCAGAGCGCAATAACTTACGAATCATGAATACCTTTTCAGCAAACAGGAAGAACCGGAAATGGACACGGAAAAGTCCGAACGGGGATAATAAAAATGAAATCGACTTCATAATGTGTTCAACCCCCGCCATAGTGTGGAACCCTCAAGTTTAGAACCCAAGTTTGGAACCCATAGTTTGGAACCCCCTCAGTGCAATAGTTTGGAACCCTCACCAATCTTATCTCAACAAAAAACTGGAAAGAATTCAAAACTTAGCACTCCGGTTTATATATCACCGTTACACACGTTACGAAAGTGTGACACTTCTGCGTGAAAGCGCGGGCATTTCGACGTTGGAATGCCGGAGACAGACTGCGTGCATGAAATTTCTTTTCCTTCTATATAACAATTGCATCAACATAGATAAAGATTTGTACCTAAAGCCGCCTTATCATCGCTCTAAAAGAATTAACCATGACATGTGTATAAGACCGTTTTCTGCTAAATGTGACTTGTTAAAATTCTAATTTTTCCCCGTTCCATAGAAACATGGAACAAACTGCCCCACCAGTTTACGAATAATGTGTCGCTTGATGCCTTTTCTGCCAGCGTTGAATCTTTTTTTCAAGAAATGTCATTGTCGTTGAGTTGTTGTTTCACTGCCCTCTTTCTTGTTCACGAGTCTTAACGTAGCATTTAAATATCCGCAACCTTGATGTGCTATTCACGGTGTACTCTGTATGCTTTCCCTGCTGCCTTGGAACACTATGCCTGCTGCTTATACTTTTTTTCCCACTCCTGTCAGAGCCTGAGAAAGGCTCACAGTATTGTAAAATAATTATGCAAGATGTAGAGGTAATCGGGAAAGTGCGATGCAGTGACCGCAGGATGGTGAGGTCCCGATATAGCCTAAATCTGAAGAAGGAACGCACCAGATTAGTAAGAAAGAAAGAGTTCAGGATCTCGC
Source organism: Amblyomma maculatum (assembly GCA_023969395.1). Lineage (NCBI taxonomy): Eukaryota > Metazoa > Arthropoda > Arachnida > Ixodida > Ixodidae > Amblyomma > Amblyomma maculatum. The sequence goes on from JAJIZL010124019.1 coordinate 267,067, forward strand.
TACAGAATAGGTATTCAGCTCTAACCGAGGATGGCGACATTACCCTAGAAGCAAGGAACAATAATTTCAGAGATATCATTACTGAGTGCGCGGTAGAAGTAAGCGGTAGGATAGTTAGAGAGGGTACCGGTAAGATGTCTAAAGAGACGAAAGATTTGATTAAGAAACGCCAGAGTATGAAAGCTTCCAATCCAACAAATCGGATTGAATTGGCCGAGATATCATAGCTAATCAATAAGCGCAGGGTGGCCGATATCAGGAAGCATAAAATGGAGAAAGTTGAGCATGCTGTAAAGAACGGGGGAAGCCTTAAAGCGGTAAAGAAGAAATTGGGCATAGGCAAAAACCAGATGTATGCGATAAGGGACAAGGCGAGCAACGTCATCACAAATATGGATAAGATAGTCAAAGTAGCCGAGGAGTTCTATACAAATCTCTACATTAGCCAAAGTAGTCAGGACCGTAATGAGATTGGCGGTAGGGAAAAACAGTCAGACGTTCCACCAGTGACGAAGGACGAGGTCAAGAAAGCACTAGAAACTATGAGAAGGGGGAAAACAGCTGGAGAGGATCAGATAACTGCAGATTATATGAAGGACGGGGGGGATATCGTGCTAGAAAAACTGGCCACCCTATATACGCAGTGCTTGATGTCATCGACGCTACCGGAACCATGGAAGAATGCAAACATTATCCTCATTCATAAGAAAGGGGACTCTAAGGACCTTAAAAATTACAGACCAATCAGCTTACTGTCTGTTACGTATAAGGTATTTACTAAGGTAATCGC
>JAJIZL010124020.1:0-57965 GCA_023969395.1 Amblyomma maculatum
CACACACACACACACACACACACACACACACACACACACATGCTGCACGCATCATTTTTTTTTTATAATACTGGAGGACTTCACCAACAGTGCTCTCTATTCGGTCTGAAACGAAGATGGGCTTTTTGCCCACCGCTAAGTTGAAAGTAAAATAGCTATGGTTGATAGCGCCAGGATTTTCTTTTGGGCGAGCTAGACTATAATGATCTGCACCCAAATTCTTTAAGACTGAAATTCTTAAAGGAGGAAAACATATCTCAAAGCATCAAACATTTTTATGTCAAGGAATGACGTGAGGTAGGGTGAAACCTCACTCATCTACCGCGGAGACTCTCAGATGACACCACAAGTAAAATAAACCCAGGGCACCCCCGATCAAGCAGGCACTATCACCGGAGATCATCACGGAGGCCCCGGTTCTACTTCCGTCATTTGAGGCAGCGCCTCCCATAATGCGCAGCTGGTGCACCTGAACCTACAACGCATTAGGCGCATAGCCATAAATATTTTGTAGCAGGTAAGGATCATCTGAAAAACAGATATTACACAGAGTTCGAACAAGGCGTACAAGAACTCGTGCTTTCGCAAAGTAATTTATTCAACACAGACAACCCCAGTCAATATGTTTCTTTTGCTGATGGCTCCAATCGTAGCGCTTTTTGAATGGAGGTTTGAATAAATAATCATGACGTCATAATATTCATTTTATAAGGCCCCTTTGTAGGCTCAAAATTTATAGCAAATTATGATAAAGTGAGGTGTTCCGCAAAGCCACGAATTAGCTATTCATTACTGCTAAGGCAGTAATGAAATTTTACTATCTCCAAAACAATTGATAGGAAGGCTGTCTTTAGCCTTTTTTTAAGCCTAAACATGTCTGGAAGGACTGGTTCGCATGTATAAGTTGATTGAATAACGTGATGTATAAAACGCAGAAGGAAATTTTCAACAGAAGAAACTGTAGTTCGGGACCACTGAAGAGCCTTTTCCTAACACACTGGAAAAGGCAGCGGTGGTGAGGAACATTGTATACACCAAACTGTGTTCATGCGTCATTTTCTGACTATGCAACCTCAAAAAATGTCTTGAGGAGAAATGACAGTAAAGGAGAGCTAAAACGACCACTCTCTGATAGGAGCAACATAATTCATGGGCGACACTAAAGAATCGTTCTATTTTCTGCGTAAAATATCTAACGTTCTTAAATGTATCCCAATATTTTTTTTTTTTTTGCGTCTTTCCGCCTAAATATTCCTCTTGGCGTACAAAAGCAGAGTTGCCAAACTGGTCCCAAATTCAGTTCTTACTACAAAAAAATATGCCTTTTCGTCTAGGCCATTTTATGTGTTTACATGAGGGGAAGCGATGCGACAAAGCTTAGAATGCTTGCACTTCATTTCCCAGCCAAGTCATTGCCATGGGTTTCGCTTTACTCTGTCAGTTTTGTGACTCTTTTACTTCAACCTGTAGCCATCCCCGCATTCACCCTTTCTGTCTCGCGTCATTGATTCTTAATGGCACCGCGCATGCAGTTCACAAAGGCTATTTTCGCGCCTTCCGCACACAAAGCTGTATACTCGTGTTCATTGTGAGCTTCCTTGCACAAAAATATTTTTATGCAACTTTTTATTTCTTCTATTTACACGCCCGCTCTTTTCGCGTTATGTGCTGTGAACTCGTTTATTTTGGGCGCTAGCCCTCTTCTCTTCTTCCAGTTCAGCTTCTTCCTTTCTAATATCGGCTCGTTCCTGATTTAACCGTCTTGTTGCCTCTCGGAAACAAAAATAAACAACCTCATTTTTAAAATAGGTTACATTCTGGGTGATTGTGAACGTTTTTTTTTTTTTTCGCCTAAAAGCTGAACAGGCACCTCGGAAAAATATATTTGATGCTTCCAAAGCATTGTAGGGCAAGCATATATCCTTTCAGAATGCGCCTGCAAAACTTGTCCTGCTAAAGCGCTTGAATGAACAGTATGCAGTTTTTGTTTAGTGACGTGACTTCATCCAGTTTGCAGAACCACTTAGGCTGGTTTAGTTACAGAAGCTTGTACTGCGTGCTGGAAATGTTTCGTTTAGTTTCTGTAGGGCCATGGCGTAATGATAAAAAATATAAAACTTGACATCATTACAAATGCATAAAGGCGCTTCATAAAATGGGTACGGCCAGTGTATACACTGGTCTCTACATAGCGTAGTTCTCGCTGAGTGCCAGCACACTTGCTTTTAATCAGGTACATGTAGCGTTGGCCACTAGTGGTCTAAACAGTAAAAACAAAAATACAAAAACATGCATATTTACATACGTTCCATAAATATCTGTGAAGGAATTGGGCTTGAACATTCCCTCGGGTACGCATCTCTCCTCTTTCTTTCGTGCTGCTTTCGAAAGGCGCGTGTTCGAGGCTCTTCTTGAGATTATATTTTCAGTGGCATTAAATGAATTTCGCGTGCAACTTAAGCTCCGCCCATTAGGGCGTGACGTAAGAGCGTCAATGACTTCCATGTGCAGCTTCCCTAGCGGAACTTCGTTCCCGCACATTGCTACTCGCTTGTTCAGTAATCCTCAAATCCGTGCCTGTTTTCCCGCACATACTGCATTCGTAAGCAACCGGATTATACGTAAGACGACACGACACAAATATAAAAACTCCGGCTCAGTCATGCCGCGGAAACGTTGCTGTGTGGTGTAGGGGTAACGTCGCTAATCCGGCATCCAGTTATCTTGAAGGTTTTGAACCTCGTCTAACCCTATATCTCAACGGATTGGAGTAACATGGCCGCAAGTCCAAATTAGACTATGTAATGCGGTTTTCTGGCCCCGTATTCCGAGTTTGCGTCGTTATCGAAAGTGTCGCTATCTCCCAAACCTCGAGTCATCTGATTTGAGGAAACGCCGGAACATGATTTTGCCACCTCTTCCGGTTCCGTAGTGGCAACACCCGGTTCCGGCGTTTCGACCAATCAGATGACTCGAGGTCACGTGAGATAGCGACACTTCGATAACGACGCAAACTCGGAATACGGGCCCAGATGTCTGAACAACCGACGACCAGACTGAGCCACGCCATGCGGCCTGCCTTTAACTGATACCAACTAGAGGCACGCCTGTCATTTTTCGCCTGCAATACCGAGGATGGACATTTGGATGGACGAGGATTTTAACACTGCCCCGTTACATTCCGCACTTGTGCAACGTCTTTTTCTTCACATTTTTCACTTCTTCGTCTTAAATCAGAATCTAACCCTTGACGCCCCAGCCCCAAAAGACAGCCCAATCGATTTCCTTAAAATTCGCTTTATGTTTTAATTCTGCTCTTTAGATTACATCTGAGTAAATGCAGAGCAAACCGAGCCCCTAGAAATGGACGGCTGCGGAAATCAACTGAAGAACGGTGGCGAAAAGCATGAAAGCAAAAGATCCGTAGCTTGCTTGATGAAGCCGCCTACACCATTATTTTTGCTAGCAAGGAAGTACGAAGAGAGGTGGGAGGAAAATCTGCGTGGGTTAGAAGGAAGCATCCCGGGGGAGGCGGAGCACGTTGTTGTGATTACAAAGCAGGAGATGAAGAGTGTTCGCAATCCGTCAATGTCGGGCGCGTCATGTCGACGGCGCAGCAGAGGGACCGCAGTTGCTTCTGCCTGTCGGCCGCTCTACATAGCAGTTGCTTTTTTCCCAGAGAAGGGGGTGTCTGTAGAATGTACGCACGTCATTCTAAATTACCACGCTAGTTCATCAAGTGTTTTTCACATATTTTTTTTCCGCGGGTGGGCTGTTCTGTCCTGTTTTACGACAACAGCCATTATTACGTCCTCGCTGAAGCGCCAATAGAGCTGAATCCGTACCATATAAAGGGAATTTGGCTGATTTGCTGCGCAAGTAAAGACAACACAACTAAATATGCTAACAAAATTTTGTTTTAAACTGTAACCCACTAGCTGAAAAAGTTCGTTTTTAATGTTTTAGCAGGACAAACTTTGGCATTTTTTTGCTATAGTGTTTGTCTTATCCTGTCAATTTGCCCGTTGGCAGAGTCACTCTGTTTTCATGCACAAATTCGGGTCGAAAATAATCTTTATATTTATATTCCAGAGACCAAGCAGCCCTCTCCTGTTAAAAAACAAAAGTCTACACTCGCTGGCCCAGGTTCAAGTTGTCTGCGGATGGGTGCCTTTCCTAAGCTATGGAGGGATGTGGAGTCGAATCAGTGAATTGCGTGATTGTGAAGAAATACATTTCTATGGACAAAGTGGCTTACAGAATATTGCCCGTTGTCAGCGGCGATAAGTGAAGCCTCTTCCCGAATGGGTCAGCTTAGTAAATGGCATAACGAATGTCTTGTTTTGTAGATTCAGTCCTACCTTGCTGAGCGATTGCAGATTAAAATAATCTCAGACCTCATTTGAGTAGCTCACTGTAATAAGAACAAATGGCGCAACTTCTAGCCCACTGTATGGGTAGCTCACTGATTGGGCCTGCACATTTCACACTGTTACCGGTGCGATTTTGAATAATCGTCCTATTTCCGTACACACGCAATCCGCTTTCCAGCATTCTTCCCGACGGGCAGGTGAGAAAGAGAAAGAGTTGAACTGAAGAGGAGAAATGGGAAAAAGAGCTAGAGAAGTATATAGGAGATGTCACGGAGGACATAGAAGAGACTGTAAGGGATTGTCCCGAGAGCAGTGCCGAAGCGGCAATGTAAGGAGGCGGTTGTGTGTTAGGTAGATAGCATGCTGCAACAAGGCTGTTCCAAAGTGGTGATTTTGTGGTAGAGAATCCGCCTCGCATTCGGGAGGTACCGGGTTAGATGCCTGGTGTAACCCGGCACCCACCTGTTTTAGAATGAGTGCTAGATTTCTCCCTGCCTTGTGCTCGGCTTCTCACAAGAGCGAAATGCTTGCTAAAAGTGTCATTGACCAAAAAAAAAGGGCCATATATAGGCTTATGCCAAATGATGTGGAATTAAGGTTTTCTGAAGGTGGATCGGGTCCCTGGCCCGTCAGCGCAATTTGTTTGCTCTAGCAGCACTCATATTCCTCAGAGGGGTATGAAATAAAGGCCAAATAGACACGAAGAAAAATCTCAAGCAAGTAGGTCAAATGGGCAGAGAGAAACGGTATAAAGACGAACATAGCATCATTCACGTATACAAGTGCTGGAAGGTATTTAATAATAACTAATGGTGTTTATTTTACTTCCAGAAAAGCAATTTATCTTATTACGAATTTTAATGCTGTTTTATGCTTAAGCACGGTTCACAAAGGGCCAGAAATGTAACATACTGCTTATCACTAAATATATTTAAAGCACGACTACAACAGCACAAATATTGCTGTACTGAGGAAATGTGCGCCGCTAGGCATCGCCTGAAGTGCGGAAAGCGCTGAGTAAAACATCCCAATAAAAGCGCTTGGGAAAGTTGCAGGATAAACCATAGAAAAGTTTGTACGAAAGAGCTTTGAATCCGACTAGCGCAAAAAGTGTCGTGAATCCCATCAGTCAGTATCTAGGAAACTAGAAAACATAAAATAAAATACTGCCCAAAGCTGCGCCTTTAAATTTCTCTCGTGTTTCGGCACGATAACTTCTTTTTTCCTACTCCATTGAGCGCAGTTTGTTTTCGGGTGCTGTGTTTCACTTGTCTAGCCATTATCGTGGAATCGTGTCCTTAATGCTGGGTTTAAGGTGCTGGTACGGTATTTTCTCGATGTGTACTGCATTCCAGGTAGCGGCTGAATTAATAAATCTATCAGCTCCCTCACTACCTGGTATAGAACAATGATCTCCGCGACAAACGCTTTTGTAGCTCATTTTGGTTTTATACAAGGAACCAAGCTGTGTTTTATGCTCAGGTGATCTTATTCAAAATGGTTTCTTAATTAATGCTTATGCTTAGTGTCTGAGTGAACCACCAGCAGTGCCGTCAAGGTGCATTGGGCAAGCACTATATATCCTTTCAGTTTTCTAAATTCTTGTGGACATTACTGTTTCGTGCAGGAGCTTGCACATGAAATACGTTATTGTCTGACGGCTACTTGACATCGCGAGCTATGCGTGACGCATTTATACTTTACGTGCCACAAAGGAGTTGTGAGCAAAGCTTGCAACCACAAGGGTAGAAGCAACTTGCTGGGGAAAAAATAAGCAGCAAAAATGTCTAACCCTGGAGTTTGCAGAAATGACCAGGTTTTCGCTTGGAATTGCACGTATCCAGGCTTTCCTTCCTTCGTCGGCTTTAGGGAACAAGAAGACAGCACTTTGGGGCCTATCTTGTTTAGATACATTTCACATGCGCCTACAAATTCTTTCAAAATACCTTTTAGTATATTAAGTTGGGAACTATAAAGCACAAAGGATATTTTGTCCTCGCAATATTTTGCCTTGTAGGAGTACTTTACACCACGCGTTCCAGCAAGGTTTTCCTTTGTTTTGTGCTTCCTCTGATCTCTTTAGCATATATTGCTGTGCAACGTCCATTATATGCAATCTGATTAACGATTAACGTTCTTGTGCACTTATGTTGGTGATTAAAGAACGAGAACTTATTGAAAGTTTCAGAAAATGCTTCCCGGAGGGGTTTTTTTTGTTTTTTTTTTCGTTCTTTAAACTCAATAGGATTACTTATGTATAACTTCTTATGTATTGTGGTTAATTTCCTAGAAGTGTGAAGGTGGCCACTTGCACTAAGATCTATCATATCCGACCCAGCGGTTTAAAACAGCCCTGGAGAGGCAATGACATGGTCTGTTGCTATATCTTTGCTTTGCGGTAGGCTGTAGTGCGTTTTGTCTTGTGAGGCTGGTAGGATCCGAAAGATAACAAAACGTCTTCTATCCGCGTACCTTGGGATCCGTGTGATGAACGTTCTCACATAAGTGTTATGCATTAATGTTCGGGAATAAAAAAAATCGGTTCGCGCTCAGGTGAAATAGGTTTTGTGCCCAAGCACTACTTCGGGAAGTCTAACTGGCTCACTGATTTAGAGCGCCGCTGAATTGGTCATAGTTGCCAGCGCATACTCAGGATGTGCGATTAAAATGTGAAAGTGAGGTCAAAATGCAACCTTCCAGGTCCCTCGAGATGCCTAGTTAGGAACCACCAGTCCACTGCACCGGTGGCATTTGCCATCTCGCTAAATCTGCGCTTTTCTGCAGGCTTCAAATGGGGCAGTGCAGACTATCAGTGCTGCGAGATTGGTTTGTGGTGTTATCGCCGCTCTTAACGCAATAGCGAATAGATGCCCTTGTCCAGAAGACCCAGCTTCGGTTTGGTCTGCTTTCAGAGTCTGGCATTTGGTAGTTATCAGGTAGAAAAGCCTCGCAGTGGTTGGTTGGTGGGTTGTTTGACGTCGCGTGACCACACGACATGTCCAAGCTGACAGGAGCTACCGATTATGGTAGCGCCGTTTGATGGACAGGTGATATGACAACCGAGCCCTCCGTACCCGTCGGATTCGCAGTCAGGAATTCGACGCTACTGGCCACGTAGGCACGTTCGAACGGCACGGTTATAATGCGGGATTTTATACTTATGTCAGAATGTTTTTCACACAACGTAGCTGCTGTTGACTGCATGCTACAGACCACGTGTGAGATAAAAGACTCAAAATAAAGAACAATTTGGATATTCGAGCTGCTGAGGGCATGTGCATGGACGAGGATTCGTAGCAGTGAGAGCCGCAGAGGGCAGCCGTTGACGCTGCTGCGTCATTCCCTTAACTGTTTCGTAAATTTTACATGCCAATATGGTCTCGTATATGGTTAGGCACACGTGTGCTGTGTGATGTCAGAGAACGTTAACAACCCTCATTTGGATGAAGCTAGTGCGCCGTTCTCCATTAGGACAGTTAATTCTTCATTCATAACCGTCTTCCTCCCTCCTCTTCACCAATAGTGCGATGCAGGGTTCCGTCCAAATATCTGTTCTTCCATTTCCTGAAGATCAGTTTAAAAAAAAAGCAGGGGGTCACTCAAGCTCCGCCTTTAAGATTATAAAGAGACACTGTGAAGGCTCCCATAGCGAAAGAGTTTGTCGTTGTCGCTATGCTAGCGTTCGCAAAGAAAAACAGCAAAAAAGAACTCGGATATGCTTAGGCTCCGTTCAAGAGTTGGCGTGAGAACAACAGCGCCTTTTTTCCTGAAAGAATCGGGGACTGTAACATGCTACGATAAGGGCGAAACGAGCTGTATACGCTACTAAAACTAGCCGGAGTTAAATTTATTTTAACCGATTAAAAGACATGGTACTGTCCGACGATTTTCGAGAGACTGACACAGAAGTTGGCAGAGTTTCAATTGTCTTAAGTGCATAAATTGACTTTGATGTTTAGGAAAATGAAGGCACAGTATCTGTCTTGCTTATCGGTGGACACCTACAAACAAAATGAGCGGCATATAACTGGAGTTTTTCGTATGTCATCGTTTCGAAGCCTTGTCGCCATATACGTAGCCTTTAATTTCACGAGCAGACTGATGCTAAAGATAAAGAGAAAGGAGTCGGTACCGTCGAGCATCACTGGAGGAAGAACAGCCCATCGGCGAGAATGACGGGAGGAGAGCGGTGAGAGGTGGGGAGGAGGTGATAGTGGACCTTTTGCATTGGCCCCTGAAGGGTGCAGCCAATTCTCATGACATGCGTACAGGATGCAAAGCAATGCGCTTGGCGCTAACTCTACTAAAGCGAACGCAACGAGGATTCCCGGTTTTATTTTCCTTATGTTTCACCAACTGGCCTACACATCTGCCCTGCTAAGTTATGTGTCTCCGGACGTAGGCTCTTTTATGTGTTCTTTGTCCACCGCCCTGTGTTGTCTCCAGCCTCCGTCCTGTGCCTGCTGCGGTTTTATTTTCCTTATGTCTCACCAACTGGCCTACACATCCACCCTGCTAAGTCATGAGGGTTGTTGGCGAGTAAGTTACGCGATACTTAGAACATATAAAACGGACGGGTTTACGTTGTATAATTTTAAGTGCCTCAATGTTATATTTAGTGCAAGTATCCTAGACGGTGCATGCAAATTTAATGATGGTCTTATTATTAAGAAATAGGTTAATTTTTTTAAGTTCGGGAGGCGCAAGCTTTTGTTTGTGTCTAATAAAACACACTACGAAAGGCTGATGTGCACACTTTTGATACATGTTTATTTAAGCTTGATTTTTTTTATAGCAATACCGACGTACCTGTACTCGCTGACTTCAGTCAGAAGGTGAGATGAAATATTGTAAGGAAAGGAGAAAGGGGTGGGGGTAGCCTTTTTGTTAGGTATTTTCATATACACTGTTTTTTTTTTCTAAAATCAGCTCTATGTCCCATTTATTATACCAAGGAGGTATGTTCTGAATATTAGAGTTTACTTAAGCCTGATCCTCTTGGCTAGTAATTTGACAGAATAAAATGCAGTCTTCAGGCAGCAAATAGTTTGATTTAAGCAGGGTTAGCTATAACGTTGGTAATGTCATTGCTGTATATTACAAAGAGCAAATATCTGAGCACGCTTGCTGTGGGACGCCTGAAGTGACCCGTAGAGTGGTTTGAACAGCAACCATGAATACAAACAACTTGTGTGTGGTTAGAAAGGTACGAAAAAATCCAACGAATTATCATGAAATTAGGAAGACCAACCAGTTCTAGTTTGTAAGGTAGATTGGCAAGAGAAATGAGATTAAAGGCTTTGCGGAAGTTTAAGAAAATCACATCCATTCGGCCAGCGCTATTGACTATGAATGACAGAGGTGAATGTAGTGACAGTGGAAAAACCTCTCTCGAAAACCGTGTTTATGGGGAGTAAACACCTTGTTGCCGCTTACAAACGCAGTTATGTAGTTCACTATAATATGTTCAGCAAGTTTGCGACATGTAGAAATTATTGATACGAGACGATAATTAGCAGTCAAGGTCACATTACCCTTTTTCAGCATGGGCACAATCCGCGTTTTTCTCCGGTCGGAAGGGAAGGTGCCTTTTTAGCATTATCTGAGGAAAATTACAACCAGGATCTCTGTGATAGCTGCTTCATAACGCCGCAGAAATACATTGAGTAGCCGTCAGGTTAAGTGCCTGCTTTATATTTAAGGTTGGGAGCATGGAGACAACACCTGATGAGAAAACAATGTCAAAGGGTGGAGGGGGGAGAGGGCGCCTCATAGCTTGATTCATTCCTCGATGTTAAACTGCCAGTATTCTTAGAAGTAATTTTGAAACAAGTAATAGAAGGAACAAAGTCCTCAATTCTATATTCCCTTCAACATCTAAAGTTGTGGCTGTTGTGTGCTTTGGAACGCAGTTTCATGCACTATTTCTGAAATGTTTGCTGATCACAACTTTATTGTATTGCAGATAGCCTAATCGCGTTTCTAACTGTGACACTTACGCGCTCTGAAAGAGTCTTTATCTGTGCGGCTTTCCTATACAGAAACGAACTGAACCTTCCCCTCAAAGATGAAAACGACACCAGAGGATAGAGGCGTCCAGCTGACAAACTGACTCGCATCCCAGGAGGAACCGAGGTCTTCTGGGGTCTGCACAGCCCTTTATTAGCTTGGCAACCCCATACATAGCAGTAGAAGCTGTTCGGTTCACTGAAACCCGAAAAGGTTGATTACATTCCGAGTGGGCTTCGCCAAGTGGAAACAGAGCGAGATTACTCTGGTGCTGGCCGCTGGGATGCCGTCGGTTTCCTGTAGCGAAGGCAGTCTCCGATTGCCAGGGAAACCAGTACACGCCGCGAGACCGAATAGGTTGGGGTGGCAGTCTGGGCTTTTGTAACTGGATAGCGAGCGCATAAAAGTTTGTCAGACAGGCTATGCAAGCTGACGCAGCACGGATCTGGTCGAGTCAAGATGTATTTTATTCATTGTTAAGTGAATCAGGGAAACTTGAGAGAGACCGTAATGCGCAGAGAAATGAAATAGCCTTGCAGGAAAATTACAGGAAAAACACTTGCAGAAACGCGAAGTGTGAACCGAGCTCTACTCTGACGAACAGTGCACAATGTAAAGCCCCAACCAAAAAGCAGCTCTTACACGGCGGTGTACCAGCATCTCGTCTGATAGGAGTAGTCGCTAAATAACAAAAGAGGGCGAATAAACACGCTATAGAAAAGGATATAGGGCAGGTGTTAGCAAATACTGGGTGTCCCGTGGATTGCAACCTACTCGTTGCTAATTTTCGTCATATGCAGCGGCGCCGGTAATCAAGCGTGAGGTCAAACGAAATATGCGCTTGTGGGTGCATGGGGGGAGGTGCTCGGAGGGGTGTGGGGCTGAAATAGTGGCATTCATTAACCATGGATGCACCAATGGATGGTACAGTAGTATGGATGAACTGAAAGTCACTACCACACATTGCTACTCATTTTTCTTCACAACATGGTTTTCACCAACCTTTATTTGCGAACAATTTCTGACTGCGACGTTGAGATCTGGGTTTGCTACATATTGCCAGATAAGCAGACAGACACTCGTCGCTTATCTGGGACTGCTAGACCGTGCCGAGAAATTTCTTCTCGGGTTCTGAAATGCCGTTGAGAATCCCGTCTGCTTGCTTTTTTTTTTTCGGCATGGTTTTTCAAAGTGGCCTAACTTTCGACGAGACCTACACCTTTCTTGTTGCGCTTGGCAACTGCTTCTCGAATGAAATGGTCCAGCGCAGAAACTACAGCTGTCCTGGCAGTTCGAAGTCTTCTGTCTGCATGTAAACGTGTTTCTACACGCCATTTTCTTACCATGGCGACGCAAGCGTCTGGGATCGCACTGTCGTTTCCTTTTAGCTCAGCTTGCTGTTTCTTCACCGTTTCGCTCGTACGCGCTTTTGCCAAAGCAGTGTTCAGCGTGAGATTCGGATCCATCTGCAGTTCTTCCGATAATGCATGATCCCATTGACCGACTACGAACCTGTCTCTAATTAAGCGTTCCTTCATGTCCTTAAACTCGCACCAGTCTGCTAGCCTTTTAAGCTCGGTTGCCAACTCCTCTACTGTTTCGCCCAGTTGCTGGCTGTGTTGATTAAAGCGAGCACTCTCGTAGACTGTATTCTTGGTGTAGACGAAGTAGATATGAAGGTTCGACTTTATGAAGCTGAGGTACTTCATTTCTTCGTCTGTGATGCTTAACGATCGAAGAATATCCCGCGATTGTATGCTAATTGTATAGAAAAGAGTCCTTACTTGAACTTCGTCTGGCTTCTCGTGTAGTCCGGACGCGAACCTGTAGTCGTCGAATTCATCCATCCAGGCAGGCCAGTCCGCGGCGTTATGGAAGTCGAAAGGCCTCGGAGGCTTGATTCCCGCCGTTCCGAAGCGTTGCTTATCGCTTGACTCCGGAACGCTTTCATGCAGTTGCTGGAACGCTTTGATGCAGTTGCTGGTCGTTCGCCGGTTGACGGGGCTGCAGCGGTGTTACGTCGGGGTCGGCTTTGATCCCACCGCTGCCACCATGTCAGATAAGCAGACGGACGCTCGTGGTAACCTGACCAAGAATGCCCTTTTTTAATATTTAACCATCAAATATATACCCAGCCAGAACGATCACATGACTTCCGTGAGAGCTGGGTGAGAGCAAGGAAAGGGAAGGGACGGGCGTGCACAGTGCGCCTCAGGATGACGCCACACATATCTGCGCCCCTCTAAGTTGCATCACTCCAAGCGTAGCTATTTATCCTGTGCGAACGCTGCTATTAGGGAGTTTTGTCAGTCCGTACTTTGCATGCTCATTTTTGGCTCGATGATGGCCACCTATGTCAAGGTCACGAATGTTGATTCTCTGCTGTTTAGTTTGTTAGAAGCCAGAATGAGGGGTACAGTAGGCGCAATTGTACGTCAGGATAATATTAGCAGTGACCGGTTGAGGGAAATGTTAGCCCTCTCTTGCAAATAGCACCGACTATTTAGCTGGGCGACATACTTGACGGACAACGTAGCTTCGATTGGCGTGGAAATGTAAACAAAGAAAACAGAACCACAAAGTAATGAGGGAAACGAAGTTTCTCCCTTCTTTTCTTGGTGCTCCTAAAAAAACATTGAACTTTGGAAATGATATATTTCCTTCCCATCCTGTTCTGCATCATGCTCATCTTATCGGCACTGGTGGTCCTAAATCTTATAGCGTGATAGTGAACTATAATGCTATAAAGTCATGACTTACCATGTCTAGGAGCGGTACGCTGTGGACCTAAGATTGACCTCGAACGGCGGAACTGCAGCAGTCAACAGTCTTCGTATGCACCAGCGTCTCAAACATGCTCACAATTGCGCCGTTGCCTCAAGGAGTAAGGTTAGACAAATCCTATTTGGAGGAACAAGATAATGCAGCGTAGTGCCCACGTGTTCTATCGCAGCCTACCTATTCGTCTTTTTGCTGAGTTTACAGCAGCCCATTCGTCTTAGCGGCGCCATTCTTAATAAATTTGCATCATTTAAACCTTTCTTTAAATCTTATCTGAGAGCTATGCTATCACTATATAGCATTCAGGTGAGAGTAGCGATTTCGAGAAGTGCATATTTTATGCTGGTTCCTCAACACTCAACTCCTTTGCTGCGGAAGAGTGAGCCATGCATTGCCGCCAATTGCATTACTATTGCGAGTCTCTTCTGTATACAGAGTGGTCGCCTAGGAATGTGGAAATCTAGCAAACCTGTTAAGAACATTCTTCTTGTGAGCATATTATGTAGACATATGCAAATATTTGCGATGCTTCGGTCGTACACCATCTGCACCAGGACTATAGGCAACGGCGAGCGTTAATCAAAATCCACTTTCATGACTGAGTGGAATCCAACACCGAAACCAGATGCAAACGACTCCGTGTTTTGTGTCGGATGCTGCGTTACTGGCCAAGATACGCATCAGGTATGGAAGCGGAGGTTTTTGCGTTATGCAGCTTGCATGCGCTTCCAAGGTACATTACAGACACGAATGCAGAGCGCTAGATGGAAAGTTCTGCTTCGGTTCGTCTCTACAGTTTTCTGTCCCACAACGACTCATTCATGATGCTGAGGACTGACTGAAAGCAATGAGAGATCGCTGTGCACATTTTCGTGGTACAGTGCCGCTTTCGCATCTCAGCCGTAACGATCGGTGGCGCCTGCATTTACATGCCCAGAAATTCCGAACAAAAGAATTTTATATAAGCAGTTTTTTGGAAGGTAATTTTTCTGCCTGTCGTAAAATTCCACTCTAAAAATCAATATACTCGCAGATTCCTGACGGGAGGCTCATCGTTCCTTTCTTTTCATGCGATCATTTTTGCCAACGTCAAGATCTTTCAGAAATTCAGACTTTTTTTTTTGTAGCATCTGCATTTTAGCGAAAAAGACAAAACAAAAAAGATTTTAATGCACTACAGGAAATTACACAATTGTCTTTATTATTTTTGTGACAGTAATCGCCATCACCAGCCGGACTATACCCAGTGCAGCAAGAATAGGCCTTGCCCATATTCTTCCAATTAACTCGTGTCCTGCTTCATAACTGTTATAATATTGCACAGTTGCCTGAAAATTAAAACTGATGTCCAAGGAACGACTTGAAGGACGCCTAGTGTATTTTCTACGCCAAGACCAGGGCCGGCTTGCACGATAAAGTCCGAGCTAAGTCCAGACTTAAATGGTGTCTTTAGAAAGACCAAGCGTATTTAAGACGGCTCGTGTTTCGAACGTCGAACGCTTCGGGTTCATGTTCACCAGAGTGGCTTCCCAGAACGGCCTCAGCAACCACTTGGGGCATTTTTCCTCGTAACACAATCTTAGGCCGCAAAAAGCAATGGCACGGATTTTACGCAACGCAAAATTGACGGAATGTGTACATCTTACAGCAGGGACAGTGCCAGCGCATCCCTGTATTTCCCTAATTTATCTACTTAGACACCTGGCGTCCTTGTGTCCTAACCAAGACAGCACTAGAGTCGGAATCATACAAGCGACTTATTCAAGTCAGGACTGAAGCCCAGTCTTGACTCCAGTCTTAAGCGGCCATGCTAGTAGCCTATTCTTTAGACTCCAGTTAAGTCTGGACTTAGATAAGACAGTCTTAAGATTGTTTTGTGCAAGCGGGCCCAGTATTTCATAAGAGATCTTTATTAAGTTTTGATTCATTTCGTCATGTTTAGTAGTCCCTTTTGTTCGGTGATGAGGGTACGACTTTTCAAGAGTGCGTGGAAAGCCATCTGACAATCTGCAGGTCAAGGAACGCAGGTCAGTATTGTCTAGAGTAAGGTAGAGGTTTTGGCTAGTTGGTGAAGATTCACGGTGAAATGCTGCTGTCAGTGATAGCTGTCGTCGTTTGTCACCAGTGCGGAACCAACTGCGACTCTTGGTAACATTCGCACCAACAACGCCGCGCCCTCATCCTCACCGAGAGACGTTAATAAACACTATTTATATCGCGTCTAGATGAAGTCAACAAGCATATTTTGGTTGTGCACTGATTTCACGGTCCGGCATATATAGTACTGGAGAAAAGAATGAAATCTAATGGCACACCGAGCAAAAGAAATAATAAGGGTAATAATAATAAATAGTAATAATAAGCATTACGGCGCGGCTACACGTTACGAAGTTTCTATTTTAAGGTGAAAGCCTTTATAAGCTCATGGGTGTTCTCATAAAGTGCCCATCCGCAAAGCGTGTCACACCGTATTCGAAAAATGACACGATTTATGAGTAAAAGAATGTGTTATGAGGTTAAGAGTGTAAAAATCTCGATGTGCAAAACCCCCTGGGTATGGAGTAATTAGTTACTTAATTAGAGTCGAAAAAGTCAGTTCGGCGTCAATATAGCCATGGACGTCGAAATTCGGAAAACACGCAAAAACGTTTAAAGCTTTAATGCCAGGACTCGTCATTGCATTACAATATCAAAAAGCGTCTCTCATAGCCCGAGTTGTTTTGGGACGTTAAATCCTACAAACCAAACCAATAATATCAAAAACAGCCAGTCAAGAGTGAAAGGCAAAAAAAGTACAAGAATAGTAAGCACAATAAAAAGAGATGAATGCAATCAAAAGAGAAAAACGAAGAAAGCGTAAAAACAGGTAAGCAAAAGGAGAAAAAAGAGGAAAAATGAAGAAATACTAAGAGAGGAAGCAAATGACTGAAAAAAAGGGGCAAAGTGTTCAGGAAAGGCTTTTGCCTTACCGCACTTAAGAGAGATATAAGTGCCCTCCAACGAATTTTTAAGGCGAAATCCTTTCTAGGCTCCTGAAACAAAATCCCGTGCGCGAGACGTACGCGGGATCTGAGCGTCGGATTTGTGCGCTGATGTCACTTGTCAATTATCCTGTTAACGTCATCGGAAAAAATAAAATTCTGTCTCTACAGGGAATCGAACTTCCACACCTTGGATCGAGAGCTGAGCGGTTCAACAACTCTGCCACGCCCAAGATATTTTTTTTTCTGCTTGGTACTTATTAAATGCCTTTAAATCCAGGAATTCAGAGCTATATACATTGTTTACAAAGAAATCAGTCTGTAGCCGAAAAGTCTAATTGCAACATATACAACACAGCACCGCACAACTACAGTACGTCTTAACACAACTTAATTAAAACGACGGCAAGAAAAGACAACACCTCGGTAATGGCAGCCAGTCCGATTGATAGTCACTATTTCGTAAGTGTTTATCAGCTGGTGCACCATCGGGCTAAAACGAGTTCTGGGGGAAACGAGAAGCTCACCATTGTGATCCAACATACGCGTCAAATCATGTCAAAGGTTTCGTGGTTATGTTGAGTGGCCATTAGGCAATGCACGCTGAAGGAAATCAAAATACAGTCTTCAGTGTTCTTTGTACAATGCCTCAAAATAATATGGCACCTTTGCAGGCAATAAAACAGTTTTCGATGATTTCGGGTGATCACATTGGAAGCAATTAAGAGAAGAAAGAAAATACTTTTTTTTTTGTTAAGCCACACATTAACGGTTAGAACTTCGGCATGAAGTTTAAAGAAAAATGTTTTAGTAGAAGGTGAGATCGGCATTTTGCGTACTATTTTTAACACATGCCCTATACAGTTAGAATAGAGAGAACGATTTGATGGAGGTGGGAACAACATAGTGTTAAATTTTTCTATAAATTTTCTGTGAAACAAAGAAAAAACACTGATAAGAAAAGCGACCTGCCAAAAAACGCACTGAATAGCGAACTTCTTTTTATAATCATATAATAAGGGCCGATCAGTAAAATTGGCAGAGACCAATAAGTTGGGAATGAGGTACACAAAGTCAGTTTGCAGGTATGCTCTCATAATTGAATGGGAGCTATTACAGAAAAAAAAAGAAGCGAGAAACTAACTGTCTGACATAGGATATGTGTCAAACCTAGTCCGCCAGCACAACAGGCATCAATAGATTATCGCACCGCATTGGCTCAAAACTGGAAGACCACGTGCACGTCGGAAACGTTCGGTGAAAGCTCTGGATGCAATGCCTGGCGCAATGAAGTACCGAGATTTTGAAGCACATATCATAATTCTCTTTGTCTACCGTGAGGATGATAGTGGCGATGTCAATGACGCTGAAATTAGTTATAATGGTAGTGATGACAGTAGCAATCAAAATAACGGTGCATCTATTTAATAATAATAATAATAATAATAATAATAATAATAATAATAATAATAATAATAATAATAATAATAATAATAATAATAATAATAATAATAATAATAATAATAATAATGATGATGATGAAAGCAAACGTGATGCACCCTGCGCCGCAGCAACGCTCCGGCTTTCGTATTTCTGCAGTGTAGATTCCATTGTGCTCTTGGACTTTTTATAGCCACAAGGGCCCTGAACTGTGAAGTAAACTGGCTTAGTGGTGCATCCTATGAAAATTTATCCTGCTGCTTATCTCGCTTTATTATTTAAGTCCATGAAAGCCTATTTTCACATGCCGAGCGCGTGCTCTCTCCCATTGCCTGAAAGCGCTTGTCTTGCAAGGTTTCTTGGGAAATGTTATTTTTTCAATAAAGCACAGTTGTTAGTCCAGCTGCCGTGTGTACATCGTCTTCGTCCTCGTCTCTTTGCTGGTTATTATTCTCTGAGACATATTTTACCCTCATGAGCGGCAGATTGTTAATATATAGCAGCCATGTGGAAGTGCGTGAGGAGATACGGTGTTATACTCGTTTCAAAAATAAGGCAAAATTTTCCATTAAACACATACTTTTACACATAGAATAGCAGTGTTGCGTTTGCCACATTTAAGACTTGAGTTCCAAAATGTTAATATCATAAGCAATAAGAAACCAGTGGCAAGACCTACGTTTTTTTTTTTTTTCAGCATTGTTTGAATTCACCTACGAATCATCACAAATACTGGCGAGATCTTCTGGTGGCCTCAACCTCCAATAGAGCATCTGATGGCTTTCTATATATGTACTACCCCATGGTGTCATATTTTGCCTGCATTCGTCTGCCTAATGATTACTATGACGAAGGAATTATTTTTTTTAAAATAGGACATTCCTATCGGTTTCCAATTACCTTTTCTTCTCGTTAGCTGCGGCTATCTTAGCTCTGCGTTCTTTCAAAACACGTTTTGGTCTTAAACTCGTCAACTCAGGCATATTTGTCTTTTTTCCGACTGCTATAAGAACGATTAACAAGCGCATTGGCTTATCCTGTGTATGCGCAAAATGGCCGGGAAAGAGAAGATTGTTCAATTTAAGAAACTTGGTCATCTCTGAGCCGCTCCTCGCGAAATATCTTCTTATTAATGCCTTAAGGTAATGAGGAATAATTTTTGAATACTGAATAAAGCAGGCGTAACCCTCTGATGACCTCATTCAACAAATATGTTTCCATTTTAACAGTGCGCATTAGAACGACTGTGTTTCATACAAGGTACTGCCACGTAGGGCGTTTTACACTGTGCCAAATAATGAGGGAGAGCTATCAGTTCAGTTCAGTTCAGTCGTTCAGTCGTGTCCGACTCTTCGTGACCCTATTGACCATGTCACGCCACGCTTTCCGGTCTCTCACTATCTTCCTAACATCACATAACTTCATCTGCAGTGCCTCGAGGATGCCATCTAACCATCGCGTTCGCTGCCTACCCCTTTTCCGGCGACCCTCAACCTTTCCCAACATCAAATCTTTCTCCAGCGACTCCTCTCTTCTCATCAGATGACCAAAGTAGCTGAGCTTTAACTTTAGAATTTGACCCTCCAATGAGCAGTCAGGGTTTGTGGTCGACAATATTGACTGATTTGATCTTCAGGCAGTCCAAGGAACTCTCAAGAGTCTTCGCCAGCACCACAATTCAAACGCGTCAATTCTTCGGCGGTCAGCCTTTTTCACAGCCCAACTCTCGCATCCATACATCACAACTGGAAAGACCATAGCACGAGTTATACGGATCTTGGTTGGCAGACTAATGTCTCTGCTCTTTACTAGGCGGCCAAGGCTAACCATTGCTCTCTTTCCCAGAAGCAGGCGTCTCCTAATTTCATGGCTGCAGTCTCCTTCCGAGGTAATCTTGGAGCCCAAGAAGAGAAAATCTGTCACAGCTTCCACTTCTTGTCCCTTGATGCTCCAGGACTTGATAGGGCAAGACGCTATTATCTTTGTCTTTTTAATGTTCAGTTTAAGCCCAAACTTCTCACTCTCTTCTTGTACGCGCATCAGAAGTCTCTTGAGTTTCGCTTCACTTTCTGCCATTAAAGTGGTATCATCCGCACATCTAAGGTTGTTGACACGTTTTCCAGCAATCTTCACTCCAGCTGAAGACTCGTCCAGACCGGCCTTCCTCATGATGCACTCTGCATATAGGGTAAATAGGCAGGGCGACAGTATGCAGCCTTGCCTCACTCCTTTCTCAATCGGAAACCAATCAGTAAGACCATGGCCAGTTCTGACTGTGGCCTCTTGCCCTTCATACAGGTTCCTGAGGAGACAGATGAGGTGAATTGGAACTCCCATCTCTTGGAGAGCTTGCCACAATCTGCTGTGATCTACGCAGTCAAACGCTTTCGCATAATCCATAAAGCAGAAGTAGATGGGTTTCTGGAACTCTCTTGCTTTTTCCATGATCCAGCGAAGGTTGGCAACTTGGTCTCTAGTTCCTCTGCCCTTGCGAAACCCAGCTTGCATGTCCGGAAGCTCCCGATCCACATACTGCTGCAGCCTACCTTGGAGGATTTTCAACATCACCTTGCTAGCATGCGAAATAAGCGCGATCGTGCGGTAGTTGGAACAATCTTTGGCACTGTCTTTCTTTGGAATGGGGATGTAAACTGACCTCCTCCAATCATGTGGCCACTGCAGGGTTGTCCAAATCTTCTGACGTAATGTATGCAGAATGTTAACAGCATCATGGTTAAGGTTTTGAAGCAATTCAGCTGGAATGCTATCAATTCCGCTAGCTTTGTTCTTAGCAAGGCTGGCTAAGGCCCATTCAACTTCACTCTTCAGGATGCCCGGCTCGAGATCAGTGATCACAACCGTCTTATGTTGGGTTTGCACATTCGGGTCCTTCTTGTACAGTTCTTCTGTGTATTCCTGCCACCTCTTCTTTATCTCTGCGGCTTCAGTGAGGTCCTTGCCTCGTTTGTCCTTTATCACGCCCATCTTAACACAGAAGTTTCCTTTGATATCTTTGATTGTCTTATACAGAGCTCTTGTGTTCCTCAATTGGCTGTTGTCCTCAACTGCTTGGCACTGTATGTTCAGGAAGGCATTCTTATCTCTCCTTGCTATTTTCTGAAAATCCGCATTGAGAACCTTGTATCTTTCTCTTTCCCCCATAACTTTTGCCATCCTCCTTTCCTCAGCTATTTGCAAAGCCTCTTCAGATAACCAGTTTGCTTTCTTGCATTTCTTTTGCTTTGGAACTACCTTAGTAGCAACTTCTTGTATTATATCACGAACATCAGTCCACATCTCTTCGGGCTCTTTGTCTTCTAGATCTAATTCTTGAAATCGATTCCTCACTTCCACAGCATATTCTAATGGAACCTGATCCAGATTATACCTGAAAGGCCTTCTGGTTTTCTGCGTTTTCGTCAATCGAAGCTTAATCTTGGCAACAAGAAGCTGATGATCGGTGCCACAATCGGCCCCAGGCCTTGTTTTTACTGCTTGTATAGCGCTTCTCCATCTCTGCCGGCAAAGAATATAATCGATCTGATTCCTGTACAGACCGTCCGGTGAAGTCCATGTGTACAGGCGCCTCTTGTGCTGTTGAAAATGAGTATTCGCTATGGTCAGGTTGTTTTCTTGACAAAACTCTACTAGCCTCTGCCCAGCTTCATTTGGCTCACCAAGACCGAACTTGCCTGTAATTCCGGATATTTCTTCACTCCCTACCTTAGCATTCCAGTCTCCTATGAGAAAAACGACGTCTGATAATGGGGTACGGTCTAAAAGGCATTGTAGGTCCGCATAAAATCTCTCAACTTCAGCTTCTTCATCTGTAGTGGTCGGTGCATAGACTTGGATAACTGTTATGTTGAAAGGGTGACCTTGGATCCGAAGTCAAATCATTCGGTCGTTTTTGGGGTTGTACCCTAGCCCTGCTTTGCCCATTCTTCTGTTTACTATGAGAGCGACCCCATTCCTTCTCTTGGGTTCGTGCCCACAATAAAAGACATAATGGTCGCCGGAGTTAAATTCTCCCATACCGGTCCACTTGAGCTCGCTGATACCCAAGATATCAATTTTCAATCTGTCCATTTCTCGCTTGACGATATCCAGTTTACCTTGCGTCATAGATCTTACATTCCATGTTGCTATGTGATACATCTCCTTGCAACATCGGACTTTCCGTTCGCTTCCGGACACATCCACAACTGAGCGTCCTTTTGGCTTTAGCCCAGCCGCTTCATTCGTCCTGGAGCTACTAGGAATCGCCCTTTGTTCATCCCCAGTAACATGTGGGACGCCTTCCAACCTGGGGGGCTCATCTTCCGGCGCCATATCATTAATGGTATTGTGACTGGCCATAGGGTTTTCTTGGCAGGAAATACTGGAGTGGGTTGCCATTACCTTCTCCAGTGAATCACATTTTGTCAGAACTCTCTGCCGTGACCTGTCTATCTTGGGTGGCCCTACACAGCAGAGCTCACGACTTCATCGAGTTTCGCAAGCCCCTCCGCCACGACAAGGCAGTGATCCATGAAGGGGGGGGGGGGGAAGAGCTATAGAGGTCATCTAATTTTTCCTGCTCATCTCGATCTCATCTCTTGTGGAATCACTGCTTCCCTCTCCACCCCTAATTACCAGCGCGCACTGCTACGTCAATTCAGTGATAGCGGCCACCTGCGCACTCCAATACTCAGGTGTCCACCAGCTACCAAATGTTAGCTGCAGCAAATTTTTTTCTTTCTATAGAACATTTCTGCACCGGCGAAATTGCAATTTTCATCTTCATGCTACCTTTTCCACCTTCGATCAAAATATGCGATTTTTTTTTTCAATGGTACTTAGTTGCAGCTTAGTCACATGGGTCAGTTTAATAAGTTAGATGATTGTGACGCTCTTCTGCATGCCTGACTCTCTCTAAAAAAAAAGGTCCATTAAGACCCTGTAGTGAACTCTTGTTGGCAAGCTACATTATTAGTAACGCGATAGCATTGAACGCCAGTTCTCCAGAAGGTATCGCGCCGTGTCAGCGTGAGCGTCGGCGGCCTCGGTCTCAGCATTTCAGCTAAAAATTGTAATATGCATCTGCCATTTGGTAATCCGGAATCAATCAGCACGTGGGGTATGTGGCGTCACGAGACGAAAGAGTCGACTAGGGTCCCTTTTGTGAAATGGAAATAGACCTTTCAGGGAAGCTCGGCTCCCGCGTCAGACGAGATAGTTTGGAGACCACTCGGGTACGTCCGTCCGGTTTGGTTAAATCGGGGTTGTACTATGTATGCATGTCGGACGATTTTTCACAAAATGTTGTACCTTGCCACGGTATGCTAACGTGTACTTGTAACTAGATGCAAAAATAAGGGATTAGTGATTGAGAAGCAAGCAGCAAAGTCAATGTATACGGTCTTCTACTTTAAGTTTGAACAAGCAAGCGCGTGGCATGCGCTCTTCGAAATGCCTTTGCGTTCACCTCAGCCGCGTATCGAGGCAAAGTGGCTTATGGGTATAGGAGGAACCAGTAGCCGCTTCTTCACACCGTCTTCCTATTTGCTACGGTGGGCAGCTGCGAGGGACGCAGTGGCATTTTGAATAACGCATGCCACTCGCTCGCATGTTCAAACTAAGAGTGGACGACAGTGAACATGGCCGCGGATCCGCCGCGGGAACCCCTGACAATAGTCATTAAAGTTGTTGCGGCATACCCGTAAAGACTGAGCTTAAGCATCCTCCATGCTTTAGTGCGCGGCTCTTAGACGCCTGTTTCTGGCGTTCCTGGCGCTCCTGGTGCCCGTTCTATAGAAACATTGTGATCCTGACTGACCCTTGAAAGCTGTGACATCCTACACTGAAAGATGAAACCTAAGTAGGCACAATTTCACAAAGGGGTGAACGACGCTATCCCATTGGACAGCTGTCTGCTGTCTTAACACAGGAGATTTGACGACTGCCCACCTTAAGAGCCCCGCCAATTCGGTTTCTCTGGGGTCGTGAAATGGTCTATACCCGAGATAGAGGACCCCGGGGGACCAATCATTGCAAGTGACAAACGCCAACCTAACGCGCAAAATTTCTGATCGGCCTCATGTTATCTTGCATGGTCATATGGAACAATTATCATTTCGAACTGTTTGGTGAATGCCAGCATAGGCATCCTGGGAGACCCTTTAACGCTGACGTCTCCGGGTCTTAAAAGCGGAGCTATGCAGTCCCCCCCCCCCCCCCCAAATTGTTGCGTCTTAAGAAACACATCTGGTAGCAGAGCGCAAAATAAAGAAAAGACAAAAAAAAACTTGAACAAGTTCGTGCCCCAGGGCGCAACGCGAATAAAACTAGCGATGAATGAGAGACCACGCTAAGAAGCTCCGACGAAAAAACACAGTGATTCGCCGTCCGCCTGGCGGCCGAGGCTGAAGACCTCTTCTTCTAGACGAGGCCGGGTGTCCTCTGGCCGCGGTGTGACAAACTGCCTCCCCGGACGCCTGCGTGCGGACCCGTAGCTGGCTGCTGCACCATATTCGGTGGAAATAAATGTTCTTCCTCCTCCTCCTCCTGAACAAGTGAACTCGAACTACCGCTTTCTCTCTCAGAGACGCAGCGCTAATACAACGCGAAGGAGAAATTGCGAAACGTCGTTTTTAATTGCGCTCTCATTAAGTTTTTATAAGGATTCTTTAATTCGATGACAGCCTTCGCTACTCAACAGGAAGCTTCGGAAATTACTCAATACGCCGCTTGGTGATGCTGCTCAGCTTGAAGCACTGTGAATTAAAGGACTCTATTATTTAGTGAATGGGTGCTTGCTTTATGCTCAAGCAGCTGACGATTAAAACACCAAGTCGTTTGCGAAACAACGAGCTGCGCTATAACTTCGAATGACCAGGTATTGTAATCATGGGTGTCAATTTTATATCCTATATTATTAATGTTTTTCTTTCGTTATTCAGGTATATAGATGGGGAAAAGGCAAGGAAAATAGTTACAGGGAAAATAAAGTAAGAAAAGGAAGGAAATAAATTTGTTGGTCTCACCAATACGTATATGCGTAATACGCCACAGGTAGGCCTAATAACTTCTGAGAAAATATATATTTTTTACTGTTTCAGTAAAAACAAAGTTCTATATCGAACCCAAAGAGTCAAAAGTATTTTTATATTATTTATATGCCGTATCTCAAGCACAGCGACAAACATGCTAATCATTATCATCGAGATCTTAACAAGATGAAGGCGTAAACCTGCAAAAAGATAACGGCAATTTTGTTGAAAAGAGTCGTTTGCAAAATAAAAAAGAAAGAGAGAAATATAACAGTGGTTCGACAACAGTTGCAGTTCAGGGAAGCAATAAGGTATATGCCGGTCGGGACAAGATTCGATACCTTCGTAAAAATTATGCTGTTAAACTGGATGCTTGAAAAGATACTAACTATAAGAAATCATCAATCATGCTTCTACTCATGTCCATTCTTTATGTTGGTCGGAAAAATATTCATATCTTAAAATCGGCCCTCTTGGAACCAAAAACTGCAAAAGTAAATAATAATATTAATAAGAAAACCTATATAATATAGATTAAACAGAACCTCCAGCGTCCATAATGACAGGGCTTCCTTCTCGTACGCTAAAGCATGGATAATCAATCCTGCCTTCATGGTTTCTGCTTTCAAATCACAAAAAATAATTAAAGTGCACTAACTGAAATATACAACTCTAAAATCGGGCTTGCGTTTGAAGATTTACCTTCAGAACACGACATACCAGAAAATAGCTTTCAGTGCTCCCAAAAGCCAAAGCATTAAGAGATTACTTTGATTTGCAGTAATTCAATGACTACTTTCGCAAGACATGTTACACTCTTCATAATGCACTCCTTTTCCCGGAATTAAGACTGCACCATCAGATTTTCCTCGAAACATCATCGGAGAACGGAAGGTGCGGAAGTCTGAAACGCATACTTCGAGAGTGGTTTTGGGAAAAGCATTTTGTTTCTAATGATATTCGGCGTATAGTGTTTACACTACTTCCGCTCCTGAAGAGCGACCATAATGTTCTTCAGTGATTTGGGTTCATAAAACAAAAAAGGAAGTATTCGACATTGGGAGGTAAACTTTTTCATTAGTGTGAAAATGTGACCACAGCAAAAGGTTGTTTTTGGAAAGGAGGAGGAGGAGGAAAGAAGATGAGGAAGAAGAAAGACAGGAGGTTAACCGATAAAAGAAACCGGGAAAAGGGTTAATGGATATACAAATGCATGCGTCAAGCCATTCAGAGTAGACGCGAAGCCCCTTTACCACCGCATTTTCATTGCGCTAGTTTTTGGAAATTTTATTGTTTAAGTCATTTTAACTTTTAAATTATTATTACTTAGACATTAGCACACATCAAAAACAAACGTTAATAAGTCATACACACTACAACGCGCTCACAAGATGCCCACATAAAACACTTGGCACCAAGGACCCTTTGTGGTCTATTCATCGCGTGCCCATATGGCATGCAGGAGAGCAGAGTTAAAACCCGAAAGGCGACTTCTTGTTTACTGAATATACTTCGTAGCTTTACTTTGCGCGTGGGGTGCTTGAAATTCTCGCAAGAGGTCATGTGGTTGTCACGTAATATACCTTTCGACCAATCAGTATTTTTCCGCCCGAATGTTTCCGGCCAGCTGGTGCGGACAACTACTACTAATACTACTATTACGACGCCGACAGCTTTTCAACCGAACAAGCTATATGTGCTTCGCATTAAACGTCTGCATGCTGCCATTGGGAGCCGAATCTGCCACTTCGGTATGCCGCATGCGGGCTCTAATGACATCAGCTGTGGCGCCGACTGTTCAGATTTCTGCTTTCGATCATTAATGTCATTCGTCACGAGATATCACCGCAAACGCCTCCTGTAACGTGATCGAACGTTGAGGGCAGAGGCTGTGCAAGTGCCTTGTGATGGCAGCTATGACATCAAGACTTTCTCAACAGATGCTTTCCTCAATATGTCTAGCACAGGTGAGGCGCTTTTTGTAGAATACGCCGGAAATACACGACACAACGATCCTCCGTGTCACTCTCTCCCCTTTCTACCGGAGTCAGAGAGAGACTTAGAAAACAATTATTTGAAATGCCAAGGACTTCGTGCCACGCAGGCTCCGGGGCTTC
Source organism: Amblyomma maculatum (assembly GCA_023969395.1). Lineage (NCBI taxonomy): Eukaryota > Metazoa > Arthropoda > Arachnida > Ixodida > Ixodidae > Amblyomma > Amblyomma maculatum. The sequence continues at coordinate 26,733 of JAJIZL010124020.1, forward strand.
CCATCGCCGCTGCCCACCATCATTCGTATCCTTACAGTCTATCACGTTGGCAGCACAGTCCGCTTCGATATTCTGCTCAACGAAGTCCTTAAAGCGCAACAGGGTCTACCGGGCCCAGTAGATGGTGAGGGGGGTCCAAGTCTCACGGGGGAAAGTTCGCCGTCGGGTGGAGGTTGCATATTTGTAGCGCTGCTGCTCACGGTTCAGGGCAGTGTACACAAGCAGGGAGGGATGAGATACAGGGGGTGGTTGCGGAAGAAGAACCATGGTGAGGGCTTAGTATGCACCTGAAGGCGGTCCACATCGTTGCCGTATATTATCTTCCAAGGCAGGATGTGATTGAAGTATTTTTAGGCCATGTGCGCTTTGATAGTGGCCCACCTATATAGACTAGCGATGTGGGAACTATTTCAATCTACGTTCCCGAATTAAGTGCTTGTTTGGAAGCATTTAGACAATGCTTTCGACGTATATTGACAAATTTTAATGTGACGTTTAAGGCGATGCGTGTTGCATTGTAAAATTTATAATTTTTTGCATGAACCAGAACAAGTGCTCGTTCCCGGCAAATAAGCTTAGAAACAGAGGAAGAAGATCGCTGAACAGTTTGAAAGAGAACTGTACAAGAGTTGAAGGGCAGCCTCAGTTCGCAATCCGAGCCAACGTTTCGACAAGTGGACTTAACTTTTTCAGGACAAAAGAGATATATAGAAGCACGTCGGAGATGTTGGCAAATTCATTTCTATCATTTTTTTTTTCTCAAAAGCGTGAAACAAACGATGTCCAGGATTCTGCAACATATCTTATTTGTGAAACAACTATAAGACAATATAGGAGCTGTTATATGCACATGTTGATGACATGCATCGCCTAAGCTTCTAATTCGTGACAAAAATTTGATTTTAAAGTTTTTCGTGCGCTCTTGCGAGTTTTCAAAACTCTCAAAGAAAGCCAATGAACTCCATTGATGAAGATATATTGTGAGACGCACGTACAATGTTTTAAGGTGCTTTTTATGAACATGCAAATATAGAGAATCTGCGTTTCCGAATAGTCGCGAAAGTTTGTTTCTGAACTAATTGGCCTGCTCTTGTAACGGCTAACTTAGAATTTCCATAGAGAATTTACATATTTGTTAAACAACTCTAGAATTACGTGACGAACTTCTATGAACTAATTAACGGAAATGGTCTAACCTTCAGGCGCATATAAATATTTTGCATGTGAAGCATGTCCTACACTCTCAAGACGTAGGTCGCACTGCAAAGAAAAACAGTGACACATTATTAACTAGCCGACGCAACATTTACAGATAGGATTCTTATCGTGAATTTCAATAGTAAGTGATGCCTTGCGTTAAAAACTCCTTTCTAAAAACGAAAATCTATTTCTTGTTACGGAGGCACCTCTGAAACCTAAAGTGCCGATTTCATTTGCGAATCAAACGAAGGAACTATTGCTGCTATGAGCTCAATAACGATTATATTCGTGAACGACTGCCATCGCGTTTCTATTGTGATTTAGTCGTATTTTTACAGTCTAGTAAATGCTTACAGTGTAGTAAACGGCCCCTAATCATTCAGAGTGCCTAAATCACATTTTTACCAGAGGTCTCGAATGCTGACAGTTATTACCCTTACTAACGTACTTAGCCATAAACACACCCCTACGCTGGTAAACCAACTTCGCGAGCAAAACAAAGGAAGAAATATTGATTGAGTTAGTAAGAGAGGTAATCAGAAAATGGATAGAGGCATTTAAGACAGCTTAGATTCGATAATGTGAGAGCATTACTGATGCTTTTCTTCTCAATTTTTTGCCTTTCTCACGTTTGCGGCATTTCGCCTCCGCCTCTCGTCTTAATCTATGCGTCTTGCTGGCGCTTTTCTCGAATCGCCTCGGTCTCTCACCGTCAATGTTTTTCGACGATAAAATACAAATATTACCCCCCTTCCGACCCAGGCGAAGCTCTTTTCGCAGAGCGCGCCTGACTCTTCCGTCCGCGCTCTCTTCGCTGTCTGCGCATTTGAAGGGGATCCCGTTCGTTTTCCAGGCGTGTAACGGTGCGCGAATACGAGCAGCAAAACGCAAGTATGCTCTAGATAGTGTCCTTGTCGCGAGCGCAAACGACGACCTTGTGCTATCGCCATTACTCCTCTCGGACTCATGCTTTGAATGGCCACATCTCTCTTTTTCCACTAGCTTTGTACTGCTGCCTACGAATAGTTGGGGTTTGGTACCTGAAAAATAGCAACCTCGCTGACGGCTCTTTCGAACTGCTAAACATTTCCCTGCAAAACCCTCTGGGCTAATGATCGTTATGTTTTAATATTACAGTTGCGAAACTTTCCCTACATAAGAAATGATAATATGATGGTCTGTATTCCGAGCAATTTAGATGCATTGAGTTCCGGAAAAGGCGTTTAAACTGCTAAAAGATTGAAAAAAAAAAAGGAGGGGAACGTTTAAGGTGGCATATAAGTTGCATCTTGTTATATGTGTGGGAACTCGACATGAACAAAAAAAAAAAAAAAAAAAAAACACTCTTCCACCACTGTCCGTCCACGCGCCTCTAAGTCCGTCCGTCCGTTCATCCTTCCCGCCTGCCTGATCGCCCATTAGTCTTTGCGTCTATGCGTCCCGCCCACCCGCTTTTCTGTCTGTCTCCGTCTGTCAGCAGCGTCCTGTATGCATCCGTTGCTATAACACATAGGAAAAGCTGGCGGGACTGCAGCTCGTACACCACAGAGGGTTGAGCCCGTCGGAAAGACCTCCCATTTGCTGCAGGCCAGTCAGATTTCTTACAGCTGGTCATACCGACAACGCTGTTTCTTCCTGCTTTTGCGCAATGACATCTAGGACAGGGACTAGGATTCGGACATGATAATATTGTTAATAATATGATAATAATAATAATAATATAACATACTAATGGTATGTTTCTTTATTTGACAATCACAGCATAGATATGTTTGAAAGTATGCGTAAGAAACAATAATATTTAAAATATATTTGCACTAAAAAGTGTACTTATGTTCCAGCGGTGTGCTGCATTTATTAAATAAAAATAAGTTCGTGTCTATTTTTAGGCACATTTTGGTCTCACTCAGATCACCGTGCTTTTCTGCTCGTTCATATAGCCACTTAGAGCCATGAAAATTACATTTCCTGCAGTGAATGAAGCCTTGATAAAAAATTCGGTTAGACAGTGGCCTCGCATTTTTTTCTAGGCAATAAAAATAAACTACGGCTTAAGAGCAGCCTTTCAGTTTAGGCAAGTTTCATTGCTTTTAAAAACTCACACGTCTCACCTTTTTTTTTTTTTTTTTTTTTTTTTTTTTTATGCCGTGAAACCTAACTGGACTTAATAATCCACGAGAAAGTGTGCACCACAAAATTCAAATGTCTGACGCTGAAAACGTCCAGCGAATATTTAAACCGTGAGCAAGTAAAATATTGCCATAAATGCACTTCGCAGTGGACGACAGATTAAGTTTGCCTTCCTAATGAGCGCTGAGAAAGGTGTTGCCTTGACTATTTTGGGCGCTAATCTGCTTTCGGGGAAGGCGTAATCCTTCTTTACTTGGGCATAGTACAGCTGTCCAATTACAGGACATTTGCCGCTTTTCATCTGTTTGTGCCGTTTGTGAATTTTTAGCTGCTGCTCTGGTTCTAGCTAGCCTGCACTTACGGGAAGAGAGCTGATCTATGTCATTAAGAAACGTCACCTTTCTGCTATGCTGCACTTACGGTTGCTACATCTTAAAATTTAGATTTTTTTTAATTACGTTTTATAGTTTGCGATCTCAGCTTGGCGGATGCGAAGCTGCTTACATAGCGATCTGTGTTCATTAAAAATTCAATTATTACTTGAGCCGTTGTTTTTTATTGTTTTTGTATGCATCTTTTTTGTCAGGGGGTGGATGTAAAAAAAAAGTCGCTTTCAACATTCTACCTAACTTACCTTTCTGTATAGGAGATCAGATATGAGAGTCATCCAATATCCTTCACGAAGTATTTTTTGTAAATTTAATATATTTTCGTGTAATTCCTGTGGATGCCTTGCTTTGCAGCTGATGGCATGTAATGCCCCAAACTCTTCGTGTCTTTGTCATATCGGGTCGCCTTCCTCCCAGTATTTGAAGCGTTCTTAATGAGTACATATATCAACAAAGATTGAAGTCATCGTAATTCTGAAGCCGCATTCGCAAGTTAATATTCTACAAGTACATCGCTTCCCAACGATTAAATTTATGTAAAGTTCTTATGACTAGCAAAATAGCGTTACACGGTAAGAACCATGGCACGCGATTGAAGACTGTTTAAGATAGTAGCATTCACAGAAAAAACGTCTTCTTCTAAAACAAGAACGTTAATAGGCCATTTCACAATGCGTTAAAGTCGATCCTATGCAAAACCAGCTGACGCTGGAGACAAAATAGAGGCTTGGTCTATTAGCAAGCCCACATTGTGATCTCTGTGATACAGAAGTGATTGTGAATTGTGGTGTTCATAAGCTTGCCTAAATTGAATGTCTTTCGTTTTTTGGTTTTTGTTTCCACTGTGTTCTTTTTTGATATAATGCTTACAGTGTATTGCAAAAGAATGCGCTCTAGGGCACTAAATCAAAGAATCTATGTTCTTATCCACTGTGAATGCAAGGCCTTGTTATATGCGTTGAAGCGTTGTACACCTAAATAAAAAAAAAACGTCATTATTTGGGATGAGACCTAAAAGCAAAAAAGAACAAATTTGTCTGCAATGCGCGCAATGAGCCAAGTTATAGGTAGTGAAGATCCAGGACAGTTTTGTCGTTTCGCCGCCAGAAATTGCGGCGTGGTGTTAGCAGAGTGCCAAATATTTCAAGTAAATTTGTTTACCCGTTACAATTAAAAACACAGAGTATTTTAGGCGTATCCATGAAAAGGCTTCATTTTGAGATCTCGTCTCATCCTTATTTCTCGTTCAGCTTATTAGAAAAATGGTTTAAACGTTTATATTGACAATGGGAATAAAAGCTCTGAACGTTCGTGTGGAACGTCTGCATGCGCTTTTGTTTACTTCAAGAAATTAGGCCTGCTATTTCAATTAGTAGCATTTTGATTAAAATGTTTAAAATATTTTCCCACACTGCCAAACTGAAAAAAAAAAGATTGAAAGCAGTTTTCAGTTAAGAACGTGAGCAAGTAGTTCCTACAATATAAAAAAAAAACAGGGCGCTATAATTCAATCCTTCTTTTTTAAATTACGTGAAGAAAAAGAAAAATAGTTCGGGAGCCTAAAAATCTGGCAGATGATGCAAAACTAAATGGGGATTAATAAGTATCAAAGCTTTAATGTGTTGGTTTCCTGCGCAAAACAGAGGTGTTCTGATGGTTGTCCTAGATGTTTTAGGCAATGAGGTGGCGGACAGACTTCCCCAAAAAGCTATGTGATGTAACTAATCAGATATCGTCTTTCATTGTGCCCTTCAGAGAAACAGTCCTGTGTGAAACTACCCTGTGGAATTTTCCCAGCAGTCCATGCGTGACCAAGGGGAATAAATATCCCCTGGCAGTTCACTACACAGCATTGACACTCACTCTGCTCGTACCATCGCATGGACGTATATGGAAGGCCTGATGTCACCTCCTCTGTGTTCGGCGTGTGGTGTGTGCGGGGATACAGCGCATTAGATTATGTGCTCTCTAGTGTACACGGCCGAAATGCGTGTTTTGCTCACTTCCCTCAAAAAGACTTCCCTCACAGTTCCCTTCGGGGCGTTGCCTTCCTGCGCGGAAAGTGAAAATGTAAAAAGAAGGTTTCACGCCTTCTTTTTACATTTCCTTCGGGGCTGGGACTTGGACTCTATATGGCGACAGCGAGAATTGCCTTTTAGGCCTGATTAGTGTGTATTTATGTTTATCAGCCAAGCCGTAGATACGTGCCTGAGTTTATTGTAGAGCTTTTTAACAGAGTCCAGCTACGTACGGCCGATCCACTGGCTGCATGATACGCAGGGCTAATCTCGCCTGTCACTCCCAACAGCCTCCATGTGTCCAGCGGATATAGATACTTTTACAGGTAATAATATCATCATCATCATCATCAGCCTGATTATACCCACTGCAGGGCGAAGGCCTCTCCCATATTTCTCCACTTAACCCGGTTCTGTGCTAGCTGCATCCACTTGACCCCTGCGAACTTCTTAATCTCATCCGCCCACCTAACTTTCTGCCGCCCCCTGCTACGCTTTCCTTCCCTTGGAATCCAGTTTGTTACCCTCAGCGACCATCGGTTATCCTCTCTTCGCACATGTCCTGCCCATGTCCATTTCTTCTTCTTAATTTCTACTAGAATGTCGGTAACTTGAGTTATTTCTCTGACCCACTCTGCACGCTTTCTATCTCTTAATGTTACCCCTACCATTTTTCGTTCCATAGCCCTCTGGGTTGTCCTCAACTTAAGTAGAACTCTCTTGGTTAGCCTCCACGTTTCAGCCCCATAAGTGAGTACAGGCAAGATGCAACTGTTGTATACTTTCCTCTTGAGCGATACCGGTAAGCTGCTAGTCATAATCTGCGAGTGCTTGCCAAATGCGCTCCATCCCAGTCTTATTCTTCTTGTTACTTCCTTTTCATGGTCCGGATCTGCGGTTACTACCTGTCCTAAGTAGACATATTCGCCTACTACTTCCAGTATTTCGCTACCTAATGTAAACTGCTGTTCCTTCCCTTCAACAGCCTCGGGTAACAATATACTGGAGGGTGATTGGATACCTTGATTTTCGGGCTAGAAATTCTGTCTGGAATGTGACTATAGGTAAACCAGCAGGAGGAAAAAATCCCCCCCCGCCCCCCTTTCTACTCCCCTTCTTTTTTCCTGGTCAGGCTTGGCTTCACTGACGTGAAAATACTCTCAGAATAAACACGTTTTTTCTAAGCATGCATTTACCGGCTATTCGTTTTGTTGCTTTTGACAAGATATAATTGAAGTAGAAAGCATAGAAAGTACGAGGTTACGTGCACACAGTCGTTATGTCATCGTAAAATGGGATGGCCAGCAGGGCGGCCGCCTTCTACCGAGCCTGCGGCTTGCCCCTTTCTTCTAATCATGCCGGCTACAAAAACGTCACTTCCCTACTCCTACAGCTACTGCTACTGCGCAGTCGGCGGTAACGTTTTTCCTTCCATAACTTTTCCCTAGCATGTAGTACCGGGAAACGGAAGCAGCTAAGAAACCTGACACTGAACCTGTGGGAAGAAATAAAAACAGGATAACATAATTATTCTTGGCCGAGCTGATTAAAAACACCTTGACTATATTTTTCGGTGGTTAAAGGTAAAATATTCAAGTATTGAAATATCGCTTTGTCTAAGCCTCCCAGTATTAATCATTCCATGTCTAGCACAGAACACAGTTGAAGGAGTACAGCGCCAATCAAAAACGATTTAAAAATAAATGTACATTTGAGCAGACGCCTTTGTTCTTTTTTGTATGGTCAGTCAAGGCACGCAAGAAACATTGAACCTACGGAAACGCTGAGAGCACTTTCCTTTGTCATAAGGGACACTTAAACCTGCGAGATAGATACAAACGCACGTTCAAGAAAATCAGCAGGCCGATTTAGAAAAAGGGAATGACTGCAAGTGCGATGAAGGCAAGAACATGAGAAGTGTTTAAATGCGAGGTGAAGTGATTTTCAAGCAGAGAAGTATGGGGTGCAAACAGCGGCTATTCTTTCCCTTATTCGTGCATATCTCAAATAGGTTTATTCAGACTGCCCTTGTATATATTCAATTCTATGATTTTCAATTGCCTAACATAGCGCCTATGAAAGCTTCGTTATCTTTCAGAGGTTATTAAGTGGTTTATCTATATTTGCGCAAGAACGGACAGGGGTGGATCATACATTGCACATCTTCAATTTATCACGTTCCTGGAAAGGGCCAAGAAACTCTTGTCCTCAGTAATTCATGCGTGAGCCTACCTAGTCTGGTCACAGCTAAGGCGGGAAGGATGCAATGACTTAAGGATATATGCGACATCTATTGCACTAAAGCGCGTCGATAATTGTGAGCGGATTGGAAGGCATATGTCTTTTTGGAGCATATTTTTCCATGTGCTGGGCGTGCTCAACACAGATCTAGTATATTCTCTAAGCACCGAAAAGAACGGCTCCTTTTCGCCTTACCTCTGTTAATATCCTATTGGGAATGAGGAATAATCTAATGCGAATGGTAGGAAAGTGGCGCCGGAAAAGCGCTGCTTTCCGCTTTTCGTTCACACCATGTAACTCTATACTAGCTGTCAGTGTCGGTTCATCACCTCCTTCCATCTTCATGCCTATATTAACCTTCATTTGTGGCACAAGCGGCTGGCAATTCTCGGTGCCAGGTCAGCAGTGGTCAGCAAAATATGCGCCACGGTGACTGGTTGATGGCGGGGAGGCCACAAGCGTGGCCTCCGTCCTACAGGGGCATCGGCCCAGACGCTATACAAATGTTCTATTGCAGAAGCAAAATTTTTGTACAAGGCTAATCGGACATTCGAAGGTCCTATATTATGCTAACACGCCGGAATGAGAGCCGCGTTTCTAGTATTGTGTACATATGACGGAACCCATTGCCGATGAAATAGACGGACAAAGCTTGGCTGGATAGCATTATGAGGACAACCAGAGAGGAGCTCAAAAAGAAAAAAAAGAACTCGCTTGCTTGCGCACAGCCGGACAGAAGTACAAAAAGTTCGTGCGTGGCGCCATGCCTTCGGTCAGCTTTCTTGTTGCCCTGAATATAATTTCACGTCTCATACGAAATAACAGCGACGATGCCGAGCCACTGTAAATCATGGCGGCTGTGAACGACTCTTACATCAGCACCGCCATTACAATCTTTATATTTCAGTGAGCAAAACCTCCCGGGCTCGAGGGAGTCAGCGCCATGTCTAGACCTTGGGCCGTTGCATTTCGCTGCGAAAACACACCTGCACCAGCCACGACTGGAATAAAATTAGAGTATGAAAACTTACCGAGTTATATGTTGGCAGATGCCTGGCAGATCATGCCTGCAGAAAAAAGTTATTCCTAATCCCAGACTAGTTCGACGCCACACTGCCAACGCTGCTACTAGCACAAGTTTACGCTGCCATTATTCCCACTACAACAAAGGGCACATTTCTGCAAGGTGGTTACTCCTAACACAAGATTGCATATGTAAATGCATTGTTGGCCTAATAAGAGAGCTGAAGATCAAAGCGAATGTTAGAATGATATCAAAATAAACACAATCCCTCAAATAGATAGATCTGTATTGTATTGTATTGCTCCTGCTACTTGGGACAGTTTATGGCCTGCAGTATAAATAAACAAAATAAGGATAGCACATATTGTTCTCTATCCGCTTGCTCACCCTAAGCAGGGCCTCCTGGCATCAGCTTTGCAAAAAATTATAAATACTGTATAATGAGTTCCCCAACTTCTCATCCACTTAATCTTTAGAACGATATGTTCCGCGCATACGCATTGGTTTTGTCCGATCAGGTTACTTAGTAGCGCTTCTTGTACCCGTTTTTAGCAAGGCATTTTATTAAACCGGTACCAAACAACTCTCTAAAACATGGAGACACTACATTCACAAAGGCTGTTCCAATGGACGAGATCCCGCTGCCTGTAAAAGGTGAATAGGAGTAGCTAAAAAAAATGTTCATTACTCAGGTTGAAGATTATATACACCGCCTTTTTTTCTTGGCGTTTTTCTTTCGTTTAGTCGTTGTGTTTGTATCTGACGTCATTGACAAAAAATGAGCAGAGGAAGAAAAGTCATTATTTCTTCCGTTATGATCTTTCTCAGTTCCTGAGAAGCAAGGAAAAATGCATACTAGATAAAAAAAAAATAGGATTAATGAATCCCGCAAAAGGGAACATGAATAGAGTACATTACATACTTATACGGTTTATTATGGGCAGTGCCGATAAGATGCCTGAGCCAAATGAGGGTTCATTGAATGGAAGAACTGATTGCCGTCTTCTTCAAATAGACTACATGATCATTCAGGACTGAAAAGACCTTAGACAGCTCCGCAGGATTCAGCACCGTGCTATTCCTTTGGGCGAAGCTGGACTAACAGAACAGAAACGATGTACTGCAGAACATCTAAAGCATAAGTGTGCCGGTTTCTTTGACTACAGGGCAGAACAGCGCTGTGCATTTTCCTTCAGGTCCAGTATCTGAATCAAGTGGTATACCATGCCAGGTTTTTATTTTTTGTATGTGTTGTTCCAGCTGCACAAACCTGGAAATGAACAGCTAGATGGGGGAGAAGAGTTAATAATGCACTAAGACTAATGCTTTCGGGGCAAATTCAGTGCCTGTGGTCATGACTATAGGTATGCACAGTGCCGAAAGATTAAGCCCACGCCATTTGTTGAAAGCGATATTGCGGCAAAAGATCTCTCAGAGACTTGGAATGACCGGGTAGGCGCCTCTTGGACTGATAGATTACAGTAAAAGCAAGTGAAAGCCATCGAGTTGTGCTTAGAGTGGAGGAGAGGATACTGGGAAAATGTCTCATGCGTCTATCTCGGGCTTTCCAATGGGCAGACGATGCGAGGATGCATTTTGGTGACGATCACAATGAAATTGTTTACTGTTTGCATCACTATACGTTGTTCCGTCTGCTCTCTCTGCTCTGTTCGGGCCTAATACGCCAGCTTATTTTTGGTGTAAAGAATGGAATAATAAAATGCTGTAATATGCTAGCTAAAAATGACACAATGGTATCGGTAAAGTCATGGAGTATCATTTGAAAGAGACAAGATAGAGAGAGTTAAGCTTACACACCTTTCATCAAAGCCAAGACAATAACAGCTGTGAGCACCCGCCGTGACACTTTCCAGGAACGCAAATTTCACTGCATATATCAGACATGGCCACTACAGGCACAAACCTTTGCCGAAGACATATTCTGGAGAGTGTGCTTTTTTCGAAATACTTTGTGAATATTCTTTATACTGAAACTCAAACGTATTTTCTCCGACGCACAAAAGCCGCGGCGATCAGCCTACACTAGCGATAGCTGATTAAAAATGTGTCGCTGAGAAAAAAAAAAGAGAACTAACTTGCTTCGTTGTGAATGGTGCTGTCATTCTGCCTCCCAAGCAGCTCACAAGCTGCTAAAAGCTGATAGACATGGGATGAAATTATACCTCGGTGGCCTACGGTTCCTTCAGCGTAAGCTAGAACTGCCTCTTCGATTACCTCCCAGTCGGAAAAAACTACACACAATTTTCTGATGTTACGACAGAATTTATGTGCGGTTTTTTACGGGAAACCTGTTGTGACAACAGATTATTCTGTAGTAAAAAGTGCTACAGAACTACAGACAACAGAAATATACTACAGAAAAACTACAGAACTACAGAAAAATCTGATGGTTACGACAGAACTACAGGATATTTTGTCGTATTTTTGACACAGTTCTGTAGTTTTTTTCCGACTGGGCTACTCAAAGTGAGAACATGTTCTTCTAGGCATCTTCTTTTTGGCGACGTTTATAGGAAGACAACAAGAAGACAATGGCCGAAATATTTGTGTTATTCTCTAAACATTGAAGCTAGCTCGTTAAGAACACACCGATGCGTCAGGGAAACTTCGATACAACTATTCCCTAACGATATGACATTTCCTTGCGCGACTAAATTCTTTTGTTGAATTTATACATACCTGTATCACTCATGTACATACACGTTTTGTTTTTCCACGAAAGAGTGTAAGGAGGTGAGGCAAAAGCTGTGATTTGTGGCCTGAGAAGTCATCCCGATGTCTGCGTACGCCTTAAAGGGCCACTGTCCAGGGAAGGCCCTTTTAAGCAAAGGAGCCCAGTGTTTCGATCAGGTACCGGAGATAGTCTGTGCAAAATGCTACAGTGACACGCGCGCCGCAAAGCATCGAAAATACAATTCGAAGCTCTCTCATGCTCTCCTTTGGGAAGCCAGCTTCCCCGTTTCGTGCGCTGGCCCGACGGGCCCCAGTAATGACGTACGTACCGCGAACGACGTCCATTGGTCCGTCTCGCTGACTGACGGAAGAAGGATGGGTGTCTACCGCTCGCTGCGCGCTTTTCCCTCGCCACGGTCAGACTGAATCCAACGACGCGCGCTCCCTCGGCCGTTTTTTTTTTTCTTTTTTTTTTCGCGCTCGCGGAGTGCCACGCCCCACCTCCCGCCAAACGCCGAGGAGGAAGGGGAATTTGTCTTGCGGAGGCTAGACGACCTCGGGCAGGAGAGTGAAAAACCTTTGCGAGGGAACGGAAGGAGAGAAGCATGACAGAATCGGGTGATTACGATGGCTGTAACTGCGTTATTAGTTACTCTTTAAAAAAAAAAATTTGCGGCCTTGCGTTCTAGGGGCGAAGTCTCACAGTCACCGGGGAAGAAAATATTTTCGACCGGAGGGTGGACAGTGGGCCTTTAAGGCATACGAAGCAGCAGACAGGGACATAAAAATTACATGTGCCCTTATTTATTAAACGGATAAAAATAATATGAGAGACATCAGACAACACAGCCAGCTCAAATCAGCATTGCTTTTAAATAATAACATCAATAAACCAATGTTTTCAAATATAAACATGTGTTATATGATGGTCCGCAAAAAAAAAGAAATAAATGCAGTATAAAATATAATGCTTAACCAGAGGACAAACATTTTTATGCAATTTCGCAGAAGAAAGATTCTGCAAAATAGCTGTACCTGGTTATGAGCGAAACATAGCATATATCACCACCATCTTTTTCTACAGATATTTTTTTCTTCTAGAGAATCGAGGACAAAAGAAGGAATTCGAATTTATTTTCCTCCAACCATGATATCAATGTAATGAATGACGACAGTCCTACTTTCCTGCGCAGCTGTTCTTACAGCAGTTGCCTGGTCCTGACATACGTCTTAGCAGTTTTTACATCGGTGTGTTAGCTGGTTTTGTGATGTGGAGGCCCGATGCAGTGACCACATTACTACTTATCGCAAAATAGATGAACATGGTGCTTTCGTCCCAGCTAAACTGATGTACGTCGACTGGACAGTTTTTAAAATAAACATATTAAGCAGGGGTGAAAAGCCATCGCTGGCAAATTGAAGGACAGTATAGGTAATTCTATGTATTTTGCTTGAAATCGCATCGCGCCAAATAGAATAGGAACTGACTTAGATATAACGTCTACGTACAATTCGGTGGCAAGCAGAAAAGCTACACAGACGAGCCAGGTGCCTAATTGATCAGAGAGAGGCTAGATGTACGCAGATAAAGACAATGAAGCGGAGAATAAATAGGCTGACGAACCTGCCTTGGAAATATTTCTGTCAGCACTTGGATCCCCGCAAGCCCATGTCCCTCATCTGGCAGACTGTTCGAGCCTTCGTATGCTTCCAGGGTCAAGACAGATCTTTTATGATTTGGCGGTCTATCAAGATTGTAAGCAGATTGAGGTAACGACTGACGTCTGCAAAAAAAGTTGAGGATGCAGCGACTACTTCGCTATCCCTGCGTCTTCCTCCTACCTCACGAGAATCAGAGATGGATGCCAATTTTTCTCGCGAGGCACTCGACGTTGCTCTTGTGGGGTATATACATTCGTCTTCTCCAGGAACAGATGGAATCACATATGCTACACTGCCTCAATTTTGTCACAATGCTTGAGAAGAGTTCTGCAAACATTCTAACCACTATAGAGTCGACGGTGTTGCTCCTATAGCAGTGCGGGATCCATGTTAGATTGAGCTTACGAGAATTCCTAAGAAACGACACCTGCAATAAAAAAAAAAAGAAATGACCATCGGTACAGATCAAATATGAAGTCATAGATATGCGTGTAAATACATTAGCGCGCACTTTCCTGGTGAAACTCTGAGACCTTGATTCTGTAGAAAATAAATTATCGTTGCTTAAGAGGCGTTAGAGAGGAGGCCCAAATGCAGATGTCATTGGCGTGCATGGATAACCGGGTGGTGTTAGAGATATTTTCATTGAAGGTGATGAGTAGAAGATTAAACAAAGCAGGGCTGAGGACACCGCCCCGAACACGACTCGATAGGTGCAATGCTCAGGTGTCGGGCCATCATCACACAAAAAAAAAAACAAAAAAAAAAACCGGACGGGTCAGATAGCTCTCAACCCACGCAAACATCCGACCACCGGTGCCCACATTTTCTAGCACATCCAGAATGGCTGCATGGGGCATATAATCCTAGGCATCTTTCACACCGAGAAAGAGTCCACGGAGATACATTTCATTTGTTTCTGTTTCTGAACCGTGGACACGAGGTCAACTATGTTGTCAGTAGAGGAGGGTGGCACGATTTAATACGCATCAAAATCACTTGTCCAATACCTTTCTGAAGCAACATGCAAAAGTTACACTGGTCAGTGTAATATGAGCCCGAGCAGGAGATTCTACCAGATTCTTAGATGTATAAAGCAAATTTTTTTCCATTCATGCCCTAGTTAAAAAAGCTAACGTCTATCGCTCGCTTACTACGATTTCTTGGCAGAAAATTATAGGGCTCGTCGGCTCAGTTAATGCAGGATTTGTACAGATCACTGGTCTTGGGTTTCTTGTGATGCAGCACATCCACACTTTTAAACATGTACAAGACTAATTTGCAAGCCCTCCAGAAAGTCGATGGTCGGGCCCTTCCCACATGCTTGGGTCTTCCTCAGAGTGCATCAGCATTTGGAAAATATTTCACTTGCCAAATACGACCCGTTGTCGACGTATATTTCCATAGACTGCTAGCAATGGACACACGTCATATTTCAAGCATTCCACAGCATCACTGCGTCTGTGCTTCTACATAGACCAAATCCTGCATTTGGAAATACCAGAGCAACACAACAATCGCTCATCCCAAATCAGTTCACCCCGGCAGCCCGAACTCACTATCTACTACGGTGCCTGAGGTTGCCATGCGTGCGCATTGTTATTCCAGGCCTAGGGGAGAAATGGAATTCATTAAGGCTTGCCCTTAACCCACAGACCCTGGGCTTACTACACTTCGATCATTGGGACTGTACTCAAGTCTGTACGGATGAGTCGGAACACTCTACTAGTTTTGTTTGCGCTGTGATCGTTCCTGTGAGACAAGCCAAAATTAACCAATTTCTCATAGGACTATTTTTAATGGGGAAGAGCTAGCTGCACTTAGTGCGGCTGTAAAGTCCAGCTCCCAATAAACACTTCAAATTTGGGTTGTGATTTGTGACTTTGAGCTATGGCCACCATGAGAACTTGTTGAAGAGGTAGATCTGCACAAGCAGGCAATGGCAGAGGTCCGAGTACTAAATAATCTTCCAGTGTCTACAAGGTCATAGTAGCATTGTTAGTAGCGATTTAGATGACAATGCTACTCGATTGGCTCCCGATATAATCAAAATTGTTCAGGAAACACTGAGAGTCCGACGTAGCAAGGTAGCTTCAATGGCTCACCCGAAACATATCTATAGAGTCATAGGCAACCCTTGGAGGCTTGATATCTCTTTCACACCACTCAGTAGTACGCTACCCTGTTGTGCTGCTTGCGATTTGAGGTGGCGTTTACAAGTGCCTATATGCCCAACTCATAGCAATGGGCGTCTAACCAATGTGCGAGCAGTGCGGGTGGGATGAATTGTTTGGGCACATACTTGGTGACTGCCCTTGGTTTGACCGAGAGCGTGCCTTCCTGGCTGCAACACTAAACTGATTAGACTCTCGATCTCTTACAAGAGTAGCTATTGTTCGGCATTAGACAAAATCTGCCTAACAAATTAAAAGCTATCAGTGCGTTCCTGGAGTTCATAAGGAACTCGTGCTTGAGTTTCCGACTATTCGAAACAAAGGGAAGCTGAGCTACCGAGGTAAGGACTAAATAGAAGACACATTTATGCGTCATGCCTTATCTTAACCCTTATGTCGGGAGCGCAACTTTTCTTTATAGAATCATGAACCAATTAGCCCCACAGGTCCTATTGGACTCTCAACTGTCCTCCTGCGAGTGTTGCATACGGACACATGAAAAACTTCAATCGTTACCGCTATTTCGTTTTGTTCACCACTTGCAAGGAAGCCTACTGGGCATCGATCACCTAGGTAGCCTCTCTGTCTTTACATTATTCTGTTTCTCTCTCTCTCTTTCTCAATAATAGCGGAAGGATACCCTGAATGATTGTTGTTAATTGGGTGTCAAACCTTTCAGAGCATCTCCTTCGCAATCGATATTTTTGCGCATTTTTATGTTTTAAACTCTTGCCGTATAAATTGTCCCTCATGATCCGGTTAAATGGCGTGCTGTGCTAATCGCCCAATAGTGGCTTGGTGTCACGGGGCTTAGAGCAGTCAACAAATTCATTTCAACATTTCTTTTTAATTGGTTTTTGTTCCCGAAGGTAGGAGTTGGCCTACACATTGTGTAGAAGAGCATACGAGCAAGTTCCTTGTTTGGCTAAAATGTAATTATGGTGTATGCATTAATGGAAAAAAATTGGTAAGAACAAAAATACCAAGAAATGCTTTTTAGCAAATATAAAAGCTATTACTTCATTGATTAGTGATTTTACGTACGGCGTCTGCGAACTTTAGCTTGAAGGAACGGAAATCAGAAATTTGATATCTCTATGTCCCCACCGTAGCTTCAGGCATAAATAACGAACGAAACGGCTTACGTCCTGTCGGGGAACCACGCGGTAAAGGCGTATGAATCAGAGCAAGTTTCGTTGGCTCTCTTTCGTCACGCTCGGCAATGACAATTTGAAATGTGGTTGCTCTTTCTCCCGTTTTCATATAAATAAATCACTAGCATATCAAATCAAGATATATCGAATTATTGCTTATAGAAAAAAGTAAGAACACGCTTTGAATGCCCCATGCAAAAATACAGCAATGTTCGCTTTTAGCGAACATTCGTAAACAGACAGCTAATTCGATATATTGAAATGCGTGCCATGGCCTTGCAATGTGTGCTTTTCACGATGGCGCTCCCACGCTAACTTTGAGCGCATTAAGCCGGGTCTTCTGAACGTCATTGAGCAACAGCTGGCAGCGTTCTCCACATCGTCGGCTCACATAAATAGGTAGAATTAGCCCAAAATTGCAAAGCTGATGTGCAGTAGATATATGCGTACAACGGTATTGTGAACACGTCTTGGAACGCTCGCTAAAAAAGCGCGGAAAACCTGGTTTTAAACTCTTTCAAAGGTCACCTGCAGGTAAAAATAAGAACTAGGCAAAATAAGAAACTGACCTATGAATTCCAGCATAAAAATATGACAGTTTTACATGCAAATCGTTATGAAAAACAAACTATACTGTCAGCCAATTCTCCTTTATAAAGGGGTGGGCATATTTGGCAGGACTTTTAAACCGCTTCTATTGCTTATTCAAGCCCGTAATTTCAAAGACAAGTTGATATGTTCTATCAATGTATGAAAAATTGAAAAATTTGATTTTTTTGCTGATTTTGCCTACGCTTAAGAGTGCGAGGGGGCACCTAGTCTGCTTCCTTTCTGAGGCCTGGAGAGAGATGCTGCTCGGTGAGAGGGTTCGCTTCACGGGTCAGCGCACTCGAAGGGAGCGGTGCACTCATGCTGACAAGCAATACATTGCAGCAGGAAGCGAAACGCTAGCGCGGATGCATCTTATTCGCCCTACTGGTATTCACGAAGAAGCCTTTCATTTGGCATGTGATATGTACCCTATGATCGATATTCAAGCTAATTTCGCAATACCCTTAGAGTTTGATATACCCGGGAGCTACTGTGCATATCCCATACATTACCGTCGTACATGCAGCATGAACGCCTGATATGTGTACACCACAGCATTTTCGCTGTGGCAGGTTTCGCTCGCTGCTCGAGCACATTGGTGACTTGCGAATGTGTCAGTGAAGCTGAAAAAGCAGGTGACTGTGAATTAGTATCAAAGATAAACTGTTGGTTTGCTGGCTAAGCTCTTGAACGCGGTTCTCACGATTGTTGCCGGCTGACTGAGCGTTTCCAATTTCGCTGAAAAAATAACTAAACTGCGCATCGATAGCTTCTAGACTTGCACTGCTGATCAGGACTACTGTATTACTAGTCATCAGCGGATGAATGGTAATTTACGGCCTCTGAACGTACATTTCGCCACTGAAACTTAACGGTGCAAATGAAGCTGGTACCACAAACAAAATTAATTTTGCTTTGTTAGATTTGTGACTGCTCAATACAGCGTTCAATGTGCGATTCCGCAAAAGCTTACAAAAAGCCATTTCGCGACGTTGGCTCTAAAAACTATGTTTTCTAGAACGTCACGACCATGCCTTTGGCAAGCAGTAGTTTGCAGGTGACATGACCTGGAACGGAACTAAGGGAAAGAAACAGGAATATGATACTTTAAAGATCGAATTATTTCTTTATCCCATTCTTCAGCATTAAAGTTGCCATCAATAACTCATTTTGTAGCCCTTGAGTACCTAGATATGTTGCTTGTGATAACTGTAATATTATTTTCATAACCCTTTATTGAATATCAGTAAAGATCGTTGGCGCTAAAGAACTATGTTTTCTAGAACGTCACTACCCCGCCTTTGGCAAGTAATAGTTTGCAGGTTACATGACCAGGTGGCATTGCGCGCAAACGCTCCTTCAGTTTTTCCTGCTGAAAATTACCGGACGTGCGATTCGCTGGTGCGTTGTGTGACGTCACTATCGAGACCAGATGGCACGGTAGAGTTGGACGAAGCTGCCAATAGGAGCAGCCGCTTCCGTATGGAACGGTGAGATAGCAATCGAACTCACGGGATTCTTGTACGCTGAAGCCATGCCGCTTCGCAGAAAAATTACCACTGTGCCTCCGAGAGGTGGCTTAGAAGTATTCACTGCTCTCACCACTCGACTCAGCTCGAAATGTCCATCTGAAAGAAATGACGAAAGCCAGCGCATCCCACAAGGCCGTCTAAGTAAACAACAAAAAAATTGCCACCGCTTAATATATGATTAAGAAACGAGCAATAATGGATTTGTCATTTCTGCAGGTAGCCATTAGCATAAGCAGTAGCATGATGTAGAGATGTATAAGGAGGAGGAGGAAGATGAGGGGGAAAGGCAGGGAGGTTAACCGGTAAAGGAACTTGTTTGCTACTCTGCACTGGGGGAGAGGGGGAGGTGGGTGTAAAAGTTGTAGGTGAGAGAGGGATGGGTGATGACAGTACAGTCACATCACAGACATGTCACATCACATCACGTCACAGTCTTATCACGTAACATAAATAATCATAGCCTTTCGATCAGTCCTGTGCTTTTCATAAAGCGGAGCAGTGCCTGGGAGGCCTTCACTGCAGACGATCGCCGTGGCATGGGACCTAGGATCTTAATTTCCGTTAGTGGGCGTCCGTCTAGACGCTCCAGCGCACGGCATAGACACTGTCTTTCCTTGCTGTATATGGGGCGCTCACAAAGAATGTGGCCTATAGTCTCGTCGCACCCGCAGTTTGTACATGCAGGACTATTTGCCATACTCATCACAAAATAATGCCAGTTTGTAAATGCTACACCAACCCACAGGCGGCACAGCAAAGTTTCTTCAAATCGGGGTAGGCCAGGTGGAAGCCGGAGCTTGAGGTCAGGGTCCAGGGATTTTAAGCGGCGGTTCGCAAACTGGTCAGAATTTCACAAGGAGAGCGTGTGTTCCCGAGCAAGTGCGCGAAGCCTGCCCGCTGCGTTTGCCCTGGAAAATGGAATCAACAAACAATCGCTGTCATGATGGGCTGTTCGTGCGACCTCGTCCGCCCGGAGATTGCCCGCTATGCCGCTGTGTCCTGGAAGCCATTGGTAGATGATGTCATGTCCTCCACTTATGGCACAGTGATGAATTTGTCGTATTTCCGCGCTGAGTTGCTCATGGGCTCCACGGAGAAGAGCCGCTTTTAAGGCTTACAGAGCTGCTTTTGAATCTGTGAAAATAGACCATCGTTGAGGGCTTTGCTGACTGATATGCCTAACAGCGCAGAACTAACACCTAGAGCGGTTAGTTCTGCGGCTGTTGAAGAAGTACGGTGAATTGTCCTAACTTTTATTTCTGTGCTAATTGCGGGTATAAGAGACGTATAAGACTCTTGCGTATATGTCGTATGAATAGAATTGATCGTCTGGCATTTTTCTGTGCCTGTTTCTCTTGTTTCAGAACGTTGCTAAGCAATATAAATTTCTTTTCAATTTTCGATATTTCTTTTTAAACTATTTTTCAACTAACTCGAGCCACTGTACTTCCTTTCAGCGACCACCGTGATGCAAAAGGGCTTTTTCTGTTTTGATTTTCTTTTATTTGAGAAGACTGTCAATCACATGTTCTCTCCTTTCTCTATGCATGACCCGAAGCCACGAACCTGTACTGATATCGCGACACTCCAAGGTCATAACCGACAGAAATGTGTAGAGCATAAGTGCTTGTGAAGTTTCTTTCTCGGTTCGGCTGACTGCCGAACCCGCTTTACCAACTGCACTAAATTGCTTTTTTTTTTTTTTTTTTTTTTCAGTGATCAATCGCACGTGCTCTGAATTATGCCTTCTGCTACGAGATGTGATTTGCGAAAACTCTGAATTGTTTCTGTCTTGTAAAGAATTTGAAGTTTACTTTGTACGAAAGCTGCTTTCGTGATGTGAATGTTCCCTTGCGCGCATCGCATCAAGGTCCCTCCCCCCATACCTCCCACCGTCACCCCAAAGCGAAGGGATGATGGCGGTAACAAATGAGTTAACTCGGAAAAATGGCCAGCGGCGACGGCGTGCGACGAGGTCGATCACCGAGTGCAGGAGCCAATTGCGAGGCTCGACCCACTTCCTTCAGTGAAAAATGTGTGTGGCCGGCGTGTGCAAGGGCTGCGCAGATGGCAGAGGGGTTTGGAGGAAACGGACAACAGGAACGAAAGACTCTGAAAAATGTCTAGACGGAGCAAATAATACTCAACACGGTGTCGTACTCTGTGGAACCGGGTTCTGTGAGGGCTTCTGAACGCAGAAACAAGGAAGGCGAACTTGGACACTGGCATCTTATCCATTTGGAACTTTCAATACTCGGCATGAGCACAAAGAAACAATGTGCTCTAAGTTTAGTTCGAGCCTTCGTAGGCCTATATTTAGAATACACGGTAGGATAAAATATGCCTGTTCTGAAATAGGCCGAAGCTGGCGCTTGAAATATTTACTAAAGTGTTGCGGTTTTGTTTTATTTTCTGGTGTGTAAAAAAGAAAAAATGCAGCCGGGCCAGATGGGCTTCTTCAGTGACGAAATAGCTTATCTGTTTTAGTTAAGTGGCTGCGCAGAATGCACGCGTTCCACAGACATGTTAAAAAAAGGAAGGTGATCATCTAATGGAAACCAGGAATAATCATGTGACCCAGCTTTTTTAGAAAATTGCGTTATCGGTAATAATTTTCGATATCTTCAATCAGCACTGTGATGCTTTTAATGTGTTTAATGCTCCATCGCCTTATTTTGGCAGCTCTCATTTACAGAACACTAAAGTTGGATCTCTATTAAACGTCTTTACGTCGTTTTGTTTTATTTCTGACCTGCTCTTTGGCATACTCAAAGGCAGTCCCCTAAACTCTGTCTTTACTGAGACATCTAACGATTCATTTTTTGCACGAAACACAATGCTAAAAGCAGAGGCAGAGTTAAGTAGCATAATAAATTGCTGAAGAAAGATATTGTAATGAATATGCAGGGATATTTTGAGCCCGGCTCGTCTAATTTGTTTTCTTTGCTGATCAACCTCTTTTTATATAACGCATGTTTCGTAAAGGAGCGATTGAATTTGTGGGATGAAATATAAAAACGCAAAAACCTGCACCGAGACGAGGCCCACTATGTGTGCGGATACCGGCTTTTCATTACAAACTTCATATGCGTGCCTATAAGGACACAAAGTTTCACCGTCACTTAGAGCAAGTGCAAGTATCCTACTAGGCAAGGCTCATATTCTGCCGCACGTTCTGTATATGAGGCCAAACTGCATGTAAATAACCCGCAAATACGTACAATCGTTAAGAAATTTAACTAGACCAAGAAAACCAAAGCGCGAGAAAAATGTGCGAAAGCTTCCACTGGAGAGTGCCCCGCCGGGGTGGTGCAGTGGTAAGACGCCCGACTACTGTGCCGGAGTTCCCGGGTTCGAACCCGACCGCGGCGGCTGCGTTTCGATGGAGGCGAAACGAAGTGGCGTCCGTGTGCTGTGCGATGTCAGCGCACGTTAAAGATCCCCAGGTGGTCGAAATTACTCCGTAGCCCTCCACTACGGCTCCTCTTTCTCTCTTTCCACTTTCATTCCCACCTTCCTCCCTTCCCTTACGGCGCGGTTCGGGTGTCCACAGAGCAAGTGTGACAGTTACTGCGCCTTTCCCTTCCTGTGAACCAATTTATTAATTCCACTGGAGAAAGCTCCTCTTCAGGAAAAAAAAAAAGTTTCAATTCGAAAGCGTGCACACTGTCCTTTAGAAGGGTTTAAATGATTCTTGTTTGAAGCACCAAAAGCTGGTGGCCCAGCGCTCTCCAAAAAGAGCATGGTGATCTTTTATCTTATTTCTGAAAAGTGTGTGTTAGTGTCCCATGGGTCCGCTTACACCCTCTTTCCTCAAAGTTGTGTTATTTATTTCAAGTGAAGTGTACCCGCTTGATTAATAGCACCTTTTTTCAATGCAGAGAGTATATATATTTTTTATATTATTTTACATATTTTCAAGGCACATAGGCGCAACTGAAAGGAGTGGTGAAACTTATAACATTATTTTAAATGCAAAGAAAACCAAAGAATTAAATATAAGGATAATTCAATGGCGGTCTTGAATGGTACAAGTTCCTTACATTACAAATTTGTGTTGATGGTCGATTTGAGATTAAACGTAGCTGTGTGCGGCGAAAATATTTTCTTTCGGAAGTGGATTGAAGTGGTATATATTATAAAAAAGACAAAGGCGAGAGTACTTGCGACGTAGCAAAACGTAAGGCAGATTTAGGGCTTTTTTCAATGACGTCACGCTAGAATGGCGTGAATAATTAGAGAAAATAAAACGGGCGGCGCGGTTCTAAAGGCTTTCGAGAGAACTCATTAAATTCTGAAATTGGTGTAGGCAAGGTCTCGTATGTCACAAACATACCCCAACCTGGGACCGGCAAGCGTCTTGAATAAAATAAGTTTTTGTGAGGCAGGTGCTGATGCAAAGTTGCCTTTTAGGTAAGCTATCGTACGGTTAATAATAATTGGCTCACAGGAAGGTGAAGGATCCGTATCCATCACACTTGTTTTTGTAGACACCTGAACCGCGCCGTAAGGGAAGGGAGGAAGTTGGGCGGGAAACAAAAGAGAGAAAGAGGAGCCGAAGTGGAGGAATACGGCGCAATTTCGACCACCTGGGGATATTTAACGTGCACAGACATCGCACAGCACAAGAACGCACCTTCGTTTTGCCTCCATCAAAACGCAGCAGCCAGAGGCCAGGTTCCACCGTTGGTTCTCCGACACAGCAATGGGGTATCTAATCACTGCACCACTATTATTAGAGAAAAATTTCGCATGATGTTTCATGAAAGAGTGCTGGTTATATGTAGGTCAAGGTACTTATAAATGTTAACAACCTACACTACAGTGCCATTATATAAAATATGGGAGTGCATCATACAGGGTAGAGCGAGAGAACACACGCATATAGTTTTGTATTTATTAGCATTACGCTTCATTAGCCATTTACTACACAAGGTGAATACACTCTTAAGACCATTTCGAAGCTCACCGGAATCGCTAGGGCTAGTTATTTTGTTGTAGATAACACAATCGTTTGCGAACAGTCTAATTTTAGAACAAGAGAAACAGTCAGGAAAGTCATTAATGTAGATAATAAAAAGCAACGGACCCTGCACCGATCCTTGTAGAATTTCCTTCTGTGGGCATAAATTTTTACTTCAATGGATCATTCAGTTGTACATGGAAATAATTACTGCACCGAAAAATAAAATAATGGGGACCTGTTCCTAGTTTCCTTTCAAGTTTCGTTGTTTACTGTCCTTATTCGTCTCTGGGACATAAACAAGCCTGCAAGGGAAAGCGGAGCACTAATAACACTGACTGCTGCTTTGAAGTGTGGGTCTCCCCGCCCACTGACGCCTCAGCAAACGAGCCTGAGCGCCGCGCTCTCTGACGCACGCTCTCTTTCCCTTTTCCGAGTGAACTCCGGTGCGACAGGACGGCGCATGCCGGTTCGTTGCGCAACCAGGCGCTATATGATGGATCGTGGCGGCGAAGCTTATTTATTTATTTATAATACCTGCAGCGCCCGTCTACATTATTGCAGGGGGTAATGCATATTGTTTGCCAGAGGCCGTTGTGTGAAAAAGAATGCAAGAAAAGAACAGAATGTCGCCACAATAACAAACAAAGAAAAATAAATTACAGGAATGAACGAGCAAATTAAACGAAGTGACTGCGCTAGTAGCTACGCATCTGACAATAAAGCCCGAAACAATGTTTAACGGTGACATTCAGCCATTTTCTGTGCAAGTCAATTTCATTCGCTGACCGAGTGTGGAAAAAATGAATCACGAAAAACATTGGTCAGACAAATGAATTCTCTAATTTTGAGTTGCTGATCGCAGTGACCTCTTAGACACAAAACGAGGAGGCAAAAAGTAAGCTTTTCTGTTTACTCTAACTGTTCCGAAATACATTCTGTGGAGCATTTCTAACCGCGAGTGTTTTCTGTGCCTGCTTAATATTTCTCATTCCAAGCCCTTCCTAAGTTATGCAATGCTAGACGTGAAGTTATAATTATTGCAGACGAATCTAGCTGCACAGTTTTGCATCCTTTCAAGCGTGTCGGAAATAAGTTTGGTATGGGGGTCTCAAACCGTACAGACGTACTCCAAAATAGATCTTACGTTAGTAAAGTAAAATATTTCTCTAATTTTGGTAGGCGCTGTTCTGAAATTACGTTTGATGAAATTTAGCATTTTGAAAGCCCTTGCTGATATGTATTCGACATATTTATTCCAGGTTAGGTTAGATGAAAAATAAACCCCTAGATATTTGTATTCGCTCACTCACGACAGCTGTACAATGTCTAAAGTATAATTAAACAGGGATGGGTAGCATTTATGTGTGAAGAAGACAAATTGACACTTAGGGGAGTTGAGAAGCATACACCACACACCAGTTCTGTATAATGTTCAAATTTCTCTAGAGATAATCATGGTCAGAGGGACACTTGATGCTGTGATAAATGATGAAATCACCTGCATACAGACTTATTTTGCATGACAGATTATAAAAAAATATCATTGAAATATATAAAAAGACAGCAAGTTCCCTAAAACAGATTCCTGAGGGACTCCAGAGGTAACCGCAACATAATCAGACTGTGAGCCATTAATTACAATGCGTTGCTTGCGATACTGTAGATAGCACTGAATCCAGCCAATTAGCAAAGCGGGAAGACAGAAAAGATTATTCATGCAACAACAAAACATGGGGAACATAATCAAACGCTTCTTTAAACTCCAGAAATATGCAGTCAATCTGTACACCATGGTCAAATGAAACAAAAAGATCATGACTGAATTCCCAGAGTTGGGTTGAACACAAATGGGCAGATCTAAAACCATGCTGTGATCAGGTGAACCACTATTGTTTTCTAAATGCTTTAATACAGCGCTGTACACTATGTGTTCCATTGTTTTATCGCATACACTTGTGAGCAAAATTAGTCTGTCATTGGATACAGTGTGTTTTCGGCCACCTTTAAGAATTGGGACTACATTTGCAGTTTTTGATTCTTGAGGCAAAGATGAAGAACCTAAGGCTATTTGAAATATCAAAACCAAAAGATAGGCAATTGCGTTGGAGCAAGCCTTTACTACGTATGAAGGTAGGCTATCAGGTACATTTGCCGAGGAAACGTCAATATTGGCAACCAATTTGACCACGCCACTGTATGCCACAACGAGCTCGGTCTTAGGCTTTAACACAACGTCACGAGTAACCTGCAGTTCATGATGTAATGAAGTCTTGAAAGCAAACTGGAAATAAGTATCAAATTAGCAGGCCTTCTCATAGTCATTTGTAACTGATATATTACCATTTTTTTATGCCATGAATGGCAGTTGATTTTCTAGCGGTTGTTTTTAAATACTTACACATTCCTTTCGGGTTGTTCTTTAATTAGGACCTAGTTTTAAGAAATATTGTTTTTGAAACCTTGTTTGCTATATTCATATCTTTTGCAAGAGAGCATAACATGCCACGTACTCTAGGATTACGATGCCTCCTGTAAGTGTTTAGAAGACGATGTCTTATTAACCAGTCGCATGACCTCTTGAGTAACCCAAGGTTTATGTCTGCGTTTCTTTGCTGTCAAAACTTTGGAGGGAATGTATTCGTCTGTAAGTTGTTTCAGGGTGCAGCTGAATGTTTTCCACAAATCATTACACTCTAAGAATTGATTTAGGTGGTTGAATTCCGGCAGAAAATTAGCAAGCTCCTCTAAGAGTGAAGCATAATCGCCGTTATCAAAAAAGAAAACTTTCCTCGTAGGTCGCGAGGACACGAAAATGGCGTGATGCGAACACGGCCAACAACGCAGTCATGATCACTAATACCCGTAATGGCAGAGTTATCAGATACCAGTGAAGCCCGGTTGAAAGAGCAGGTTTAGAACATGAAGCTTGCTAGGACCAAGCCTAGTAGGCTAAGTAAAAAACTGGTATTTATTAAGTCACGAATAGCTAAGGAAAGTGCTGATAAATTGCTAAGGACAGGCTTATTGTTCACCCGCTGAACTTCAGACATATTGAAGTCCCCGCCAAGAAGATAGTCGTTATTTATTGTACACCAAAATGCCAGACAATAATCGATACGATTCAAGTGAAATGAAGCATGGGATCGGTGAAAAGAGCCAACATTTAGTAGATGCCCGTTGCTAAGACTGATATTGCACCAGACAGATTCTGCGCCGGCAGCTGGCACTACAAGAAGAGAGACTGAAGGCATGAATCAGCGAGAAGAAAACACTACCACCATTTAGATGGCGCTCGAATGGTACACGTGAAAACTAGGTAGAAAAACTTGGGAACTAAAAATGTAATTATCGCGTCATGACTCTGTGCCTGTAACCACGTGTGATTTAACGAAAGAGACAAGAGTAGCAAATTAGTCGGTTTTGTTTTTATGCTCCTACAGTTTACGACCAAAATTGTTGGGTTAGAAATATGGCGGGGTGGATGTTTTGTATGCTCACCTTGCCAACAGGCCAACTTCGCGGCTGCCTCCCTCTTTGCTTTTCCTTTAACTCAACAATTAAGTCCTGAGCGCGGAGGAAACAGCTGACGGGGGGAAAAGGAGGTGGGAGGTTCTGCAAGAGGATATGCAGGAGCGTGGCTGTGACTCAGGCATGCTGCCTGCGGACCAGGCAGGCATTGCTGTAGCAAAGGCCCGTCGGAGCCCGCCACGACATGCATTCCCGAACAAAATAGGGGACGTGTCACCCATCCTGGGTTTCCAGTGAAGGTGCACCGGAGGCGAGCCTCAAGACGGAGCCTGTTGCGGTACCAGGCGTGAGTGGCTCCTTCCCTCGTAGTCCGCCTTTGTACCACTGGTTACATTCAATTTTCCAGACCAAAACTATCATAGAGAAAGGATTGGGTAACCCTTTCTCTATGGGTCTACTGGCTGACATGTCCTGTCTACCACTCTTACGGAAAGTAGCGCTATGGTCACATGACCTTGCAAGTTTCCTCCATCACTTGCTTTTAGAAGCCGATCCCAGTCATCAGTCACTACGAAGCAGTTCTTTCGTAGTGACGCCGCGCGCGTGTTTATCTTTTGACGTGGGTGTAGTACAAAATATAAATAAGAAAGGCACGAGTCAATCGATGCTTTTCGCGAACGGAGCGTTGCATGCCTGAAGGCGAAGAGTTTTGAAGAACTCTCTTTGGCATGGGTTGCTTGTCATCGCTGGTCAGATAGTCCTTCCAATCAGGGCCCAGCTCATACCGCTCGAAAGTAGACAAAGCTTTTGCAAAAGCATTTAAGACAAGCATTAGCTGCGGCAGCACACGGTGGCTTGGTTGCGATGCTTTCAGGCCTACGCGCTGAAACGATGCGAAATAGGTGAAGTTATGGCTCTGGATATTTTCGTGAGTAGTGAAATCCAAGACAAGAAAGCAAAGAGGAAGATGCAACACTCAAATGTCTTACAGCGGCTTCGAAACCAACTATGGAGCTTGTCTAATTGTTTAACGGAAGGCAAAAAGTGTTAATAATACGCCTCACTCAATATGGCCTCAGTAGTCTGACTCAATATGGCCACCAGCCAGGGAGCTATACTGGTGTGCCGATCTTCTGGGCTGCACGAGGAAAATCGAAAGCCGGACGCCTGTCAGTAAGTGCTTCGCGACTGCCCTAGACTGACAATTGAAATTACCGACTATATATTGTTAGCGTATGGCTTCTTTTCTCGGCAATCGGACCTGCCTTGTAGCAGCAGCTCAGGGCATCATTTTGCGAGCTCTCTGTCGTTGTAATAAATATGCAGCAGCTTCTAGTAGTTTTTGTTGTCCCGAAATAAACCGGTGTTTTATCTCTAATGCTCGTGGCGTTTTATTCGTCGTGGGGTACGATGGCTCACGAACCCTACTGTAGAAGGCGTGGATCAAACTACAATTCCATTGTCGCATTTTCTTTCTTTTGCTTGGTGGGCATGTGGTCAGTGGCGGTTACTCAAAGAAGGAGATGGGTGGCTATTGGGAGGATCGTTTTATGGGGTGCCGTTATTGAAAAGTGCAGAATTTTTTATCACAAATTTGCATAGTTCGCAGCTTCTCGGCGACAGAACATACTGCTAACGCAGTGGAAACGACGGCTTGTTCTCCGAACATGCAGAGTAAAGCTTCGAATCAAGTGAAGCGTACTGGATTATCATCCGCGAGCTGCACGAGCTCTCATAGCTTCTTGTAAAAAAAAACCTTTGATGGCCATTTTTTTCAGTAATTACCCGTTCAGTAACGTGGAAATTAATGTTCGCATTCTGCTTGGCAGCTTTCCGGATGGCCTATAAGGTATGGTTAACAGCGGTACATTAAGCTCACCTCGGCACCTTAGAACATGTTTCTATATCGTCGGCCGTTATATGGAGCCCGGCCTGAGTCGTTGCAAAATAGATGACGCCCTTTCCAAGTCAGCAGTTTCAAGTGGCCCAGAGAGAAAGATAAGAAAACGTAGACAGCGGAGAGGGCTTCGGCACCCCTAATCAAAACAGCTGGCAGAGAAAAGTAATAAAATGATGAGTTCAGAACACGTTTTGTCATCCACTGCCAAAGATATCAGGAAAGTGCCCGGAGAATGTGATAACAGAACGCTTCAACACCCTGTACAATACAATGGAAACATAAGTACTAGAACAGCAAGATATTGACACTTCTTGGTATTAATCTCACACAAACTCAAGCTGAAAAAATAGAGTTGCTTGCACTTAACAGCGCTACGAATGGTTGGCACATAAGGCCAGAGGAGTAGTTGTGGCTGCTTCCTCGATGCGTAATTAATTTTTTTTGTCACACGTTACAGAAAGTATTGAGACGCAGACTTCTTTAATATTCGTGCAGCCAATTCATTCATCGTTCAGAGACAAAGGCGAGGCACTAAAATGAGACTGTCAATGTGGGTTCTCAGTTCTGCTTGGATCCATTCGAGAAGCTAGCAGCAAGCCGCAAATCGCCCGTTTTCGTGCCTTAGTGCCGATAAATAGCACCCAAGGGACGAAACGATAGAATTTAGATCGATGTTTTCCACAACTGAACAAGAGAAGCGCTGCCTCTTAAAGTGAGAAAATAGAGTATTTCACGCGCTACAAAAGCCATCAAGCCATCGGCAACGCAAGCTGATTTACGAGAGGACCCCTGGAGCCTTGTCGTCTATAGTGCGCTGACGACAGCGCTGCGGCTCCCCTGTTACCGGGCGTAGAAGACGCTCTTCAATTTTATGCCTCCGCTAGAATCGGACTTGGGTTTCGCTGCGGCCGAGAATTTACGTTAGCTGCTATTCGTCATAGCAATAAAATGAGCGACACGCCACAAAAACGCAGCCTAGACAACCGGTCACGCTAATGCACTCGCACTCGGGCATAAAATTGGCCAAAGAAATGGCGTGATACAATTGATTTATTCAGTCGAATGCGGGGAAAATAATTTACTATCGGTATTTGCAAACGGCTTCAATGTTTTGAGGGGGTAATCACAAATCCATCAATCACAGGTTTCACAAGAAAGGAGTACTTCTGTACTGTTCTCTTTGATTACGTATCTCACTCGTGAGTCAAAACTGGCAGTGCCTTCAGAAGGCCCTAAACAAAAAAGGCAAACTTTTTGCCGGATAAACTGAAATGATATGAAATATGGAGCGACGCTATTACTGTCGCGTTCGTTAAATGAGACAACTTCGTAACAGAGCACAAACGACATCCGTTTATTTTTGGTTACAGCAGACGACTGACTTCCCAAGCGTCTCTCCGTGGTTTTGTCTTTGAAGCCTTCTCGTCTTGGCTTGTCTGTCGACTCGGGGCTGTCTTGTTTCGGTTTCGGTTTCGCAACACATTCCCCCCCGAAAATGACTTGTCATTTTTCTTCGTTTACGTGATTTCCAGGGGGTACAAGAGTTGGATTGGTCGCTTGAGAGATGATCCTCCAGGTAGCTTCAGCAGGCACGATCTCACCTTTCCGTCTCTTCCCGGAAACAGTTTCTCAATTCTTGCAATCTTCCATTGTTGCCGTGGCTGCAGGCCATCACGAAGGAGTATCAAATCCCCTTCCTTGAGTGTTTTTCCTTGGCGTTCATTTTTCTTTTGTACATTTCGCAGTTCCTCGAGGTACTCTCTTGTCCATCTGCGCCAGAAGGCTTCTGTAGTCTGCTGGCGTCGTACCCATAGTCTGTAAACTGATACGTTGACCTCATCTGCTTCGATTTTCCCCACGCTAGGCAGCGATGTGAGGCGTCTTCCCGTCAAGAAGAATGAAGGGCAAAGGGGTTCCGGTTCTCCGGGTTCGTCGTAGACGTGATTTAAAGGTCGAGAATTTAAGACTGCTTCAATTTCTGCCAGTACAGTGGTTAGCTCGTCGAAGGTCAGAAACTTGGATCCGATCACCTTCTTGAGCGCAAGCTGATCCGACGAGGCGCTCATAAAAGCCACCCCACCATGGGGCGC
>JAJIZL010124020.1:80624-101653 GCA_023969395.1 Amblyomma maculatum
CCTCCGGATGGTATTCCGCTGAGTTTGCCTAGAAGGTGAGCTGGAAGATTTCCTGCCTAATTAAAGTAACTTAAGGGGGGGGGGGGGGGGAGAGACAACCTTTGGTGTTTAAAATTACGCCAAGGAGGAGGAGGAGGAAAGGCAGGGAGGTTAACCGCTAAAAGAACTAATTTGCTACCCTGCACTGGGGGAAGGAGATTAGTGGATGTAAACGTGATGAGTAAGAGAGGGATGGGTGAAGTCAGTATAGTCACATCACATCATGCCACAGTCATATCACGTCATATAATAGCAAACTCGATCAGGCCCGTGGTTTTCATGAAGCGGAGCAGTGCCTGGGAGGTCTTCACTGCCGACGATCGCCACGGCCAGTGACCTAGAACTTTGATTTCTGTCAGTGGGCGTCCATCTAGACGCTCCAGCGCATGGCAGAGACAGTGTCTTTCTGCACTGTATATGGGGCCCTCACAAAGAATGTGACCTACAGCTTCGTCGCACCCGCAAGTTGCATATGCAGGGCTATTTATTATACATATCACAAAAGAATAAGAGTTTGTGAATGCTACACTAACCCACAGGTGGCACAGCAAAGTTTCTTCACGTCGGAGTAGGCCGTGTAGAAGCCGGAGCTTCAGGTCAGGGTCCAGGAATTTTAAGCGGGAGTTCGCAAACTGGCCAAAATTCCACACGGTGTGTGTGTGCTTCCGCGCAAGTGTGCGAAGCCTACTCCTCTGCGTCGGCCCTTTAAAAAGGGATCAGCACACAATCTCCGTCTTTGTGGGCAGTTCGCGCGAATTCGTCCGCACGGAGATTGGCCACTATGCCGCTGTGTCCTAGAACCCTTTGGTAGATGATGTCATGTCCTTCATTTATAATAATAATAAGACGTTTCCCGCATGCTCCCGCTCAATAAAGGAATTAAAGAAGGCTGAAGTAAATTTGCGGCGTTTAACCCGTTTCGCATGCAAAACCTTCATAAATTTATCATTATATATCATCCTTTAAATTTTCATATTATAGACTGACATGAAATATTATTAGGTAAAATGCGTCGCATTAGTTTTCTTTAAACATATCCCAAAGAAGCGATTTTCTCGTCTTATAAATAGCGTGAGAAAAATTTTTCGCCTGGAGGGAGGAAAGTTATTACAAGGCCGACATTTGTGCGCTTCCCCCCCCCCCCCCCTCCCATCTATCTAAGCCAATATATTCCTTCCTTGTTGGCCGCAGGGTCGCTAGCTTTTCCAAATGCTAAGTAAAGGCGCAGTGAAATAACACCAATGACAGAACGACACACAGCATGGTAGCTTTCGATGTTTCGGCTAAGAAGCCTTTAGATGATAGAAAGTTTTTCAGATATTCTTTTTTATCTATATCTACCTTCTGCTAGCTTTACCTCTGAGTATGTTAATAGGCATTTCCTTTAGTGCGGAGGTGACCACAGCACAATACAAATTATTTTGTTCATGCTATCAAGAATGTCGTCATGTTCCCTATACGTGTACGAGATATGGATTTTTCACTGGCAAAAATGTGGCTGTGCTTAAAGGTGTCAAAAGACGCGAACAAAAGGTTGAGGTTGAGCAAGGCGAAAGGACATGTCGAGAGACATGAAAAGAAATAAAATCGTCAAATTTTGAGAACAAATTTTACCAACTCTGTATTGTCAAAATTTCTTGGGGAATGTCGTCATAGACTTTGGTCATCTGATGAGAAGAGAGGAGTCGCTGGAGAAAGATTTGATGTTGGGAAAGGTTGAGGGTCGCCGGAGAAGGGGTAGGCAGCGAACGCGATGGTTAGATGGCATTCTCGAGGCATTGCAGATGAAGCTATGTGATGTTAAGAAGATAGTGAGAGACCGGAAAGCGTGGCGTGACATGGTCCATAGGGTCACGAAGAGTCGGACACGACTGAACGCCTGAACTGAACTGAACTGTCGTCATAGATGTGCATACAAAAAAAATTCTTAATAATATAGCTGCTGATGCGAGCATGCACAATGCTCAGCACAATAACACTTTGAACTAAACATTTTGAGGTTTTTGAACGACGTCATTGTACAGACCAAGAACCTCCTCGTGCCATCACAATATTTGCGGTCACTGGTGCTGGGAATGTAAATATGCTTAGCTTAACCAAGAACACAAAAACCTAAGTCCTCTAAAATCAGGCGCCTAAGGTTAGCTTTTCTCACATGCTTAAACTGAGATGTTTCGGTTCCTTATGGGAGCCTAGTCCGGGGGTACAAAGCTGGCTCTGTTTTCCCACTTATGTTTGTAGGCGTTCTATTCAACTATCCGAATGAAAAAGCACACATACTCGGACCTAATGTTTGAATGCCAACTTCTTTTGAAAGTACGCCTGCATTATTTAATCCTTTTACGACCACTTTCCCTGTTCTGCTGCGTTCTTCATGTCTACTCCTGCGGGCCTGCTACAGTACTCTATCGGCATTCAATTATGGAGTTTCCATAATGGACTCTATTATTATGGTCTCTGATAGTCGAGTTCGTGCGAGGATGAGCGAGGGTAAGTCTACAGAGTGATCTGCGCTTGACTGCTCGCAGCTGGAGGCGTATGTACTTCAGAAGAAGCGAGTATACTTGCTGCTAGGGATTAGCCTCAGAGTAGGGACGACAAATCCCTGTGATCCGAGCGCAACCATATAGGCAGTGACAAAGTATTATGCACGCAGACTGCTCTATGAGGATAGCAACTGAGCAGCACAGTGAGCTGTTCTGAGGACCTAGGAGATTGGGCATGAGATTAGCGAATGTATACAGCTGGATTAGTAATAAGCAGAGCAATGCAGTAGATGGGAAAGTTCGCGTAGTCTGCGCTTAAAGGCAATGGGCAATTCTCGCTCCGTGATTATTCCTATGTGTCATTGCGGAACTGAGCGTCGGGGTTTGATTTACACGGGCGCAGAAATAAAGGGAAAATCAGAATCCATGAGCGGAGTAAAAATAATTAAAGAGCACTGCAATCTCTGCATTGGAGTAATGCGAAAGCACAGATGCTGCTGTTGGTTGCTTCTGGTTGCTTATAGTTGCCTTATTCACTTCTTGTTTGCCCATTTAGTCTTCGGGGCTTTCAAATTGCGCGCTAATCCATTTCTATGTCCTTTTTCGGCTCTACTTCCGGTCACGTGACGTCACATCCTTGACGTCATGTCCATTATGGCACCCCTTAACTTTCCGCTTTCCACTGCCACCTTCCTCCCTTCCCAACGGCACTGTTCAGTGTCCACCGAACAAATGGGGCAGATACTGCGCCTTTCCTTTCCTGTGATCCAGTTATTCTAATTAATTACCTAATAAACCTATTGGCCCAATTTATTTTTTATGCAGCAACATTACGTCACCCTCTATTGATTGACACCACTCACTAACCTCTACCACTTCTCAATTACTCACAACTGCTGCAGACACAATTATGCGGACAAGGTCTGCGGACACGGTCTGCGGACATGGCCTGTGGACACGGCCTGCAGACACGGTCTGTGGACAGAAATCTGTGAACATAGCGAAGTAATGCTTTTGCATTGATAAAGAAATGCTTCAATCAGTAAGGTTTAGGGTGACGATGTGAGCAAGTAGCGGTCATTTAAGTTCACCTCCTTAATTGGATCGTGCACTTCTTGTTTTAGTCAAACGGGGGTACTGGATACTTTATCGGAGATTAATCAATAATAAATTTGTTTTACTTCCGGGCCAAGTAGTTCGTAAAGGGGAAAAACAAGCAAGCTTGTCAGGTGAAGTCGTTTTATTTTTGCCTAAGCGTTATTTTGGTCAAAGCAGCTTTCAATTTCTTGATATTTTGTAAAGCTCTTCCTTTTATGTTCCTGCGTTAGAAATGTACATGACAACCACCTAAAAAAGCTTTGGGTACCATGTGTATAATTGCTGATGTTTAGCTAGCAAGGTAGTTTTTAGCAAACCTCATCCAACGTGTTTGCGCCAATATTCAGAAAATTGCTACAAAAGATAACATTTGTAGTCAAATCCGTTTCTGCATTCTGTCTTCATGGAAATGAGACCGCCACCGTCAAGATTGAATCATGCGCCTTCCCTGTACCAAGCTTCGACTTCGACAGTTCCTGAAAAGTCGCAGTGAGTCGCGTTTCGGGTGGTTATTGTGAAGAAACCTCGCACATAAAAATTCCATTCTTAGGGATTCTTAATGGCTTGAGTAGGGTAGTCGATAGGAATGTAGGCGTTACACGTTTCACATTCATGCCTTATGAATATGGGCTATGCACTTTCCGGCTTCCAAGCGAAATCACGTTCCAGTTTTCGCTTTTTTTATAAGCAGAAGACAATAGCCATGCGTGAATAATTTCTCTGGTAAAAATGAGCATTACTAGCTTGCAAAAAAAAACAAAACAAAGGAGGCTGAAAGAACCATTCACGAATACGCGGAAGTGCGGGCTTGAAAGAGTGCCAATAGTATAGATTTCCGATAAAAAGCAGGAAAGTAATGGCCGTGTGATGTCGGGGTAAAAAACGAGACAGACTGACACCATGGGCTTCCTTCATTATTTCTGCTATTATCTTCAGTTTCTATAAAGCTACGTCGGTCTGAGAAAGAAATGCAGCATTAATAATTCACCAGCAGTTAGTTCAGTAATGCTGCTGATTATTATGTATCTCTAAAAGAAAGTGCAGTCTTTTCACTCTGGCTTGCTTATTTCCTTTTACTAGGCGAGTATTATTTATGTAACAAAAGAACTTCGAAGTGGCTGTACTAAAAATAAAAATGAACGTGCTGCCTATTGTACGCTGTTTTTGGTGTGATTAATGCTAGCTAAGTAGCAACGATTGCAGGAAAAAATGCAAAATTGTCCCTTGTTCGTCGATATTGATTATGTAACCTGTAATGAGTTCTACAGTAAGCTTTAAGGTTTGCGATCAGGTGCCATTACTGAGGCTGTCGATCAGCATGGAACAAAATAGGATTAACAGTGAGTCTCCTTTGAAGACTGAAAATAATTTTGTGCTGCAATCTAGAAATTATCATAGCTATATTTGACAATCAGGCAATAACTCATAGTAATGACTCTCAGTAATAACTCATAGTAATGACTCTCAAAACACCAGACCTAGGATATTGCTCTACAGAACATAATTTGTCGGTCTCTGGTTTAATACTGTCCAAGCTCAGGGCATCCACCTTTTTATCCTCCTTGTTTTCCTGTCAAGTGAACAAACATTTCGGGCTCACTCAGCATATTTTAAGCAGCATATAAGGCATTTAAGTGGGTTATCCCGTAACTGACGCTCTACATCATGCCCGTTGGGCAACTTGCATCACGCAAACGAAAAAGTTATTTCAAGTGCGCTTGGGCACTAAAATTCGAAGACCGCCGCTTATTTCCTTTTGTTACGTTTAACCCAATACAGTAAAGCTCCTTGCTTGCTATTTTGTAACAATGATTCGATTTATTGAAAGCTGGAGTTCAGAATTTTTATTGTTTTTTATAGTGCTTAAGCCATCACGCTATGAAGATGCGCTGCACGGTGACACAGAGAGCACAGAGATAGTAATGTCAGGCACTTGATTTCGAACGCGTTGTGGAACACGACACGTAATTACAGTGTGGTCACACGTTGAAGGTCTAAGCCAGCCATACGCTGGGATGTTTAAAAAAAAAACATAAGTGTAATGGTTTAATGGGGAAATAATGAGAAATATAGCTCAATGCTCCTTATGGTTTCCTGCCGTGGGTTTCTGTAGTAGTTGGTTTAAGCTTTATACTATCAATGCACCTGAAATGACCTAAAAGCAACAAATACTGCGACATCGCCATCGGACCTTGAAAGTGACAAAAAAGTCATATTTTGCAAAACGAATGTGAGGCGAAAGCTTACCTTCGAGCAAACTATATCAACTATGCAATAACAATGCACTTATTCCAGTTATATGCAGTCTGTAGTGGACTTCGAAGCTAAGCGAAGATTGAGCTCAGAAACAAACATGGAAGCTTGATTGTAGCTATTTCGTGGGACCGATGATTTCTTTACCGGAGCAGATACTTGGGCTGGTAAAAAAAAAAAAAAAGAGAACTAGTAATTAATTTCAGGACTTCAGCATTACTCTTGTGCATTATTGGCATGGGGCATAATTTCTATTGATCATAGAATACTCAAGGACTTTACAATAAGTACATGCTGATGCATTAAAGGTGATAATGTGCCTTGTGCGGTATAGCCATTTTGGCAGTAGATCTCTATGGAAAGACCGCTGCCGAACGTCCTGCGTGTTTAACTGCCAGTCTCTCCTGCTAAGCTTGGCATCTCGTCGCCTTCATCAACTTTCATCTGCGCTCTTTGAATCAAGAACGCACTTATATCGCACTACCCCTTCAGGTGTCTCAAATAGTGATAAAATTTTACATTCCGATACCACTAATATTCTCAATCACCTTATTTGATCTATTATTAAGCATGCTTGGCTTTAAAAAACGAGCCTGCTCTCGAAGCGCAATTAAAACACGACGTGCTTGAGCACCTCCTTCTCATTTGCCTAATTAGGCTTACTGCTTCGTCATATTATTGTCCTTATTCCCTTTTTACATAATGAACGTTCCTTCCCTCTGCTCTCATTATCTCTTGCTACAATCGTCACGCTAAAATGATAATTTAATTTGGCCACTCATAATGTTACGCTCTATGCCTCGCATATCTGCTTGAAGTCATAAAGCTACTATACTGCACTGTTTATGTATTGTAGGCTAAAAGAATTCATTATCAGCCTTTCTTACTTCTTAGTAAGCTTATTCCAAAACTATCATACTAGTTGCGCAATCGCGTGCGCGTATATTGTCACAGGAAACACTCCTTCTCAAATACGTCACCATTTCCTGAACCATCAGCGTACTTCTTTCTCTAAGCCAAGCTAGCCCATTGCTCGCACAGCATTCGAAAGTGAAACAGGGGCATAGCCAAGAAGAGAGCGAAAAGACGATGGAAATCCGAATCAAAGATAAATAATTGGTTTCTACCTTGAAGAGGGTGCCTAAAAACAGCTTAAAATGGATGGCAGTGAAGCAAACTACGTGATCCACCTATCATATAGCTACGAAAAAGATACGTACCGCTGCCATTAGAGACTTGGCTTTATGCCCAAGTATAGAATGGAGGAAGCTTTAAAACTGTGATATATATACAAGGACGTTGGACATTATTGCAGAAAACAATGCAGATAGAACGCTCCGCGCCACGGCGTTCGATCGGAATCGGGCCATTATAGAAAATGAAGGGGTGGTTACGTTTTCAGCAGCCGTGTTTTCTAGAACTGCCAGACTCAGCTGATTGCGACATCTCTTGGTTTCTTTAAATTTTATCTCTCATCCGCATTGACTTTGAGTTGGGACCTTTTTACTCAGCACTCGTTCTCTTTTTTTGCCGAAAATCAATTATATGAAAAACATAGAACTTAAACCGACGCCGAGATAATTTCTCATCTCGCTCTACTTCTCAAATAGCTCTGTGCTTCGTAGGTGACGTCCAAAGTTTTCGATCGATAGATAAAAAATATAGACGAACACTGAGCGGAGCAGGGCTCAAGGGTGGAATGCGTAATGCTGTCATAAACAAAAACTGCCTCAGAATATATCTTATTATACCCTTCCTGCCCTTTCTCCCTTTCTTATTTTGCGAGAATTGTTTGCAGTTGTAATAAACTGAATATACTGCGCTTTTGACAGCGACAGTGAGCACAACATTCGGCTGATGTCTGTTTATAGAATCTGTGCCCAATAATACCAATCTAATTATGGGCTATAAAATGTTTTAAGAATAGGATATGCACGTCGTGTGCAGGAGAGGGGGGTGGGGTGGCTGAGGAATCATGATGCAGTCACTTATCTCAGTTGCTAGTGCCACGTGGCCTTTTGTTAAGATATGCCTACAGCTGCATCTTGTCGCCCCTGTCTGCAGATGACATGCCTAGAGCGCAATCAACCAATCATGGCATCACTCATGACCTTCTAAACAAATTGTCTCCACCCCCCCCGCACCCTTTATCATTATAGGCCCATTACCCCAATTTTCATGATCGCCATCTCCCCCGGCGCAACTCTAAGTGTTTGCATCTCTTACCTTGCAAAGTCCTCGCTGCCTTGTGTACCTTTTATGACAAGAGCCATGCAGTTGAGTGCCAATGCGGGTGCGTTCAGTACCTGAGTGGCGCTGCTCAGTATGGATGTAATCTTGTGTGCTGATTGTCAGCGTCGTAAGACTCTTCCTTTACATCGGTCTACGCCACTGCAGGCTTTCCACTGCCCAAACCGACCATTTCTTCAGTTGAATAGTCCTAGCAGTCTACAGCCTATATAGCTACGCTAAACCGCACCACTTGCGGCCTTCACCTCAACCAATAGCACATCCTTATTGCTTCGAAAATTCCTTTTGAAGCACGGTGCTCCACCTCGAGTTTGCAAGCAATAGGAGCCATGCCGTCTTATTTAAAATTTTTGAGCGAAGTACTAATAAATGAATAAAGGCAAAGTACACCGGACTACGAGAGCTTGCGAAAGCCTCAATTACTTACCTAGTAATATGCTACCTATGTATGTCACGTCTGATAACCAGTATTGGGATCAGATTCTTCCATTTATTACCTATATGCCTACAACTTCCTTGTTTATGCAACGACTGAAATCTATCTGTTGTTTCTGTTGTAATGTCGCGAACTTCCGTCTACGCTTGGAACCATCGTTCCCTGCCATCCTCCAGATCTGAGGGTTCATTTCGGTTTGGAAATCTCGAACCGCGCTGAAGAATGCCAGTCAAAGCAGTCAAACAGAAAATAAACAGAAACAGAAGAGCTGTCAAACCGAAAATACCCCTAAATATATCTTTGTCCACATCTTCCATCCTGGCACTCATTAATTGGTGCCTCAACACCAGCGGATCTTTACAAGAATGTCTGTCTTAAAGTATCGCGGTCCCTAATGTGTGATACAGTGGACCTCTCCTGTCCCCTGTCTCCTCGAACACTTAGCGCACCCAGTGAGCTTCACTTCCGTAGAAGTGAGATCGTTCATGTCGACTGCATTAAACCCAAGTTATGATCTTGCTGTTATTTTTGTCTATTTCAGCTGCGAAGGCAGCGCCCCCTTCGTCGCGGGCGCGAGACTGCAGTGAATACGTTGAGCGAAGACAATGGTGGAATACGAATACGAGAAGCGCTGTTCTCTAGGAGACTACTATTCACACAGGAAAACCAGCGTTACATTTCGAACGGCTGTCAGCAACCAAATCGCGAATATTGTTGGCATAGCCAAAAGAGATCATGAGCAATCACCGCTACCACGTGAAGCGTCCATGTTGGGCGGTATGCGATCGAAAGTCTTGATAAAAGCTCGCCTCTGCCATCGGTCGGCGTTCAAGTGCAGAGGCAACGCATCGGAACACCACAATACATAATTTAAATTCTCTTGGTAGGTTTTTTTCTCTTTGTCTTATTAGATACAATTCCTTTCAATTGTGCCAGTGCTGCTGCTTTTGCTACCTGTCTGGTTAAGATACAGAGTTTGCAATGTTGTCAGTACCATGAATGCATATCTAGGTAACACTCTATCAATAAGCGGGTGTTTGATGTAGCCTAAGCGTTCAATGAAAATGGCCCCGTACTTAAATATTGTGAGAGAATTAGCATGGTCTGCTTCTATATTTCCATACCCTCATATTTTTTACACTGCTTTCAGGAGCAACAAACGAAGCCTGACGCAATCTTCTTCCTTGTGCCTTTGCAGCCGACGAATTGCCGGGTATTTTCGCCTGTTTTAGCAGGCCATGACACATACTCGTTTTTTCCGAAAAAGATAACGCTGAAAAATTTTTCTTGTGACCATGACTGCCGTGTTAGGTGCCATTGTGTG
The DNA here is from genome assembly GCA_023969395.1 of Amblyomma maculatum. NCBI lineage: Eukaryota > Metazoa > Arthropoda > Arachnida > Ixodida > Ixodidae > Amblyomma > Amblyomma maculatum. Next base: position 90,511 of record JAJIZL010124020.1, read on the forward strand.
ACAACACCCGAAAAAGCAAGTAATAGGACACAATCCTTGTCGGCAGTGCTTGTCTAAATTTTTGCTTTCTTCTTAAACTCTTTCTACATGGATAATTCGGGTTTCCCGTCCAGCCTTTCTGAACGCATTTGGATTTAGAAAGACGTTGTTTCCGGGACAATGCGAAACGGCTCCGAGCGACTGTATTAGCTTAATTTATTGTCACAGCTCTTAGACGTCTAAGCCGAGCAGCAACTCTTTTCACGATCAGCGTCACAAGGAATACGGGAAAAGGAAAAAGAAATAATTTATTGTTTACACACATTAATTTCTACACACAACAGTGGTAGGAAGATACGTATTATTTGTTCGTGTTCTGCATAAAACGCTCTGCTTAGTGGCCTATATAAATCCTACTTTTTCATTGGTCAAGTCAAGCTGCCAGAGGGCGGCTTTTTTTCCGCAGCTTTTTCATGTATTTACATATACATGAAAAATAAAGTTCTGATTTGATTTGATTTGATTTTTGCATGTTTGGCGCTAAGCATGCGTAATATAAAATACAATGAAAGACAAAGACTCCGTGAATAAAAAAAAAATGAAACCATGTGCCGACAGAGCTACACACTCGCTATCTACTCGTTTTAGCGATATACTTTAAAGCTCTAGCCAATTTTGTTTTTCAGGTGAACGTTCCTTACCACGTTTTCCTCCCGCAATGTCAACAAGCACTGTCTAATTACTCTGCCGGGGGGGCTGAGCAGTGCTCAACTGCCGATCGAGAAGATTCGAGTTCGATCCCGACAATGGCGGCTGCGGGGATGAAATTTGCCCGGTGACCGTGTACTGTGCAATCTCACTGAGCTTTAAATAATTCTAGGTGGTCGAAATATTATCCGCCCTTAACTGAGCCTCCCCCATAGCGTATGTCGCTTTGGGGCGTTAAACGCTGTAAACCAAAGCAAAGTATGTTTACCTACTGCAGTTTTGAAAAGTTACCGAACAGTACAATTTATGTAGTACAAAAGTTTTCCCTGTAAACAGGGAGGGAGGCTCATATTTCTTAACAATTTACGGTTTTGCTTCGCTTATTTTTGCAAGCCTAAAAGAAAGAATACTGCGAAGTTACCAACTTCTAGAAAGAACATATTTTTTATAATGTTTGATACATATGAGACGCTCGGGAGAGACACAGCGCAAAAACAGAACGAATGAAGAAAATGACGCAAACAGGCTTCGATTCTGAACTTTATTTAGTGGTTTTCGGCGAATATAACCATATGGAAAAGACAAGGGGATGATTGGCACAAAGAAATCTTTGTTTTTCTTTACTGAAAGTACAAAAACACTTGCTCAACCTAATAAGTCTGAGCGATATATTAGTTCTTAATCGAAACGCAGGATATAAATAAGGAAGATGCGCTTATGGGTTTTTCTTTCAGTAATATAGTACGTTTCAGAAATTTGGTTAGTTAGCAAGAATTTTAATTTTTAGTGACATGACATTCCTCTATTTATGCATGACAGCATAAATTTTCTCAATGTGTCGCCAAGTGACAGCCATGTCACCCTATCACCAAATAGTCATGTTTACTGAAGCACTCATTCAAGCATCCTCCAGCATGTCTGACGTAGGAAATTTCTAAATGAGATGAATGAAACAATGAAAATGTTTTGTCTTTCTACACACTTTACTGCATGAAGCTCACTGCAGAAAAATGTCTCCTCAAATCATTGGATCACTACTTGCCCAAGACCGCAGAGCTTCTATGGTAAGCAAGTGACTTGACCCTGCCTAGGTGGGGAGGGAAGAAATATCCGGAATTACAGGCAAGTTCGGTCTTGGTGAGCCAAATGAAGCTGGGCAGAGGCTAGTAGAGTTTTGTCAAGAAAACAACCTGACCATAGCGAATACTCTTTTTCAACAGCACAAGAGGCGCCTGTACACATGGACTTCACCGGACGGTCTGTACAGGAATCAGATTGATTATATTCTTTGCCGGCAGAGATGAAGAACCGCTATACAAGCTGTAAAAACAAGGCCTGGGGCCGATTGTGGCACCTATCATCAGCTTCTTGTTGCCAAATTTAAGCTTCGATTGAGGAAAACGCAGAAAACTAGAAGGCCTATCAGGTATGATCTGGATCGAATTCCATCAGAATATGCTGTGGAAGTGAGGAACCGATTTCAATAAATATATCTAGAAGACAGAGAGCCTGAAAAGATGTGGACTGATGTTCCTGATATAATACAAGAAGTTGCTACTAAGGTAGTTCCAAAGCAAAAGAAATGCAAGAAAGCAAACTGGTTATCTGAAGAGGCTTTGCAAATAGCTGAGGAAAGGAGGATGGCAAAAGTTATGGGGAAAGAGAAAGATACAAGGTTCTCAATGCGGATTTTCAAAAAATAGCAAGGAGAGATAAGAATGCCTTCCTGAACATACAGTGCCAAGCAGTTGAGGACAACAGCCAATTGAGGAACACAAGCGCTCAGTATAAGACAATCAAAGATATCAAAGGAAGCTTCTGTGCTAAGCTGGGCGTGATAAAGGATAAACGAGGCAGGGACCTCACTAAAGCCTCAGAGATAAAGAAGAGGTGGAAGGAATACACAGAAGAACTGTACAAGAAGGACACGGATGTGCAAATCCAACATAAGACGGTTGTGATTACTGATCTCGAGCCAGGCATCCTGAAGAGTTAAATTGAATGGGCCTTAGACAGCCTTGCTAAGAACAAAGCTAGCGGAATTGATGGAATTCCAGCTTAGTTGCTTCAAAAACTCAACCCTGACGCTGTTAACGTTCTGTATACATTATGTCAGCAAATCTGGACAACGCTGCAGTGGCTACAGGATTGGAGGAGGTCAGTTTACATCCCCATTCCAAATAAAGGCAGTGCCAAAGATTGTTCCAACTACTGCACGCGCTTATTTCGCATGCTAGCAAGGTGATGTTGAAAATCCTCCTAGGTAGGCTGCAGCAGTATGTGGATCGGGAGCTTCCGGACGTGCAAGCTGGGTTTCGCAAGGGCAGAGGAACTAGAGACCAGATGGCCAACCTTCGCTGGATTATGGAAAAGGCAAGAGAGTTCCAGAAACCAATCTACTTCTGCTTTATTGATTATGCGAAAGCGTTTGAATGCGTTGATCACAGTAGATTGTGGCAAGCTCTTCAAGAGATGGGAGTTCCAATTCACCTCATCTGTCTCATCAGGAACCTGTATGGAGGGCAAGAGGCCACAGTCAGAACGGGGCATGGTCTTACTCATTGGTGTCCGATTGAGAAAGGAGTGAGACAAGGCTGCATACGGTCGCCCTGCCTATTTAACCTATATGCAGAGCGCATCATGAGGAAGGCCGGTCTGGACGAGTCTTCAGCTGGAGTGAAGATTGCTAGAAAGCGTATCAACAACCTTAGATATGCAGATGATACCACTTTAATGGCAGAAAGTGAAGTGGAGCTCAAGAGACGCCTGATGCGCGTGCAAGAGGAGAGTGAGAGGTTTAAGCTTAAACTGAACGCTAAAAAGACAAAGATCATGGCGTCTTGCCCTTGCGTCAATAGAACAGAGTCGCCAGATAGACAATTACAAAATACCCATCTAATCCGAATAAACCGTGCTTTCTATTGGCTTTAGCTTCCGCGGTGACCACGTAACAGACGTGGATAGGTGCTGGTGAGGTTGACTAAAGCAGTCTGATATGCTCTCATGCATGCTATTCCATATAAAAAAAAGCTGCGGGAAATCGTGCCACTGGAAATAACTAGATAAGAGATGCCTTTGTTTTATGGAGGCCTACAAAATAAGAACCATCCCAGGTAGCACAAAGTGGGCTATGAGGGGTGGGCCCCGGTGGGCCCGATATAGGCAATGCAGGACAGCCCCGGTGGGCTCAATGTGGGTGCTGCAAGAGGGGCCGACGTAGGCCCGAAGGGGGCTGTCGACAAAGCCCCGATGGGCCCCACTAGGGGCCGATGCAGGCAGCCCTTGCAGGGCTGCCCACATTTTTCCGGCATTGTTAAAAGGGCACATCCCGCCAGCTCCCCGCGATGGTCCTACTTTGGACCGATTTGGGCAGCCGCTTTGGAGAACATTTTTTTTTAATTTCAGTTAGCCCCTCAGATAATGACATAGGACCAATGCGGGTTCTATAGCGCTAGCCGCACTTGGGCTTGCCCACATTATTCTCATAGGGGTCCGACGCAGGAAATTGATGGAAAGCCCTAGTCCCAGTTTTCCCAATCAATGTTTATGCACATAATTAAGTAATTATTTTATACATGTCTGCACTTTCTAAACAGCCACAATAATACATTTTACAATAATTCATAACATTCATCTAGCCGAAATGACTTCATGTACATCTTGTTCAGGCTATGGAGATGTTTGTTCTGAACAGTAATATTGTGCTGGGAGTTGCAGGCTGTCCAAAGCAACCACATAAGAGGCAACAGTTAGCAATCAGTTTGTTTTAGCATTTGTAGCGCAATTTGCATGAGCGCGAGAACTAAAGCCCTGTAAATTTCTAATCGACTAAACCTGGCAACAACTATTATACAAATCATCTATAATAGTAATTTAGGGCAACATCTAATGCAAATAAAGGTTGGAAACAATGATTACGCAATTGCACGCACGCCTTCTAGCCCCATTACGGCCGATGTGGGACCTACAGCGGTTTTGTGTGGGCAGCCCCAATTGGGCTGAGTGTTGGTTTTGAACCTAAAGCCCACTTGCTGTTGCACGTGCCTTCAAATTCCCCACAAGGAACCAATTTTGGTATCATGCGGGCCCTCCCGCCTTCCAGCCCCATTAGGGCACAGGTGGGATATAAAGCAGTTTTATGTGGGCAGCCCCAATTGGGCTGGACGTTGTTTTTGAACCTAGAGCCCACCTGCTGTTTCACGGGCCTTCAAAGTCCCCACAAAGAACCGATTTTGGTACCATGCGGGCACGCCCGCCTTCCAGCCCCATTACACCCTATGTGGGACCTAAAGTGGTTTAGCTAAGGCTGCCTCATTTGGGCTTCACGAGGGCTTGCCCAAATTGAGCCCTTATTCATATTTCACCTGCCCTCAAGTAACCTACAAGGGGCCGATTGGGGCAGCATGTGGGTATGTCCGTTTTCTTGCCCCACTACGGCCGATGTTGGTCCCACAAATATTTAATTGGGGCGACCCTCGTGATCTGGATGCAGGAATGTGCTCTGCATTAGCCCAAGAAACGCCGCTATGGGACCTATGCGGGAGGAGCAGGGGCAAGCCCAAATGGGGCTTGCCTACTTTTGCCCCATCGGGGACCGATGCAGGTTTTATGATGGTTGCCCCAGCCCCACTTGCCTACATCGGACCTACTGGGGCCCCACATTCTGTGCTACCTGGGATGATCTTCATTCCTCATAGAGATGCCCTCACTTTCTCGTTAAAATACGTGGAATCGCTTGAGGTAAGCGAGGACTTCGTGAAGAGCAAGTTAAACTCTAGTATTAAGAAAACAGACAATGTGACATGATGGTTGCAGCGACCTCTTTCATTGACCCACCTCTGCAACCAATATTGGAACGAAATGGTTGCATGAAACGCGAGAAAGCCTATATATTCCCGTTGCCTAAGTTGCAGAGAGATTCATGGTATTACGCAGTGCTTCAAAGTTTGTTTGGGCTTATTTTGACGATGTACGTGGAGTGGAGAACGGTGGATAACGGCTCGCAGCAATGAGATTCGTTTGCACCCATAGCATAAGCTCTTCTGTCGCACACTGGTTGCGGTCATGAAAAGGGCCACTTCTTAATTCTGGCTGCACGCAAGTCCTCACTTGAAGCACAGTGCGCCTATATAATCAGCTCACCTGGCCGACCAATTGTGCAAAAGAAGACAGCGCTAGATTATCCAGACGACAGATCGCACTCTTCAGATGGCGTCAAACAAAATGTTTCTAGATGCTCACCAGGTCAGGTTCGTGTCGCATTAAGTCTCAGCAGGTTTTGAAGCGCATTCGTCTTCCAAAATTGGCCTCCGGCGCTGCACAGAAATTAGAAGTTTAGTGAAATTGCGTAAAAAAGACTAATACCTGCTGGTCAATTTCGGAAGACTCATGGTCTTCAAATTGAGCGTGACGGGTGTTGCTAGGCGCTCTTAGAGACTGTGTTCCAAGCTAAGCTGATGATCAGGGTAGGAGGATTACTTTTCACTAGAACCTAATCATATGTCCCGAAAAACAACCTTCGGTGACATTTTAAAATGTACTTGAAAATGATGCTAAATCTTGTGATAATTTCTTGAGAGGGAGTGGGGGGTGCGGTTAAAGGTCCGTGAAAAGGATCTTATTCTCCATGAGTTAATGCGTGGCACTGTGCGAATAAATTCAAGTATACTAAAAAGATATTGAATAGTGTGAAGAACATCCGGCTGTCAATAACGTTGCATGTGTGTCAGACCTAGAAAATCTGATAATTGAAAGGAGTTCTCCCGTAGTAGCCTTCACTTAAGCTTAACCTTTTCTTATCTCATTGTTCGAATGCCCATAGGCCTAGTTAGTGTCATGGGATGCTGGTTGCAACCCTTTGTACCAATCAAGTGCTAACACTGCTTTCGTGGGCAATCATTTTACATTTAATTTCATACGAGCTGATCCCGATGGCCCAATAATTGAAATCGTAAGCCATGAGGCTCCATGTATATTGAGCACAAAAAAATCTATACCGGACAAAAGAAGCTTCGCTGCTGCAATGAACATGCGTTCAGTAAAACACTGAATCCTTTTACAACTCATGCAGAATAAAGCGTCGTTGAATTAGTTCACTAGCTACAGTTTGAACGAATACACACAAAAATATAAGATATTGCACTTGGTTCTCTCTCTCTTTTTTTTTAAGGAACCTAACAACTAGTACACCTGCGGCGATAGCGCAAAGGAGACACAAATATTTGTTTCGAATTTGCTGCCGAATACATTTTCGTAGAACACAAGGTGATGTGCTTGGCCGTTGACCATGCATCTAACATAGAAAACAAAACAAAATAAGAACATTGGCATCAAAGCAAAATATATCTAATAATGTTAATTTGAGGTAGAAAAATAAGAATTGGGTATCCTTCGTAGCAGAGTCTAAGTAACTTAACACGCTCAGCGCAAATACTAGAGAACTGCTAGATGTAAGCAAAATAAACGCGAAAATTTTCCGCCCACGCTTTATTTCGCCAGGGCGGATGCAAAGAACTAACAACAAGAGCACTGGTCCAGAGTAACACGCCAGGAGAGCCTTTCCTCGCGGAAGGAGCTGAGATTGCAGAAGCAAAGATAAATGAAGTGCCCGTGCTGCGATAACCTACGGCAGGAACTCCGAATGATTTTTTCTCGTTTTTCCTACTGGTTGACGCGGAAATTCTGCTGTCTCAAGAGGGCAGCTGGCATAAAAGCCACTAGCATTCCCTGCCGTCGTCAGCACAGCAATACGTGCAGCTATGCTGTACATGATTTTTCTTTTTGCCTGAGTGATATAAGAAAAAAGTGCGATCAAGAGAACTAGCTTAAACATCAGCAGGTGCGAATGGCGGCGATGGCAGAAAGCATTGCAGCTGCAAAGCACGCAATTATGAAAGGCCGGAATGTGATAATCGATTATGTCCTAACTTAGCAAAAAAGAAAAGAGGTGGGGGGCGGATACCCAGACGAGCAAGGTTGTCTTCTGAAGTGTTTTTCAGTATTGCACTTATATGGCAATGAGCCGTATGGTTATGTTGGTACAAAAGACAGCTGAAAACATGAAGTATTTTACTTTTTATTTTGCATTTGATGCATGCATAGTGTAAATTCATTTTGGTACTGATACTGTAGGGCCTAGAAGGGATAAAAATGATAGGCTCAAAAATTAACATGAAGATATCATAAATATTCCAGTTCCAACCCCCCAACCTCGGATGACGCTGTCAGTCATAATTTTAACGGCAATGAGAATGCATGTTTCACTGCAGCACATGCCTCCTCGCAGGAGTACGCACTATCTCTTCTACGCAGTCTAAGGAACGCGTTTTACGGCCCTAGCAAGCAAACGTGTATATTTCGTTTTTTTTTTTTTTTTTTTTTTTCTGCGGCTATTGATGCAGTTCTGTAATTGTGACACATTGCATCGGTTACCAAAACTGTAATCCACCGCTTCTCACAGCCTGTTATTTTACCCTAGTTTAAAGGCTGCCCACCAGTAGGCTTTCTTCGTATGTATCCAGTGCATAATACAGTATGAAATATTTGCCTTTCAGCTTTAGTAAACCAAACAGGGACGAAGACTTGACTGCAACTGCAGCAATCGGAGAGCTATAACGTATTGTATTCACTACTACATGATCGACAACAATAACTGACCGAAATAGAGAAGCCGTCCTTTCCCCTTATTTCGAATGCATAAAGACTGTATGAATGCAAAGCAGGCTGTCATCTTTATTCTTGTCAATGGCTTTTCAGAAGATTGCTTTGTTTTTACGGCAATTTCACAGTAAGGTTTAATAGGAACCATTAACACATTTCTTAAGGCCCAAGACAGAGAAATGTAATTTCTCCTTTTTGTATAAAACGCTGCGCGATGCAGGCCATCAACCCCCCCCCCCCCCCCCCCCCCCCTTTTCTTTATCTCTCTCTATCCCAATTTATTCCTTTGACCATCTGTGCTCGAATCACTACAGACCCCCTCCGCTGGAGAATGACGCTGGAGCCATGCACCGCACAATGGCATGCACTGGAACTGTTGCTGCACGCACTCTTAAGACGAGCGGTTGTCGAAAGGCACAAATAAGTGACCAAAATATGTTGAGCCGTAGCTCCCAAAATGCGACTAGCGTATAATAAAAACATAATGTGGCTATTACCAACGCACAGTAAAGAATCTCTAATTAGAAGCAACTCTCTTACTCTAATTGCTAATTATTTGCACACTAATGACAATTTAAATTACCAGTGCCTGACACTAAATTAGGGGTCATATAGCAGAAGTAGAGCTGTTAAACAACATGGGAATCTTCCCCGCATATTGCAAGGTGGTGTTTACTACCAAAAATTAGATTGCCAGCTTAGTAATATCAATGTTCTCGTCACATGCCCTCGAATGTTGGTACTTGAATTCCACAAAAGACATCCTATACCTAAAATCTTGTTGGTAGCTTTACTCTTCGCTCTGAAACTCTCGACGTCATTGACTTGCGCGTGTGACCTTGAGCAGCCGAAGAGGGCCTAGCGCGAGCGCGCCTGTCCACTCAACTCCCTATTCTTCGTCTTCCCCGTCAGTAGCACCCCCTGGAGTCACCGAGTGATCGCCCCGATTGTGGACATAGAGGCTCTCCGCTGTGATACCACGTGACTACGGAGGGTTAACAACTGCTTCACTGGCGCTTGTGTGCTCAGTCTCGCCATAGATGAGGTGTCGGCTTGTCCAGGTGCGTCAAGGCTTCAGCGCAGGCTTCAGGCTGCGAAGCCTCTGAGAACCCGCAGAGAAGAGAGAGAGTGATAAGCTCGAGGCAGATACTGACAAAGAGAGAGAAGCTCCCATAAACAGAAACTCCAGTAAGAGCGTGTAGACATCCTTAACAGGCCTTACGCCCGGATAACTAAGTTAAACCAGGATAAACCAACGCGTTTTCTTCAACATAAGCGTAGAAGCTTAGAGCAAAGTTTGTTAGGCGGAAGTTTAGCGCTAGCGAAGATGAGAAAATGATTACGCATAGAAATTGACAGGCCATTTGTTCGGCGGTTGCGCCGTATTCTTGCCTTACTTCTACTAGTTTCTCTTGGTTTGCAAGAAACCTTCGTGCAAACCTTCGATTCAACAGGTAGCGCTTTAAAATTTCAGGAAAGCTTCGTAGGAACAATCGCTATGCATCTTGCTTCCAGTGACTGCAAAAAAAAGCGATAGCGCGTGACAGGCTATGCCTATAGTGTTTCCTACTTCACCTTCTTATCTCATTGATGGGAAGAGTAAACTTGAAACTTGAGAGCTGCAGAGAAACCAGGGAATCACCAAACACTATTCATTGGCAAGGATTTGAAACAGCTTCAAGTAGCGCGTCTGAGAACTCATAGCCTGTGCAGCTCTGCTCGACGATGCTGCATTATTTTGCCTTTGCTAATTGTACGGATAACGCATTGGGTTGATACTTGTAGGTTTTTGGTTATCTTCTTTGCGCGTCAAATGCAGCGGTGCCTTGATGCTGCAAATGACGTCGTTTACAAAATCGTTGAGCGTGTTAACATTCACTTTCTGTTGAAACTGCGGAAAATTAGCCCGTCTTTGGATAGTGAAATACAGAGCCTTTGAATATTGGTCCACTGTGACTGAGATTTGTTTTTCAGTGCATGCACGGCTTCAGATACAAGAAAAGACTTTCCAGTCTTGAAAGCTGTATTTGGTAAAATAGAGCGATAAATTGTAGTAAACTCCCTTTTCACGACACCCTTTACAACTGTGCAAAGTCATTCTCCTATGCTATATATATATATGTCGAATTAGAGTCTGGGTAACTACGGAGTCCGGACCATATTGATTGAGATGTAAAATTTATTGTTAATCTTCTGAAAAATATTACGTGGGAAGCCGAGAAATTTTTAAGAATTTCAAAAAGAAAGCCTAGTCGGATGCTTCGTTAAACTTTCTGCATCTTTTATTCACACTCTATCACATTCAGCTCTCCCAGTCCACACTTCAACATGCACAACAGGTATGTCCTGCATCCACTCCGACGAGAGGTCATGACAAGAGGCATTCTGAGCTGATCTAGCTTCTTCTACCTTCTTCTACCTTCTACGTTCTCGGTATTCCATGCCGCCACGAGAGCCTCACGCCCGGTTACGCATAACAATGTGAAATGAAGCCTTGAGCGCATGCGTATGGATGGCAGCGAGGAGGAGTGCGCGAAGCTGCATTAGAGACGTCATTTACCGCTGCTACCTATCGTGGATGTCTACCGCTACCGCGCGCCGTCAGCCCAATATGCGCTGATTGGTCCCTGCGTGCGGAGTACACCGGAATGTGACTAAAGATAGAAGGGCTTTAAATGTGACAGGAGCGTGGCGTCATCTGTCGGCCTCGGGATGATCTGCACATGCGTGCTGATGCTCGCACGGTCGCGGTAGACGGTAGCGGCCACCGGTAGCGCTAAACTAAATGTCTATTTTC
>JAJIZL010124020.1:103123-131152 GCA_023969395.1 Amblyomma maculatum
CACACACACACACACACACACACACACACACACACACGCACGTGGGTTGTTACATACAATCAAAAACAAGAAGAGCTTCTTTTTCTGGTTGAAAGGCGAATTGTTTTCTTCCCTGGGGGAAAGATATGCTCAGCTGAACAATAGCAGCACTGAAAAGCGGGTGAAGATAAAGGGAATAATTCGCAATGGTCTGAGGCAACGTGAAAGAAGGCGAGGTATGAACGGGCATGGCTTGGCTTGTTCGTAGCAGCAGGAGGAGGTCCACTCTATAGCAGGCCAGGAACCCCACAATGAGCCTGCCCATTGTGACAAGGGAGCCGGGGAGAGAGAAGAACTGTCTCAAGAGGTGCACAACAAAGCGCCCACTACGGCCTTTTGAACCACACTGTGCAGAAAGGATTGAGTGGGACCGGGAAGTCTGTGCAGAAAATCGACAGGGCTGATAGTGCAGCGGTCACAATAACACACAAGTTGCTTTGTCTCGCAAAATGCAACTTTTATTTTTTTTATCTTCTTCGTTCTATTGTCTTCGCGTTATCTTTCCTTCGGCACGGATACATGTCGCTCAATCTGGCGCCCTGTCGATTAGGCGGTATCAAGCGACGTTAATGGGACCGCTATCAGCAGAACCAGATACTTATTCGACTATTTACAGTTGGGAGATGTCGGGCTTTTTGAAGCAGTTCGTAGAAGGTGCAACAAAGAAATGTTTCAACAACGCTCGTTTGTGTCACTTGCCTGCCCTCTCTCTTTTGTTATGACTTTCCTTCATTATGAAATGTCGCAGTGCATGCGGCCTCATTAGTAATTTATGAGAATGCATTTTCGAACGGTAATATTTTAAACTGTTCAGTGTGGAGGTATTCATCGCTTGATGTTTTCCTTGGGAATGTCCGTTGGATATCTTTGGAAAGCGCGTGTCAACAGAAACATTTTGCACGGGAATTTATGAATACTAACGTGCGGGAATCCGTAAGCATTATATGTCCATGTAGTGTGTTCCAGTTTCCAATTGACATGTTTTAATGCTCTTCACCTCCTCCCGCGTCGCCCTGTCCTTCAGAGGAGTGACGTAGTTGGCACGAGCGTGATGACTAGACATCTCTGCATCAGTGTCGCATTGTTTTCTTTAGAAATCTTTGCGCAATGCGCACTGTATGAGGACTCAGGACTACGACGATGAGTCACGATCGTGTATTGTTTGTGCAGACTCTGTACCCTCCATCATATTACTCCTAAAGTAATTAGTCATGCTACGTTCTATATAGAATGGTTCTGTCATGACTTTGCCTATGCGTCATGCCTTGCAGATTTATAGTATAATCATCACCCCCGGCTGCACATGTTCTCTACACATGTATTTTGTCATCGTTTCCCGGCGCACTCACCAAATTTCTTGATTTTCTTTTCATGGGCAATGAACGGCGGATAACAGCCTTTTTGGGGCTCATATGGCACATGTAATACCTTTACATTAAAAGATGATTCGCATTTTTATGACGTGATTAATGGCCGCAAAGCAAGTAAATATAAGGCCATGCGTCGATTTAGACATTAAGTGAATTGGTAGTGAGGCAAAATAACTATTATTAGTATATACCGCAACCTACCATTTTCTAACAGAAATACAATTCAATGATCGTTTGGTTAAGAACAGCCCCAACACGAGACGAAGGAGAGGTGACACGAGTATCGTGTCCCCTCTCTCCTTGGTCTCGTTTTAGCGCTGTTTTTAGCCAAAAGCTCATGCGCCAACCAGCCCAACTTTTCACCATGTTAAAACAGAATGCAATGTCGTGCTTCAATGATGCGCCAATACATGCCCGAATTCCAATCAGAGCTGATGAGTTTGGTTGTTCCCGAATATCGAAAAAAAGAAGACATAAAAAGCGAAGTTTGGTAAGCTATACAGTGGTACTAAATACGAATATATCTGCGTGCCACATTCCACGATGCTCAAACAGCTCACGCGACGAGTGTCTAGAATTCATAGAGGTGTTTCTATATTTTTTATCACATATCTAATTCCGAAGCCACATATTGAGCAGGACAGAAGGTTGAATATTTTAGTATTAATTTCGAGACGACTTTACATAGATGCCCGCGTCTAGAATTTCGCTGATAACTCGATGTTCTAGGTGAGGTGCCAAACAGTCTCAGTGCCAGTGAGGATAACTAATCGTTCATTGAAAGTAGCGCATCCTCTATATTCTTGTAGCTTTTTGTAGTTAAGCTACATTCATTCGTTCATACAAAATAACGCTAACGATAAGATTTTTCACTTACCATAGAATGTCTATCGCACATGTCTGCCCCGTGTACTGTCATGAAGAACGCAGAATTCTGACTTACAGCTTATCAATATTGAGCTTTATTAGTTTTAAATTTTCAGCTATACCCCTAAAAACTAGATAATACCTTGTAACCAATGAGGTCTGTTAACCGGTAAAAAAAGTACACTGCCTTAATAAAGATATTCTATTTCATGGACCAGTTTGTCAGAAAGCGTTTCCAGAAGTCAGAAGGCGATTTCCTTTACCTGAGGCTGTTGATGATTTACAACATTTTCAACAATCTCTCCTTACGCAATAGAGTCAGATATGCACTTCCGCGAGCATATTTCTTCCAGTGTCAGTTCCAGATGTGGGCTAAGCACGCACACACACACAAAAATACAATGACATTGAAGAACTGGGTGCGCTTGCATGCGCTCATCATATCTAGAATTTAAAATGGCTTGGTTTCACTTGTATGCATCGTCTTGAAGAATACATAATAAACACATACAGGGCAGGAAATAACATCCTTCCAAAAAATGGTAAGCGCAGAGATATACAATCAAAAAAAAAAAAAACGACCAGTAGGGAGATTTACTAAAGAATTCAGCCAAAACAAACTACCTATCCATAAATACTCACTAAGATGGCAACGAGAAACATAAACGTACCGGCTACCTGCAGACACCGAGCTGGGAGTGTGCTGGAAAGCGATCAGGCGTGCTTGGCGCTTGTTTATGTTCAATTCTATGATTTCTCCCTTGCAACCCCGAAGTTGTGTTTTGAAGTATTTTTTTAATGTCCTGGGGTTTCCGTTGCTCACAGGCGTCCAAAACCTACGCTTCTAAGATTTTTAGGTTCTTTGATACTCGCATATTAAATTCGCTAGGCCACATTGTCTTGCGATCGTCTGAATATAAACCTGGAAAAATCTGGGCCTGCAAAACAGTGTCTACATTTAAATACAAAGAAAATGAGGCAAGAAAACAGAGTTCTTGGAGTGCCACGCTTTTTTACTCCATAGTGCTTTGTAAGGCAATTTCATTTTCTTCCATCTAGCAGCAGAACTGAAGTCCCGGGTTGGTTTTCTGTTTAGGCTTCTGGAATACTGCATCACAAGAGCGGTTTCGTAAAAAGGCAAAGTCAGCATCGGTGTCCCGGTTGGCTGTAGGAGCGTCTTTGGGCTCGCTGCATCCGAGAGCTTATGTTCAGGCGTTCTGCTAGCAGCGATAGCCAATACCATAGTGAGATGCCGGCTACTTCGGAATATTCAAGGCAGCCGAGGGCATTTGCATAATTGAGTGACGCTCTCCCTCGAAAAGAAGGTTTGCCAAACATGTTTTTTGGCCAGGTCAATTCAGGCTCACTGAAAGGCTCAGAGAAAGAAATAAACGGAGAAAAAGACACTACCCCATACCTCGAGATATTCACGAACGTAGCTACCTTGTCTCTGATTACAAGGACGACGAATAAGACGAATTTATACGACGCACAACGCTGCGTTTACGAAGTGCGGCATGCCTACAAGGGCCATTTCTTACCTCAATATTAAAAAATAAATTGCTGTTTTCTATCGATCCCAGAGCCCACGCTTGTTAAGCAAAATGTTTGGTTGGTTGGTTGGTTGGTTGGTTCATAGGAAGGGAAAGGCGCAGTATCTGTCACACTTGCTCTGTGGACACCTGAACCGCGCCGTAAGGGAAGGGATGAGGGTGGGAGTGAAAGTGGATAGAGAGAAAGGGGGGCCGTAGTGGAGGGCTACGGAGTAATTTCGACCACCTGGGGATCTTTAACGTGCACTGACATCGCACAGCACACGACGCCACTTCGTTTCGCCTCCATCGAAACGCAGCCGCCGAGGCCGGGATTCGATCCCGGGATGTTTGCAGCAAGATTCATTTTTGCGCTCAGAATTCCTAAACGACCCACTCCTGTGCGTGCGAAAGTTATATGTAATTCACTACATATTATAAATTACATCCGAGGCAATTTGCTAATCAGCTAATTACATTTTCAATCAATAATGTTTCGGGTAATAGAATTATTTTTTTAATTTGATTAGCTGTAATTATTACTTTAAAAAGGGCTAGAAGCGTCAGTGATAATGTGATTTCATTAAATTCTTTGTCCGCACGACGATGCGCCTGGCTGCATGACACCAACACAGGTGACGTCGAGACCTCCACAAGGAAGAGGAGGAGGAAGGTGAGGAGGAAAGGCAGGGAAGTTAACCCGTAAAAGCAACCGGTTTGCTACCCTACACTGGGGGATGGGGGTCAGTGGATATAAAAGGTTTTGGTTGAAGCAATGAACTGCACTTGCTATAGTTCCACACCAGAATCGACGCCTGATGCCCTCAAGAAAACACATACGGACAGTTATTTTCAGCTTTCAATCTGCCTTATCCTGACGCCTGTGCATAGCGCCAACGCAGACACGCAGTGCTTCGTAGGAGACAGAAACTGCGTGCAAATGCGTGCGGGTGCACAAAGCGCTCGTATATTAGACTGCCACGGCGGACCAGTGGAAGCGCACCTAGTGCGCACCTATAGTGCGCTTCGATTGCTTAAATTGGTTCACAGGAAGGGAAAGGCGCAGTAACTGTCACACTTGCTCTGTGGACACCCGAACCGCGCCGTAAGGGAAGGGAGGAGGGTGGGAATGAAAGTGGAAAGAGAGAAAGAGGAGCCGTAGTGGAGGGCTACGGAGTAATTTCGACCACCTGGGGATCTTTAACGTGCGCTGACATCGCACAGCACACGACGCCTCTTCGTTTCGCCTCCATCTAAACGCAGCCGCCGCGGTCGGGTTCGAACCCGGGAACTCCGGCACAGTAGTCAGGCGTCTTACCACTGCACCACCCCGGCGGGGCGCGCTTCGATTGCTTTGAAAGAGTTTTGAGTGTAATGGCTGATGTATTCACAAAGAAACGTTGCGGAATCAGTGACTGGAACTTTGCAAAATGATTTCTGTTGAAGATTACTGGCGTGTAAAAAATATCAAGTAATCCGCACTACTTGATTACAATTAGTTCGAGTTTGTGCCATGTCAATATTATTAATTAATATTAGTTAGCTACATTCTTTATGGAGTACTTGTAATTGCAATCGATTAACTTCTTTTGTGTAGCGTGTACAACAGTGGTGTAAGCTCTTGCGTTTTTTAAAGGGTATAGAGGTACAATAAGTAGAATAAAGAGTGTTTGCATTCTATAATTGGACAATCTAGCTACTATTCCTTTTTCTGTGTTTAGACCACTTGACGATTTCTCATTTTTATTGCTTCAATATCAGAACATTGTGTTATCCCTCCCATAGTGGTGTATGTAAATTTATTACCAGAATGCTTAATGAACAGTCTAGAATTTTTGGTGGTTTGTGGGGTGCAACATCCCAAAGCGACTAAGGCTATGAGAGACGCCGTAGTGGAGGACTCCGGAAATTTCGACCACCTGGGGTTCTTTAACGTGCACTGTCTATAAACCTTTAGCACAAATGGGCATTACGAAGTTCGGCTGAAATAATTTTGTTTTTTCTTCCTTAGAACTAGTACTTTAATTGGTAGCTGAAATATATGAGAGAATAAATCCGAAAACAACATTTTATCTGTCCTCTGCCCATGCTGATTGTCTATAAGTAGTGGCGAACGTGCCGTTAATACCTGTATGGCACATGAAAAGGTACTGAGCGAGCGAACTTCGTGTCCGTTGTACGTCGATAAGATATGCTCATCTCCAACGAATGCCTGTGATAGATTCGCTTGCTAAGATTCATCGTTGTAGAAATGCGACATCATTGTGTGCTTCCTTTATCATCTATTATATATGTACCGTGGACGTTAGTGAGAAATACAACGTGAGCTTTATTGAGGAAACACTGTTGCATTGTGAGCGTGTGTTCAAAGAAACTGTGGATAGATTTTTGGCCACCCAACAGGCCATGAATTGAAAATTGCAACCATCCGAACGCTCAAGGTGGGTGCGCTCTTATCAAACATGGTTGCACGACGTCTACACTGCGGGACGGCGCAATAAAATAAACATTGCATGCTTCCTCACCTGAAAATATTTCATTGTCGCCAATACTCCTTCCCTTATTTTGCTTACTAAACATTACACGATTTAAGGTAATTTTTTTAACATGCAAATTTGTTTCTTTACTCAGACCAGTTTTCTTTCAAGGATTTTCAGGCATAGCCTATAAATATTTGCCACTGCTTTAGGTTCACGGACTTTTAAACATTTCGGTGAAATCCCCGCTCAGTAATTATATTCCTTTCGCCGAAACAAGATAGACTTGATTCTTTTGGACCCGAAAAGGTTTTTCGCTGAACTTGAAATGCAGTGGCCTAAAATATTGTTCCCACTAGACAGGGCTGGATTTTTTCGAGGTTATTTCAGCATGGCCGATAATTATTGTCATTTCGATGAAGCTGCTTCCAAGTTACAGGTTACGTTTGATATCTCATCGACCTACACTCCCTACAATCTCCAACATTATACAGAATGAGTGGTAATCACATTGTGCGACCTTTGCAGCAAGAAGAAAAAGAAAAAAAAAAGCTTGGTTAAAAGGTTTGACAATTGTGGCATGAAGCGCAAATCAGTGGTGTTATCTATATCGCTTTTGCGGTGTCTACGGTTCTTGATAGGCAGCCCTTTATAAATAACCATTGCCTCAGAGGAACTGAAGAATTAAAAAAAGTTAGCCTGTTAAATGCCAAACGCTAAAATAAACGAGAATAAAGTTTGATTTGGTTTGGTTTGTGGGGTTTTACGTCCAACGACTCAGGCTATGAGAGATGCCGTAGTGGAGGATTCCGGAAATTTCGACTACCTGGGGTTCTTTAACCTGCACTGACATCGCACAGCACCAGGGCGCCTTGCTTCTCGCCTCCATCGAAAAGCACCCGCCGAGACCGGGATTCGATCCCGCATCCTTGAGAACAGTAGTCGAGCGCCTTAACCACTGCGCCACCCCAGCGGGGCAGAGAATTTGTTGATGCCTAATTTTGTCCTATACTACAACACGTGCCCCTTTGAGCAATATTCGCTCAAGGAAGCAGGGTTTCTAAGAGGACATAGAATGGCGGACTTGCGAAGAAATGTGTGAAAAGAGGAACCATAGATGCAGAGCTTTGCAGTAGACCGACAACTGTAACAGATTCTCGACCCTACCTTAAAAACAGCGCTACGTTTTTGCAGTTTTTCGGCATCAGTTTTTTTCGCCCTCTTGAGAAATGAGGTTTAAAAGTTTGAGCCTTCACCCATTTTTTTTTTTCAAGATATGGCGACAGGTGGCAGTAGCAGCCAAAGAGCTGTAATAAGGACAAGCGGAAAGCCCTTGTAAATGTATGATCGCATGGGGAAGAAACATGAATCTTTTCTATTTCGCTTTTTGGTTTCGTGATTGGTTTTACTTCAACATATCTATATACCATTTTAAGTTTGTTTTTCACCTCTGCTGGATGACCAACGTGCATTTTTCACACTTTATTAAATACATGTTCAAGAAATTTCTGCTGGCATACAGTAGAATGCAACAGCGTGAATTCTGACAAGCTAGCAAAAGCCCCGCGTCCTCAGATACTCTTTTTGACGAAAAAGAGGACTTTTTGTGTTTATGCGGCACAGATATTATTTTTCGCGATAACTTTACTTAACTCATCACAGTGATGCCGTGAAATTTGGTCACTCGGCTCTTTCGACTGTTGAAAAGTCTCATAGTATAGATCCACTCGCAACATCCCCGGAAGCGAGTGTGTAGGACAAAGTTAACCGATTTGGTCGTTTTGCGTAGGCCAAAAACCGCTTCCCTGCGTGTCTGTCTAAACAAAGGTGTCAAATATACCAATGTTAACCAAACACTCCCTTTGTCATAACAGACATGCATACACGCATCAGGTGGTAAAAGTTCACTTATGAGCGAAATCATTCTCTGTGTTGTCTCTGTCTTAATGTTTTGAGAGCATGAGGCGGTGATTGAGACGTCGCCTGGGAGTGACCGCAGGTCGGCTGGTTTTCTCGCTCTTTTCTGAATGCTAGCTACCCATGACCAACTTCTCTTCATAGGTTCAACAGAGGGCAATGTTCTAACTGTTGTCGTTATTATGGTATTTTTTATTGCGTTCAGTGATGTATAATGGACGTATGCTAAGGACGACAATAAGAAATGGGTAGTTTAAAACTTTGAGGACGTCGATGTAGAGGTATTCATCTAATTACGTCATTAGTTTTCAGTGCATTTGGAAACAAAGATAAAGGCGTTAAAAATATTGGCGCAAATAAATATATTCAATAAATGTCACAAGGATATTCTACACGTCGCTTTCAGGTAAGCGCAGAACAGGTTGCATTTTTTTGTTGTGAACAGGAAGCTCAGAGTTTCAATTGCACCCGCTTCTAAAAGTGGACTCTCTCAGCAAATGCCTGCTGGAACCAAGTAGTCGTCACACATCAAGAAAAACCTCCCACCTCATGCACAGAATCATCGTATGTAAAGGTCATCATATATAATCCCCCAGCAAACAAAACGACCAATATTGTATCTTCGACATAAAGTGCAGAGGTTTGATGCAAATGTTTGTGTTTTATTTTTTTTAAATCGCGAGAAATTGGAGAATAATTTGCACTGGTGAATGTGATGTTTTCCGAAAGCAGCGTATTCGAAGCTGTAATGTAGGACATCGAAGCATATTAAGCTACATTTAATTATGCAATGTTTCCCAAGAAGTTCTCAAGGTCATTCGTAAATTTTTACGAATCACCAAATTACTGAAAACCTAGTTTCGAATCCCAAACAGCGTGCAAGGTTATTTGGATCTTTGTCTTTGAGTGTGCATGGAAGCCAGTACATTCAGAACAGTGCATAAGCAAGCTAAAATGTCAGTGTCTTTCCCGGTGGGTAGGAAGTACGGTGTAGTCCAAGAACACAGCAACAAGAAAATAATAATTTATCCTAACAAAATTGGTGAGAATCACTGCCCCAGTCCTGTCTCGACGAGTGTTGATAGGTGTAAAGCCAATCTTTTGAGGTTCTGATAAGTGGAGATCCCCGCTAGTTTCGCATCAATGTAAAGTGAAAGAGAAAGCTTAAAAGAGAACTTCAGTTTGCTATCTTCGAGAAGGTATTAAGCAGCCAAAGTAGACGATAAAACAAACGTGGAGAGCGTTTGCTATCAAAATCACTAACTCTGTTGCACCGCCGTCAAACGCATAACGACTATGGTCATTAGTTGTGCCATCCGTTAATAATAAGAATGTTACTGTCCAACATCGTAATCGGAGGTAGCCCTATTGGTATGAGAAGCCTCTTGTCATACTGGAGGCGCGGGATTAACTCCTGAGTGCAATCGAACACCCATCGTTAAATGCAATAGGTATACAGCTCATGATTCGGGATAATTACGGTGAAATGCTTCGCTAGCATGTTCGAGCGCCACCTTGTGTAAACAAACGGCACAATATGCTTTCACCTCCAAGGGGGATTTCGGTTCAGCACGACGAGATTTTTCATCGAGCGCGCGGCGAGTCAAAAGGTTCTTATTCAAAGCATTTAACCCTGAAGGGGCAAACACAAGCTTGGGAAAATTTTTCAGCCATTATAAAACAACTGATTTCCTGGTGGCACTGGGGACAGAACCAAGCACGCCCAAATGTGGGTTACATGCTGCGCCAAAGGACCACTGCTTCGGCGGATAATCGGAATATTACCACCCATCGACTGTGGTGACGGCAAGCTCCTGTAACAAAGTTGCAACCTGCATCAATGAGAAAGATAGGACTCAAAAAGCGGCGTCAAGCAAGAAGTAAAAACACTTGATTCCCTCATATCGCAGTTGGTCGAACGGAAGGCGTTTTTACAGTTTATTCAGGCTTAGCATGCTCCCGTCACGACTTCCTGAAGGTACCCGACGTTTGATGATATCAACACGAGGTGAAAAATGGGAGGATGTTTGTTTCGCCTTCAGAATAGATGTGTTAGCGCCTTTAAGGACGTCTTTTCATTTCGCTAATTTTTGCCATTGAGATACTGGCACAAAGTTCGGCAAAATGTGAAAGGTATTTTGTTTTTGTTTTTTTTTTCTGAAAGAAAGGCTCAGTATCTTTCTCGCTTCTCGGTGAACACCTACACTTTAAATGAACGGCATGCAGTATGAATCCCATAGGTCGTTGACTCGAATTCCTATCGCAAAATATCCTCAACACAAGATACAATTTCTAGCAATTTTGAGTACATTTTACGTAATTGATGAAAACATCACTGCGGGAATCTCAAAGAGTATACCTACACTCATGCAAACTTCACTTGTGCAAACTCTTTTTGGGCTGACTTGGGCCCGCAAAAGAACTAAGCAATCGCGGGCGGCGATAGCAAAAATAGTGCTCGGCGGTCATCGATCTACGAATGCCAGTCGCACTTATTGTCAACGCTCAGTTTAAAGGCGTCGAAGAAATATCTAGATAAAGATGCAAATGGTGGCTAGCACAACCTGGAATATTGA
This sequence comes from Amblyomma maculatum, assembly GCA_023969395.1. NCBI lineage: Eukaryota > Metazoa > Arthropoda > Arachnida > Ixodida > Ixodidae > Amblyomma > Amblyomma maculatum. Next base: position 113,902 of record JAJIZL010124020.1, read on the forward strand.
ATAAACACACGCGACTGGCCGGTATCTTCGAGACACATCTCGGCGCAACTTGCGCGACAAAGAAACTGATAAAGGTGAGTATCGCACAACAAGCATATACAAACAAAGAATTCTGAATTAATCTACGTGCGAGAATCAGAGTGATAAGGCCGCGTGCGGCGGCTGTTGAAAAAGGAGCAAATAAATATTTGAATGATTTGTGGCATTACTCACCTTTTGAATAAGCATCGACTCGATGTTAAAAAAACTAAACACACAAAGGTAAACAAAATACTAGATATTATAATAAGGTTAAGACATGTTATAAGGTTTGAGGCTCACAACATGTACGATTTCAGGGCGCGCTCGGCATCGTTGAGATTTGGTCGTGCCGTCGGGAATGACCTCGTAGTCAAGCTGTCCGATGCGTCGAAGGACTCTGTATCGCCGCAAGAGCTTTTTACTCAGTCCACGACGCGTATCTGCATCCAAACCAACACTTAGTCTCCTGCTTTGTACTCTGCGTCACGCCGTCGCAAGTTGTCTCGTCGGGCATCGGTTTCGTTGCTGGTCTTCAATGCTGACCCGGGCGAATCGTCCAGCTTCCTCTGCATGCTGCACTAAGGCGGCGACAACGATGTTGTCTTCGTCTGTCATATGCGGCAGCATTGAGTCGAGCATTGTCGTCAGCTCCCTGCCATACACAAGCTTGAACGGGGTCGCTCTGGTTGTCTCCTGGATGGCCGTGTTATACGCGAAAATCACGTATGCCACGTTGGCGTCCAAGGTCTCGTGTGTGGCGTTGATGTACAAGGCGATCAAGTCTGCGGTGGTTTTGTTAAGCCGTTCTGTAAGTCCGTTCGTCTGCAGGTGGTAGGCAGTTGTCCTCCGGTGGCTCGTTTGACAGTAGTTTAAGATGGCCTGCGTGAGCTCCGCCGTAAATGCAGTTCGTCTGTCCGTGATGACCACTACAGGAGCGCCGTGTCGCTAGAAAATTCGTTTGACGAAAAACGTACTTCTACTGTGGTATAACGTTAGGCAAGGTTTCGTTTCGGCGTAGTGGGTCATGTATCGGTTGTCACGATGATCCATTTAATCCCCGCTGAAGAAATTGGGAAGTGGCCGAGGAAATTCATCCCAATTTGTTGAAAGGGCTTAATCGGGGGGTGGTATTGGGTTCAGTAGACCAGCTGGTCTGATCGGGGGCATTCTGCATCGCTGGCAATCACGGCACGTTTTCACATAATAAGCAACGTCGGTAGGCAACCGTGCCCATTAATATTTTTCCTGTATCCGATGCAACGTGTACCTAAACCCGAAATGCCATGCTATCGGCTGATCGTGCAGTGCCTGCAGAATCTCTTGTCTGAGGTTTTTGGACACAACAAAAAGCTGTGCGGTTCTGTTGGCTGCAAATTATTATTCACGACGACATCATTGTTTAAGGCGAATGACGATAAATGACGCCTCGACACAGCAGGAGGAGAAGCGATAACTTTTTCTTGTCCGCCAATTTTCTTAACGAGAACGGCGCCTAAGTCAACTCTGCTTCGTCGGTATGTGCTTCTGCCTCCACGTTTTCATCGAAGTGTCCGTGAGCAGGAGAAGACTGTAAGCGGAGCTTAAATTCCCCTCAAAAAAGGAAAAAAACAATTTGAATGGTCTGCGGCCATATAGAATCTATATCAGTCTTGGTAGTCATCAGACAGGAGGCTGTGTTCCAATTCCTCTTACGTTCTTCGTCTATACTTCTACAATATGAGTCAATAAAAGGGAACGGCGGGTAAAGCGTAGACTAGAAAATTATTACAATACTGTTACGCATGAGCAGATTTAATATATCGCGTTATTTCTTTATTGGTAGAATATTTAGGGGAATCCCCGAAGGTGGGGTAGATTTTTAATAAGGGATTAATTACTCTTTGGCATCAACCAAGCGGAGCCGTACGGCTACAGAGGAAAGCTATAAAACATTCTCAGAAACATCGTAGTCAAAAAAAAATTCATTCTGGTCCGGGGACCAAACCGGGCACCACAGCCTTGCAGGAGCAGTCGCTCTACCAACTGAGCTTATCAGGATGGTCAGCAGGACAACTGGTATACAAGGCGATTCCCCTAAATATTCAACCGATATCATTCCCACTCCAAATCATTGAGGAATTCGCTGTCACCCTACAATATTGTCTGCTGACCGTCCTGGTTAGCTCCGTTAGTAGAGCGACTGCCCCGGAAAGGCGATGGTTCCTGGTTCGAATTCTGGACCAGGACAAATTTTTCTTTAACTGCGAATATTCTGAGAAAGCTGTATAGCGTTCCTTTGTAGCCGTACAGCTACGCATGGGTGGATGTCAAGGAGTAATTACTCCCCTATTATTTGTTTATTATGACCACCCTTTCAGTGTAAGTGAATTGCTTAACAGGGACTTTATACACACTCCTTAAATGACAGTGATGTGTCTATTTTTTAACAGGAGAAATGTTGAGCATTATATTGAATCGCACAGGTGCACAAGTTCATGCCCAGGTGCCATGCACAGTGTTATGCCTAGGGGAGCGCACCCCATGGAGCTAGAGACAGTAATTCAGGACGAAAAAAAAATGGCGCAGTAGCGGTTAATTTTCACTTGGCCTTGACACCACATGGACAGCAACGCTAACTGGCGGCAAATGCAGCCGTTGTCTTTCTGTCTGCCCGCAAAGGTAAATTTCACCTTGCTCCATCTTCCGTCGCTCATGTGTACTGCTTGCACCCATGTACGCAACTTAACCTCTCTTTGGCAATAATTTATTGCACGTAGGAAGGAAGGAGCATACCATTAGCGTTGCTCCGTGAGGTGCTGGCATCATATAACGAGAGGAGAGGGAACTAGTGAGAGAGCGAGGCAATAAAGGTGGAAGGTGATGCCCAGGGAAACGAGAGCTCTTTATTGCCCATTCTCGAGCTCGCCTCTACAATCGATCCTCTGCTCGGGGGACTCTTTCCTTAAAGCATTTTCTTTTTCTTTTCTTTCATTCGAAGCACGCCTGCCAACAATTCTCGAAGAGAGCAAGGGTGAGTATCCCAGGGGAGGCCAACAAGAGTGCCTCTCCAATTACCGCCTGTTTGGGATCCCCTTAGGCGCGCCCCATGCTCACCTCTTGAAAGACTGTTTTTGTTTGTTCCAGATGGGTCTCCCAAAGTTCCGGCTCCTCCTTTGTCATTATTTTGCTTTCACGTACTCTCGCTGGCAGCCTTCCTCTTAACATAGCGGAAGAGTGTTTTCGCGTACTCAGCCAGAGGTATCGTTTACCTTGTCCTCGTGTAGTTGTGCATCGATGATGATACCTGTTCGGCCCATGCGTGGCCTATCAGTGATCTTCTGCGTCACGGCGCGGCACTCAAAGCCATCAACTTCTTATCTTTCTTCCTCACACCCTTCTACTCTTTCCCTTCTCACATCAAAGTCCCAGCCAATTTCAAGGTGCGTCTCCTGTCTTCCGCTGGTCTTTGTTGTGGCGCTTCTAGTGTGAGGCCTCTTTACTGGTTTTGTGCTCTGCCATCTCTGCTCCTCTTACAAGTGTAGTCTCCGTTACGCCCATTAACGCCAACGACAGACGAGATGCTTGTCGCTTTGCTTGCGAGCCCTTGCTACTTGTTTAAGCGCCGCGCCCAACGCCCGAGCCTCTGCAAGAGGCGCTTCTCCCGCGCGACTACCAACCGCACTGGTCCTGTTTAGCGCGTTCGACTGCTTAGTCTCCCTTTGAATCTCCCCTTCTTCGACCGCATTTTTTTATAAAGGCGAAACTCGAAAACGGCCAAGGGCTGTGCGACCCGAATGTACTCAGGAATCCAGGCTGGGTTTACATTTTTCAGCGCATTCCATCAGGTGTCGCTCATACGCCAGGTGGCACCCCTAGACGTGGAACTCACGTACATGACACCTACAAATAGAAAGCTGTTGAGTGATTTAACTGACTTATTACGAAATGGAAGTAAGCCATTGGCTATACCAACATTGCTATGGGTATGATATCGCATTGCTTAGTGATCTAGTCTAAAATAGGCGCATATTTTAAAGCAGCAAGTTAAAATCTTAGTGCTCCGGATTTCACTATTGTTATCGCCAGCTTTGTGATTGAAGAACCAACATGGCTCTGGCAGGTGGCAGTCAGCAGGTGGCCTAGCAGGGCAGTAACTGGCCTACGGGTTGTGCGACGTCATGAAACATCAAGACATGACAGGAGCTACCCCACTGGGCTTCTCCTTTGAAACGGGAGAGTGAGATAGGAATCCAACCCTCGAGAGCCCATAGGCGGTAAGGCACGCTGCTCCTGGGCCATGCAGGCCTTCAAATAGGCTTCGTTAAAGCGGGGTTTATAGGTCTCTATAGATGGTGGCCTTTCAGATAACTACGCAGTTTGCGACTAAATGCTAATAAATATATGCGAGGTTAATAGAGACACTAAATACGGAACTACTGATTAGGCCAGTAGCAGAGTACATGCACGCGAAAGAGTGCTCGCAAGTCGAGACACTGACAGAAACCATAAACCCTATCGCGTCGATCGTACATTCAAAGGCCGAGCTTAAGTCTCTCTAAGTGCATTCTGCAAACTAGACGCCCCTCCCATGAGATATCTGCTGTATGGGCGCTAGGACGGTTACACGGAGAAGCGGCAAAAAAAGTCGACTCCAAAATTAAAATGTGCTTCAGTGAGTAACCGCTCTTAAGGAAGAGAAAGTTGCTTTGCAGAATAGAGATTTCACATAGCAGTTATTCTGCCTGCATCATTAAAGTCCACAATGGTTTTGTCCTCCATGCTAGTCGGCATGCAGTTGAGTTAAAGCACGAGCTTGGGCGGTGCGGCGGCGGTGGCATGGGCCCCGTGTTTGTCTTGCGTGCGGCCTAAAGCGCATGCTCAAGTGGAGTTTGCGCGGACCGCTCGCATACACCTGAGCGACCGCCTTGACTGTCGCGTTTGGAGAAAAAAGCAGCCCGCTTCTCCCTTCCGTTCAATTGTGAAGACAAATAGGAAATAACCAACTTCGCATTGAGTAGCATTAGGAGAAATGAGCTAAACCGCTAAACTGCAATGCGCCTTTTTGTGTGAAGTGCAGTGGGACAATCCTGTGTGATATAGGCAATTTCTGCAATCTTTCTTCAAGCGAGCTTATCGCAGAAGGGGTTTTATAGACAATAGCCATATGTTTGTAAACGAAGAGGTGCTGGTGTTGCCAGGAACTCTGGATACAGGCGAAAATAGCCGACTGCCTTTACTGCTTACAGTGATCAGCGGCAAGCGATATTGCACCTCAAATAATGTTGCACCCAAGATTTATTACTTTAATCTGCGAACGCGAACTAAAAATCCGCAAGGCGAGCTTCAAAATGTGAGGCATTAACACTATCGCATCCCAGCATTATTGAAAGAACTAAACTTCACATTTTTTTAAATGAGAAAGGGTGATGTTTCCGTTTAGTAAACAAACTTAGTGTGGTCCGGTGCGTTGAAGCATAGTCGCGAAAAATCCGGAATCAGTTAGAAATAGGTAAATATTACCACGAAAGCAGACATACGCTCACCACCACAGGCCAAAACAATTGCCCAGTCTTTGTGCAATTGCTCTGATTGGCTTAGCTGTTCGTGAGGCCACAACCATGTGGCGTCGCAATGATAATTCAAGCTGAATCTGGTATAGAAGCTTCAACGCGCGACTCCTCCTGAAGGGTGTTTCAAGTTCGCCGTGCCAACAGAAAAAGTTGTGGAGCCTATGACTGAGCACAGGAGCTGAATGTAAGCTGTTTTGTTCGAAGTCGGGAATCTAGGATGCAGTAGCCGAGGGCCTTAACCACTGAGCCACTGCGGCAGGAGCGTTCGTTACAATCTGGCGTACTTCCGCCGTCTGATGACGTGGCCTACAGGTGGCGCCACATATAATGTTAAACATGTGGCCTCGAAATCAAGCTCGCCGTTGCACTGAAGCTGGTAGCGGAGAACACTGTCAAGTCTCCGCTATTTGACGGGGCGGTTCCCACATGGCGCGGCTTGTATACCTGAAATTGCAGGGCACAAGTTCCATAGACATAGAAAGTTTGCATCAGACATGTATTGTCTAATAAAATCGAGTTAAAACAATTAATACGAGCAAAACGCCCCTCCTTTCTACTACATGCTGAGGTGAACACAGCGGGAGGCTAGAGCTTCGCGCTAAGACGATGCAGTGGCACCTTTCACATCATTATTTTATTTCATGAGTTTATAAATAATTTTGGAGCCAAGCTCCACTTCTTGCATACGGAACGTAAAGTCAATTGATTATCGATGTGACCTCTAACGGGAGGCTCGCTGCCGCTACAGCTGTGCGCTTGTAGTCAAGTCTGCTTGCTTGCTTGCTTGTGAAACGTTTTATTTCCTTTATGAGTGGACGTGAGCCGGAGAAAATGGTGAACGCCGGTCTCAGTTGGTCAGCAGCCCCATTCCGGGTCGCCGCAAGTGCCAGCCGCCTCGCGAGTACGGGTGGGCCAGCGCCTTTTGAGCCCCGACCGACTAGCATCCGAAGAGGAAGGCCTCCAAAACCTCTTCAGTGGGGGTGGGATGAGGAGGAAAGTGGGGACTATAATGATATGGCCACATCATGTGAGATAAAGAGCAACGGCTCTCTTCAGAGGCGGGGCGTTCGAGTTTAATATTTGTGTCGTAGCGAGCAGCCTGGGCCGGGCACCAAAAAGTGTTGGTCTGCAGCAGTCGCAGGACGCTTTCGTCGGTCTTCGGCAGCACCTTTGCCTGGAGGTGGGTACCGTTATACCGAGCTTTGCAGTCGTCAATAATGTCTCGGAACCGCAGCAGCGGTCGGCCTACCTCGTCAACGAGGGATCGGAAGGTGGGTGCCCGGAGGATAAGCGCGCGGGCAGCGGCGTTTGCCGCGTCGTTCTCTGGTAGTTCCTGATGGGCCGGTGTCCAGACGATGCGCCTAAGTTGGGGTTCTACGTCGCGGACCGCATTATAAAGCAAGCGGTGAGCCAGTGTGTCCATCTCACCGCGCATATAACTTTCACAGGCGAACCTAAAGTCGGTGATGACCGTAGGGCATTGGGGGTCAGAGAACGCGAGGGCAATTGCGACTTCCTCAGCCAAATGAGCACTCCCGGCTCAGTTGCGGTGCACTACCGCCGCCGTGTAGTAGACCGAACAGGTCGGACCAGCCACATCGACGTAGTAGGCCCATGGTTTGGAGCCGAATTTAGAGCGCAGGGCACGCGCTCGAGCTAAGCGACAGCCTTCGTCGAAGTCCGGATTCATATTGCGTGGGCAGTCCACCCACAGCTTGCGTCGCCAACCCTCGGGAATGCGGCGAGTTTCGTCCTCCGGAATACAAGGTGGTGCGGTTTTGAGGCGCTTGAGCATACGTTGCCCTGGCCCCATCTGGGCCAGTCGTGTGTACTGGTTAACGGTATGAGCCTCCCGCAACTCCCGGAAGGTGCAAAGTACCCCCAGATTGAGAAGTCTGTTCGTGGAAGTTGTAATCAGAAGGTCCAATGCCCACTTCACTATTTTCCTAATGATGATGTCGAGTTGTCGCACATTGGCTGCGCTGAGGTGTAGGTACAGAGTGTAATAAAAGATGCAGCAAGTAACTTGAGCCTGCGCAAGACGGAGAGCGTCGCGTCCCCGGAGACCCCCGCGCCGGTTCGATACCTGCCGCAGCATGTGGCTCACCATGTCCCCAGTGCGCTTACGTATAGCCATTGACATGTCTGCTTTTAGCCAACGCTGAATATGCAGGCCCAAGACCGGGACCTCATCCACCTCGCGCACAAGCCCCTCGCACAGGGAGGTATTTATCGAGGTAGAATTGGTCTTCGCAGCGTGAATGTGTCGCAGTTTCGATTTAGTGGGGGTGCAGATGAGCCCGCAGGCGTTAACATATGTCTCGGCTATAGTGGCTGCCTGCTGGAGGCTCTCCTTCATGGCGCCGATGGATCCTGTGTTGGTCCAAAGGATGATTTCATCGGCGTAAAGTGCATGGTGCACCCCCTCCACCTGCTGCAGTAGTTTGGGGAGCTCCATCATGGTTATGCAGAACAACAAGGGCGAAAGCACAGCACCCTGGGGTATACCTCTGGTTCTCATACGGTAAGGGCCATACGTCTGATCATCTATCCGGAGGAGGACCCTCCGCTGGGAGAGAAAGTCCTGAATGTAGGCAAACGCCCTTGGGCCGCAGTTGGTGTGACTGAGGTTAGAGAGTATAGAGCCGTGTTTTACATTATCGAACGCTCCCCTCAAGTTCAGTGCAATGACGGCCCTGTCTCTACACTTGGCGAGGATGACATCTTTTCGAAGTTGAAACAAGATGTCCTGAGGTGACATATGGGGTGTAAAGCCGTATATTTTGTCGCTGAAAAACCCATTATCCTTGAGGTATGGGGAGAGACAGTCGCATACCATCGTCTTCATAAGATTTCCGACACATGAAGGGAGAGCAATTTGGCGCAGATTATCAGCGTGTGCCGACTTCCCGGGCTTGGGGATGAAAGTCACGAGGGGCGTTTTCTATTCCTCTGGCAAGAGCTTCGAGTCATGCCAAATATTATGGACGAATTCGGGGAATCGGGCATACTCCTGATCCGACAGACTCACCAATAGCGTAACTGTTACGCGGTCTCTGCCCGGATCCGTACCGCGCCTCATCTTAGCGAGAACTGCCTTAAGGTAGTGAAGCATGACAGGAGCATCCAGCTCTGCATCCTTGAATCCTTTATACGACAGAGGTAGACGGAGAACAAGTCGTCAGCAAGCTCAGCGGTAGTACCCGGTTTGTGTGTAGAACTTATTTCAGATTTCGTTGTGTTTCACCGCGTGTACTCGAGAAGCGCGCGGAAGAGCTGCAGGTGCTCTTGGAGCTCATCTGTTCTGCGGCCCTATCACAGTTGGAATCCATCAGCTGGGATGCATATTGCTCGGCCTGTGCCGCAAGTTGGCATATGCGCAACCACAGCCGCTTGTTCGTCCTGTGGGTACGCTTCCACCGCGGGACCAGCCCATTTCGGGCCTCCTACAGATAAAACAGGCATTTATCCACCGTGGGCTAGTTGTCCGTCTGGGGAAGCGTCTGCGTGTGTTCGCGCTACAGATCAATGAGTTGTCTGGCCCATGCATGTTATCACTCTGCCGAAGCGCCGACCGTTGATCCAACCACTCGCTCTTGCCAATTGTGTGATGTGGTGCATCCAGTGACTATCAGGTATGTGATGCTCACCGAGGACAGGAGGAGGAGGGTCCGCACTCGACCTAGTGCTGCGTGAAAGCGTCTGCCGCCATCGCATATGAAGGGCATGAAAGTTGATTTTGAATAGAACGCCGGTGAACTTTGATGCGTTCAACTGAACGTTGGTTGTATTCAATGAAGCGCTCGGTCGCCCACAGCCAAAGCTTTCAATCGACATTAAGTTCAGCAGCGTTTAACCCTTGACCTATTAAGTGCATACGTTCTTCTCACGTTGTTGCGATTCCTGTTTTCTGAGGTGGGTGATTCATATGCTCCCCGGAATAATATTAATAAAAATTTGTTCACAGAAAGGTAAAGGCGCAGTATCTGTCACACTTGTTTTTGTGGACGCCTGAGCCGCGCCGTAAGGGAAGGAAGGAAGGTGGGAGTAAAAGTGGAATGAGAAAAAGAGGAGCCGTAGTGGACGACGACGGGGTAATTTCGACCATCCGGGGATCTTTAACGTGCGTACATCGCAAAGCACACGGTTGCCTCTTCGTTTCGCCTCCTTCGAAACGCAGGCGCCGCGATCGGGATCGAACGCGCGTACTCTGGCACAATAGTCGGGCGTACCACTGCACACCCGCGGCGGGGCACACCCGGGAGAAAGATCAGAATTCTGTGTAAACAGTGACTCGAGAGAGTCCTCCAACGCATCATCTGGGACTGCCCCTTATCTCCAGGTAGGCGCCTAAATCCGACGCCGTAACTCTGGGAGACCATGCTGCGCTGCTCAGACCTTGGGCTCCAGCTAGCCACCGGTCAACAACCTCTGCCAGCCTGCGTCTGAGGCAGGGCCCTCCGCCATCCGACAGAGGGTCGGAGCTCCTTCATCCGCTGGTCTGAATAAAACGTTCTCTCTCTGTCGGTCTGTCGGCGGCTCCAAATTCAAGTTGTTGGGCCAAAGGCGGAGGGGGGACCTTTTGGTTCTAAATTGTGGTCTAATCACTGGTTAGGCGAGGTTCAGACCGGTATTAATGGCCCTCGAGTCGAGTCGAGTTAAAATGGAGTCGAGTCGAGTTTTAAAATGTGTGATGGATTGTACCGACGACCTCTGTTCATTGAAACAGTAACGAGGGTGTGGCTTCCGTGGCTCTAGCTTTTCAAGCCGTCAGTATCACGGAGGTTTTCACATTTAAGTGACCTTGACAGACCCCCCCCCCCCCCCCCCCCCAGAGCCCGCAGGGCAAGTTGCGCTGAGGCTACCACAATGCCCATGAGGGCCACCTTTAGGGATCAAGAGGAGCTTGCGCTTGCCCCTGCTTTCCTCTTTCGGCATCATATAGGTGTGGCAAGGGCTAATTCAGCACATATTCCCACTTCTGCTCCTCAAAGGACCCACTTAGAAAATTTTAGGGCCGATGCAAAGCGAATTTGGTGTTTATGTAGAAAACGCCTGTGCTAAACTAAATGGGGCTGCTTACTCAAAATACCGATATACCAATAGGTCCGCATGAGCCGCGATGGGGCTGCAAACAGGCATGCCCGCATGTTGCCTACGTGAGATCCTTGGGAGGTACTCGAGGAAAGGTCAGGTGGAACTGTGGGCTACATGCAGGAAATTCGTCTTCATATGCCTTTCGTGCTGATTGGAGTGGAAATGGTACTCTCGATTAGATTATTGGAGAAGAGGAGCGGCTGTTTTCTACACTACACGGAGTTGAGGTAGAGCGTCGAGTCTAGCACGTTTGTGAATACGGGCGTAAGTGTCTTGGCCAATTTTAGCAGCATCGTTTGCAGGCCGCATTGTGTAGAGACAAGATAGTGAGTCACCTAGACCGCATGTATCTTCCATACAGATCTGTACTCGCTTGTACATGTGTGCTCCAGTGCCTTCCTGGCCGGAAAAGGTGATCACTAAATTTTGCTGCTTCTTTGCGATCGGCCCCCGGAGTCGTCATCTCTCCCATAAAGTGCGCGATGTATATTCCCATGGTAAATTACTATTTTTATCTCGCGGGCATATTCGCGAAGAATTTTTTACCTCTGTTGTTGCCGGGAAGTAACTTCATATGCGGGAATTGTGAATCCTTAAAGCTCCTCTGACGTCGTGTCTTTTCTTAGCAAGGAGAAAAAAATACCGCGTTTCCGCGGGCCACGTTAAGGAGCTTTTACGTTCAACGCGTATTGTCTTAAAAAAAAAAAAAAAAAGATGAACAGTCTCTGACAATACGCGACAACGTCGAAATCCTTCGCGTGTGGTGCGCAATACCTTAGAGAAATACTCTCATGCCTTACACGAAACTCGCGCTTGCAATTTCTATAACAGTTCTCTTGTGCCTATGATAGGTTGAAAATGAGTCGCTGATTTTTGCTCTTTCTCTCCTGCAGTGGTTCCTACAACCGAAAGAGCGCCTTTATAGCGTGCCCAATACAGCAGCTATCGTGAGAGAGTAACGTGCACAGGCACGCCAAAGGGTGCAAAACAAAATAGCGTGTACACGAACTACGCGGTGTCTGCGCGCAGGCCCTGCTTTTGCGATCGGCCGCAAGGTGTCGAAAATAAATATAAAAATTGGTACTACCTGCAACTCTTCAAATTTGAGCGTAAAATCACTATGTTTGCCATTTGTTGTCCGTTGTGCCTTTATTCAGAAGAACGACGATAAGGTAAAAACATCAAATGTAGTCGGAGCTGCTTCTCTACACAACGCTCTGAAGTCCCTGCTTTGAAAGCATGAGTCATTTTCAGGCTGCTCGGTTTTATCGTATGATTTTTCATTTCAGTAACATCCTTAGAGCAACTTGAGTAATTATAGTAACGTGAGACTGCTTATTAGAAGTGCTGTCCTAAAGTAGAAATATTACGTTACCCATAAAACTGCGTACCGATCTCCGAACCTAATGTGTGTACCACAGTCAAATTATACTAGTATTCAACTGTTGCTTGGGAAAAACTCCCGCAATTCAGGTTAATACGGAAAACAAAATCGCTCGTTCGTCGTAAATTTTCAGGATGTTAAGGGTCCGCTCTTAAAGCGCACCGTTTATATCGGCTGTCCAGACACCGCAGTAACCACGATTTTAAATGCACAGTCTTGCTCAAAATTCCTAAAGTCAAAGGATTCTTGTGTCAGTCTCATAATGAGGTTGTCATGTCACCGTTAAAGACTTAAGAGCCGCGCAATGTTCTGAGATAGTTTCTTGCTGTGACAGGAATCCACTTCTTAAAATTTAATAGGCCAGTCGGCCTTTAATGATGCCGTCACGGCTTTATTTTATGGCTGAGAGGAAAACCTTTTGGCTTCCGGACCAAGACTGTGCATCTGTACTTTGGCTCAGTCTAAGGATATGAACGGGTGACGTTTCAGTGTGACATCAATATGGTCTTACGAGTTGCATATTTTTTTATGATGTCTAAAACGTTGTTGCGGCAAAGCAACAGGCAATAATGAGTTAATAAAACAAGCACATGTCTGCTGCGCTGCTGAACTCAAGGCATTAAAGATTTTCCCTCATTCAACAGATCAGACGCAAGAAAGCCGCTTCACGGCTGACTGGTTTCCCTAAAACAGTCTTTCTAACAAGAAATTTTAAAGAAGTGTTAAAAATTTGTATTCGATGTGGTTCTTCGTTCCTGACGTTTTATGTTTTAGGTTTTCTCGTGCAGAACCTCACCGATGCCCCATTACGTCGCAATCCTACCTTTCTTCAACGAGAAAAATTGTATACTTTTTTCCTTTGCTTTCTATCAGGTGTTCAGAAAATAATGTCGTAGCATTTACAAATTTCACACACCATGGATCAGCCACGTCTTGACAAGTGCGTGCTTTTCCGCTTACTTTGGCAGATTTTTGTCATTTTTCTCCGCTCCTAAACCTCTTCGTATTCTTCGTTGTCAAGCTTGCCTCGTTAATTTTTAACGGCTACTCTTGTGTACATCGTAAACGACCCTGTTTTAAGCCTTCCTAGGAAAACGAAAGTCCCATTTAAGTGACGCAAGCCTCCTTTGCACTCAAGAATTCCCTTCTTGTTCATCCTTGCGGCTTTGTTCTGCGCGAGCGAATCTGCTATGGGCCTTCCCCAACATTCTATCTTACGCGTTCTCTTTTTACTGGCTAATATTTGCCGCTTCTCAGGGCACTTGTTCGCTTTTCAGAATCAAGATGGCTGCACTTTCTATTGTCGTGACTTTCTATCGTTACACTTGCGATTATTCACGTGCGATTACTCATAGTTGAACCTGTCCGTTATTTGCAGAACTGTGTAAAACAATACATTACTAATAATTAAGTAACAAAACACGATAGGCTTCACCGGCCTTACGTAAGAAAGGGAGAGGTGTAAGAAAAATGAAGATGGTTGACAAGCGCGACAAAAAGCCCCACAATTTAAACACGAAAAAAGGACCGACTACATAGCAAAGACGATAGAAAGGATAGGTGTCATGATGACTAAGAAAGCATTAAAAAACTTCAGTATTTCCGTGGAAAACGTTTTCAGTATCAGTTAAACCTACAGGGAGAGCAAAAAAAAATGTTTCTTATGATCAAATAAATGAGCACAACTGAGAGGATTAGCAGACTCGAAAATGAACTGTTTTCATTAAATAAAGGAATAGGTGTCCTCTAAGATACTTCGCCCTAAAAGCTCTGACGATATACATCCCAACTGGTACTGTTGCAGAAATAGTTGTCAATAAACAAAATTCGGAGAGCCCAATAGCGGCATTTGACACTGCTATTTCTTGTTCCCTGTGGCATCCTCTTTTTTTTCTACGCAAATTTTTTTCCGTCTGATAACGTAGCGCCCTTAGCTATACCAATCAGAACATTTATTCTTAATTTTGCTTTATATATTCTCATCTTCATTTTGGCATTTACATTGTAATCATTTTTTAAATTATTTTATTTCTTTCTTCCTGCCTCCAGTTTAGTATTTTTTTTTAAGCCTTGAGGTTTTTATTCATTGTTTATCTCGTTTTGTACTATGCAGATATCATATATGTAATCTGTTTCTGAGTCATTTCCGTGTTTTGTCCGTGTTCTGGAAGGTGTTCCGTCTTTCGGAACACCTTCCGAGTGGCAGAACCACTGCAACTCTTTAGGCGGCTTGCAATAATATCTTTGGAAGCAACGATAAATTACAGCCCTTTATCCGCAAGTTGTTTTTTTTTTCCTATGAAATTAATATCTGTTGTCGTGTAACTAAAACAATCGTCTTACAGTCTCATGCAAAAGCACTCGTCGATACTGTTTCTCTCTCCTTTCGATTGATAACTGGTGCTCTGCCTCGCCAACTTAACTTACTTTAAAATAATGAACTAATCTACTAAGTCACAGTCGCATGGCTAGAAAAGAAAGCAACACGCAGCTTTCGCAAGCGGATTCCAGTTGAAAAAAAAAAAAAAAAAAGATTATATGTGGCAATCACTCTTCCCATTACACCAGCAAGGCAGCCAGAAACCCAGCTGGTAGGATAAAAGCAAATTAATCAACACCACAATCTGGGAACTCTGCAGGGGCTTTAAAAACAAATCCCCTTTGTAAATTAGAATAACTGATTCTACATATCTTGGTTAATTTCCCTGGATAATATTCAAACACCGAAATTTATATGGACAAGTTATAGCGGTGGTACTCTCTTTGCGCACTTTCACAATTCTTCTTCTCCCGTAATTATGATGAATTCGTAATTACTTTTTTTTCAACGTCGCTTACGTAATCACCGCTAAGGTTCTTACTCAAGTTTTGGTACAGATGTGTCTAATAATAAGGGAGCAATTACTTATTGGCATCCACCCAAACGCAGACATACGGCTACAATTTGAATTGAATTATTTGAGTTATTCCGGCCAACCTCTCTGCCTTTTTCTTTCAATAAATACATCTATCTATCTATACGGCTACAAAGCTATACAGCTCAGTTTGTAAAGCGACTTCCCCGGAATGGCGGTGTTGCCGGGTTCAATCCCAGGACGAGGAGGCATTTTCCTTAACTACGAAGTTTACGAGAAAGCTGTATAGCTTTCCTTTGTAGCCGTATGCGCTTGGGTGGATGCCATTGAATAATTACTCCCTTATTACAAATATACTCCACCTTGGGGATTTCCCCTAAATATTTGACCAGGCATGTTTAGTAAAATCAATTTGGGTGCCTGGCAAAGACAAAATGTTTCGTTTACATAACTTTTCAAACCTCTTGTTAACGACATTTCTTCACGGCCAAGCAATTATTGCGCTCCAGATGTGCGATAACTGCCTTCCCGATAGTACGAATGCTAGATTTTTTTATATGTATGCTAACGCAATTAAGCATTTGCTGCCTTAGCTCCCTCTGTCGACTACGGACATAAACTGTTCGCTCTCTGTAACCGTAATGAAATGCGATACCGCAAGCCTGAGGTTTCTTTCGCGCGGCAATGTTGTCGCGTACATTAAACTTCAAATTCCGCAGTTATGATTCGGACGGCTCCTTCTTGTGCTCATTCTCCGTTCAGCTCGAAACTGTCCATCACTTTTTGCCGTCGTGTGGCCGCTTCTTCTTTTTACGCGGGGACCGTATAGTAAACCATTTTCAACAACATCGCCTGGGTTTGTATTTTCTCCGTTGCATCTTGTGAGCAGGGGACACCAATAGCAATGCACACTCCGTCATTCAAAATTTATTTTTAGAAACAAAACTACTTTATCTTAACCTTCTTTTCAATAGCTTTTTTTTTTTTCCTCACCGCCACAACTCTCATTGCTTTCAAACAGTGCTGCATATAAAAGTCCTCCTTTATTCACTGATCCATGGTATATCCAGTGGACATCGACATTAGTTTCAGTTTTGAGGCAGCTGCGGCGTATTGCATGATACTGATGAAGATATACTTAAATGGCAGGTCTAGTCTTCCGATGTGCGTAAAAACTTCTTCTTTTAGAGATTTTATTTTGCTCTCATCCAGTAGATAAACTGCCGTAGAAAATTAGTAGTACTGAGTGTTTTTTGTACGATAAAAAAGACGTTAATAGCAAATAAACTATGAGCCTCACGGAGGAATTTTTGCAGACATAATGATTGTTAAAGTTAAATCCTTATATATGGGAGAGCACACTGCGTACAATACCAATTTCCTCTGGAAACATGCGCTCGTACAGAATTTCTTGGTATGCACACAAACATATTTACCTTTGATTTTAATCGAAAACTCTTACGTTCCCAAAATGCAAATCCCCCAACTCGTTCATCTTAACATGCTTCCATAAAAAACAATTTCTGAAAAATAAAAAGCTATATCGCATGTAACTGTCGCCACCGACCTTGGTGAATTTACCGCCAATTGTTTCCTGCATTTCATGCTTTAAGGGAAGAGGAAAACCAAACCTCTACAATACCAGTTGGTGTTGCAGAAAAATGTGCAAAAGGAAAATGTGATGGCAAATACTCTATTTGCTCGGTTGTAGCCGGCAAACGTGTGTCGGGTTCCCCCATTCCGTATAGACGCAAGGACTTTATTTCAAGTTTTAGGATGCGACCTTCAAACCTGATCAGCCGTAATCCAGTTTAGGCTTAGAGAGGGTATTAATTGTTGGTCATCACTGCATTGCTGAGGCTGCGCAAATACAAAGAAGGATGTATATAGGAAATCTATGGCGCGGCTATGCAATGTTATTCAATTCTGACATTAAAAGTCGTCGTTTGACATATTGGTCTTTCCATATTCATGCTGAGTCATGCTTAGCCATTGTAGTCATTACCACTCATAACTAAGCATATTGTTACGGACGACATCAAGGAAGAAAAAGCGGGCAGTGGCGCGGACAGGAGCGCTTGCGCTAGGCCCGGCAACATTTTCATTAAACGTCATATCACTGTCATCGACCATCTCTCTGTCCTCTGTTCTCCTGTTTTCATCGGCTTGCCATACCGTAACATTTGGTTGGAGGTACTGGGTACTTCATCCCCCCCCCCCCCCCATCCTGGTCCCGAACATCAGCGCCCTGCGACTTCTTCCACCGTCGGCGAAAGGTTAGGAGGCACTGCATGGCTGTTCCCCAGCCTGCCGGACCCAGTAAGACCTTGCCGTTCCTCCGCCCC
>JAJIZL010124020.1:131252-159408 GCA_023969395.1 Amblyomma maculatum
CCCCGACCACAAGACACGACGAAGGAGAGACTGACCCGAGACGCCACACATGACCACAAGACACAAGGAGAGACCCGAATGACCTAATGTGACCCCACTGACCTGATGTGCCGACCAAGGACCCTACGACCCAAGAGACTGTTACACTTCAAGACATTGTCCCCTGCCTATGCCATGCGGTGCGTGCCTTGGCTTCCGCCATCGAGTCGTGGCAACATGTGGCCCGAGAGTGTCCTGCCAAGGTTCATCGCGAATCATCGTGCTGGCAAGCCATTCTATTCTTCCTTCTTCCTCTTCTTTTTCAAGCATCTAGACACGCCCATCGTCATGCCATGAAATCATCAACATCGTGAATTTCCTCGTCCACGATCGGGACGATCGCTCGGTGGCCCCGGGTCATGTTACGGACGACATCAAGGAAGAAAAAGCGGGCAGTGGCGCGGACAGAAGCGCTCGCGCTAGGCCCGGCAACATTTTCATTAAACGTCATATCACTGTCATCGACCATCTCTCTGTCCTCTGTTCTTCTGTTTTCATCGGCTTGCCGTACCGTAACACTATTTACTTATTTCCGGTCAGTTGCAGCCATTAAAAGTCGTCATTTGACATATTGATTGTCCCGTAGCCAATTTAGTTACTTTATTAGTCATTCAATATTCATTAACTCTATCAATATCTATCATGTAGTTTTTATTCATTACCAATCACCATCAACCGTTTCCTTCTTAATTTCCCTCCTCATACATCCGTAATAGCAAATGACGTACAGATCCGACACACAGATCCCGCGCACAACTCTCGCGCACGGAATTTCTTTCTAGGCGAAAGCCTAGACAGGCTTTCGCCTTGAAAAACAAAACTAAATGCGCTGATATTTAAGCCGATGTCGGCAGGAAAGTCACCGCCGGAGAATTCCTATGAGCTCGCTGCTGAGAATTTATTTGCATGCACATTTGCCTTATAAATTAAAACGGGGGTGTGGCCAGTGATCTTAAAAACAAAATGGCCCATATTTGAATTCTCGTAGACCCCGCTCATATGCATTTGGTGCAAGGCAAGAATTGTAGAATTGAAGACAAGGTACAACTCGCCCATGTCAATATGAACCGTATCAAGGCCGTTTATGAATGTACTTAGGAAGTTTATTGTGCATTTTGAAGACCTGCAACGCTCCTTAATCTTACTGCAAACGCGATGATAAATAGGTGTTGCATTGATTCCACGCGTGGCATCATGCGTTGGGAGCACGCATAGAGAAAGGAGTGGGGTTTGGTGCCCATAAGACGCTTAGTATTTTTGTATTTGAAGTAGATAAATATAGTACACCTAATATCTGTACATTGCAGCATCCGTAAAATTGACCGAGATTTCTAATAGCTGCTTGGGCAAAGGTTTGTAGTAATTTACTAAGAAGACAACGAAAGAAAAACCGGTAGCTTATGATCTTCGAGGCCATAATCAAAGAATCCAACATCTCTATTCTTGATGAAAAGAATGAAATTTGAAGGTTTTGCTGAAACGCATTTATTGCTCTTAATGTAATTTATGCTCAGTGCCATTCTCCCATACATTTGTGCCTCATATAGTGGTTTTACAACTATGCAGCAACATTAGCCGATTAATTTCTGGAAACCAGATAGAATGTTGTCCTTCAGCATGATTTAATGCTTCCGTTTCCGCATCGATCGCATATTAATATGTCTGCAACGCAATAAGAAACAAAATAGTTAAATTTCTATTCTTAAATTCTGTGCAGTTATTGTGCAAATATTTTTGGCAGCTAGCCGCCAATGAAAGCGAACAGAAAGCTGAAGTGTAGGGAACGCACATCACTCACACCTGCCGCGTACCTGGTGTTTTCCTGTAGGTGATGTTTGTTTGTAACGGGCAACAATCAAGTGGGTAAAGATATTTCTTAGAAAGTAATGCATCAGGCTAACTTCTGGCCGTTTCATTCCCTAATTACTGGTGTATTGTGCTAAAATTGAAGTTTCTTAACGACACCTTGTTAACAACGCCTGAATATGTCAATACATTATGAGCTCTGTCTTGCGCTGGTCTCAGATCTCTGTTTTGCTCTGGTCTCAGATATTAAATTTCACTGAGTTTTTATGAAGCTACAGAATCAGAGTTACGCAAAGAAATAATGAGCCAACGGTCATTCTTATTTGACTATTCGAATACAGGAAAACTGGACATTAAAGTATAGCATCACTGTTCTTTCGTTCTCGCTTCAGGGGAATAATTTACAATATAAAGGTGACGCTTAAGAAGTTGTGAACATCAAACCTCAAGGGTTAGCGTTTCCCTTTATTAAGAATATTTAATTACATCGGCACGAATGCACATTATATGTGCTATGCCTCATTCACTAATCGGCATGTCAAACTTGCTTATGGTTAATGGACATTAAATATGTGGACCATGGTTAAATAGAAGTTCTGCATTTCCCAAGCCACAAGCGGGAATGCTTTAATTGGACGAAGTTTCAACATTCAAAATGCCCGTAGTAACCAATTTTATGAGCAAGGAAATACTGTCAATCTCCTTTTGCTCCTCTGCTCCACAGTTTGCGTTTCTACTACTTTATCGTGGTCGGCAGCAACAGTATCTGAATTACAGCCACTTCTATACATGGTTTTGTATCCATTAAGGTACCCTCTTCCTTCAATGCAGCTAGTTAACCTGTTTCGCTTTCCACTGGACCGAGGCCCCTGGCGATGAGAACAGCTTACGGCGCACAATGCATCGTCCGCTGGCGCAGTGCAGAAACCTCAGGCATTGTTGAGCTCGTGCCCATTACACTGACCAAACCAAACAAATGAAGGAGAATGTCATTAAACTCGTGAGGCAATTTGAGTGCTACATGGTCTTTTTGTGCGTTATTATAGAAAACATAAAATGTCATTTCTTGCCAGAGCTCACGTTCTGTTTTGTTTCAATTCTATTTCATCAACGCTTCAGTACTGTAAGCTTCCCTGTAAAGTACTTTTTTTCTCTTTGCAGGAAATTTCGAACTTCAGAGAGAAATTTTCAATTTTTTATGGTTTCTTGCCTTTCTATTTCCGTGCCGTCTTTCATCGCATTGTTCTAAACGCATTTAACAACACGAGCACTTGTTCAATCCCTCCAGCCATTTTTAATGAGGTGTTCAACTTTCGAGCACTTGCTTTCTTTCCCTTTCCTTCAGTTATCGCTCTGAGTCTGCTCCTTTCGTTTTTCGCACAGCGGGAATACGCTCACTGTAGTTTCTCTTCGCCTTGCGCCCGGCGAGCGGACTGTCTGGACTGAAACAGTTGCATTTCGTTCTTCCAGTCTGGCGGAAAGACAGATTTTTTAAACTGATGAGACACTTTTCTGCTGAAACGAAGCAAACAACAGTAAAAACTTGCTAAAACGCTGTAGAACTGAGATGTCCGTCTGCTAACATCTTTCCAGGTCTTTATCTTTTTTTCTGAATCAACTGCTTGGGAGTATTACTGTTTCCAGTGTGTGGCTTTGTACTATAGCGATGGAGCCACAAGAATAAGTCTAACATGTCTTCGTTTACTAGGGGAGGATTTAATTTCCCTCATTTAATTCTAGCTGTTCAATCTCGATACTATAAAAACGAAATAAAAACAAAGTGCAGAGCCGTACGGAACGCTCAGCAAAGTAGCAGAAATGATGTCCTGAGCAGAAAGTGAACATCAGGTTAGGAATTTTTTCCACTGCTCCTATGTTATTTCACATCGCCGAAACGATCTATAACTAGGGTCTCTTTGTTAGGTCTCGATTGTTGGTATCCCTTTCACGTTAAGCCAGGTTGCGTTGCAAAAAGGGTGCTTGTTGCAATACGTACTGGTCTTGAAGGAAATATTTTCTTTATTGTTCATGCATTCTTCTTTTCCAAACTCATTAGATACACGGTGGGGTCTGTGCAAGCACATTGTACATCAAGGCAGTCACTACCTAATCCCCCATATTTATTTTATGTTAACGTCTCACAACTATATTTCGGGGTAGAAGACCGCCAATATAAATGAGGAGCCCAGTTTCATTTTTCTTAGGCACTCTAATTACAGTCATTGAAGGTCAGAAATGGACATAATAAAGATTGTTGGCTTAGGCATTTCTCTGTTTCGCGTTTCCAAAATGGTGTCTGCGCGCAGCACCATCCCTGAATTCAAGTAATATTTTAGAGATCATAAACTAAACAATTATGTTCTGTATTTTCTCCAGTATAAAAGCCGCGAATTTGTACACAACCAAAAGCTGGCACCAGCGGACACCAACGTTAACTGGATTCATACTCATTCAACTTTTTTTCCCAACTTTAATACGGTTCTCAAAAACACCACAACATTATCGAGCAAAATGAACATATGCAGGAAATGCTCCCCACTCCGCCGGGCGTTATGTAAACGCACGCCCGCAACATCAGTGATATGATTACATCATATACTGCCGGTAACCACATGCTCACCGGATCCGCGCCGTACAACAAACCAAGGTGCCAACTCTGGCAAAAATTACCTGCGCTAACATCACAGCGTCAACATTCTCATAGCAAATAATAGGCAATTTTTCATGCGACAGAACTAATGCTATCTACCTTCTGGAACGTGGCACTCGAAGGGCTCAATATACGTGGGCCAAACAGCTACACCATGCAAAATTCATATTAACGACCACAGGTCACGTGCACGAACACAGCTGAATCTCGCCCTTTCAAAACATATCTATATCCTGGGGCATCAGTTCGGTAAATTGATGCCCCTTGCACCAAGCAATGCTGCAAAGCTCATATGAAGAAAAACAGGAGGCAATGAAAACCCTCACAAAAGTGAAGAAAAAAAAATGAAAGACCCGTCGGAAAGCCGATCGGCAGACAATAAGACATGGTCCTGAGAGAGGTGGGCAATAAATTCTGCCGGCAAATATATCTTGCTTGAGATAAATACGAAGTCATGAGGACTGGGTGTGAGGAATTGTGTACCTATAGCAAAGTAGACCCAAATATTATCTGTAAAGCGTGAAAAAGATAATTGGAAGCAAAATCTATAAGGAAATGGTCAGTAAGAAAAATGGAACAATACTTTCAGTGAAGATAATCTTAAGGCCGAGCAAAATGCTCTTGCTCAGCGTCGGCTTCTTTTATTAATTTCATTCTGCACTTGCGACATTTTAAGTGAGCATAATATAGTGCGCAAGCATCGGTTTATGGGCAATGCGTCCTGATATAAGCATCGATGCTTTTCACTGCACACAGCGCACTAAATATTGCATTTATGTTGCCAAAATTAGAAGACTAGAAGATGGACTGATGTGAGCAGTTTGCGTCTCATAGCCGGACTATAATGAGAAGCGTAGCGACAAAATTCAGGCACAAAGCTGAAGCAGCCACAACTGAGTGGCGATGTCCGACTCGTCTGTGGCTCCATTTTTAGGTATTTAGTTTTTTATTCAGAGTGTGTTATAAATGTAACGTTGCCTGCATGACCGAAAGTGGAGCAATTTCATATCAGATCCCTGACAACAGCAAAATGACGTCGAAGACAGTCCTGCAGCCTCTGCTTTGGCTCAGCAGGATGAATTGTATACGTCAGTGGACCAATTAGCACTTAACCACTAAGCAATAAAATTTTGCGACTTCGGCTATGATCGTTCCACATACAGTGGCTTCCGCAGTACACACAAGACACGGGTGCCACATCTCTAGTATTGCCGACTGGCACAATAACGCATAATCATGCCATCACTCCGCTTTCCCACTATCGTTCAGGCCTGTCGTATACGCCTCCTTTTCTTCCTTATGTGCACTTGTATCGATATTAAGCATTCAATTTCACCCTTTAAGCATTCGAAGATTTGAGGTACCTATACTGCGAAGAAAACACAAAAGCTGCCATATCAATGCCCCTATCTGCGGCACTCTTATGTTGCTGCTGAGCAGCAAGTGCACTTTTCTGAGGATTGAATTTCTTCGCGAGGATCATGATTTTTCTCCCAAGGGCTGTTTGAGTACACTCTAGAATGGGATGGAGCAAGCAGGGTTTAAAGAGATCTCCCTTTGCAAGAGAACTTCATTCACTCCTGAAAACCCTATCAGCGTGAACGGCGTTGCTTCTTATATTGACAAGGCGACGCCTGCCCGCACAGAGTTCCTGCTGCACTGTTCGCGAAGGCCAATTTTTTTATCGTGTGAGGTAGCTGGGACGTCGTTGCGGCGGCAGCTTAAGTGAAAAAACTAATAAATTCGCGGCAGGTGTTCGCAAGGACGCCTAGCGCCGAAGCAACGCGAAAATTGCGGCTGAAACAGCGAGTAAAGATAGGAAAATGGTTCACTACGGCAGGAAGGAAGCCCGAAATTGCGCGCTGTAATGGAGTGATCAGCAGCCCTAATGAATTCTCTGCATATTTTGCTAGAGAGCCTGAGGTAGTTTTGTGTTTTCCTACATGCCTCTCATCCGTCGTTAACATGCTTGTCCGCCGAAAATGATGACCACGTTAGTTGATTAAAAGCAGCGGATATATTTTACATCGCAAAAGTTTTGCCCAATTCTTCTAATAAATGTTTTACGCTTTTAGCTTCTTTAAAGCGCCGCAAAATATCTTCGCAAAGTGGTCCTTGCATTTGACTTTAATCAAAAGCGACCGCTGCGGCTGACATAACAAGAACTGAGGGTTAAAAGCTAAATTTGCATGCTTATTATTCGTAAAATTGAAATTGGTGCATGGAGACTAAATTTTCAGGGTTGGTATTTGGTACGTAGTAATAAATTAGTATACTGTACTAATACGCAGTATACTGTACTAATGGGTGACTTCAATGCCAAGGTAGGGAAAAAGCAGGCAGGAGACCAGGCAGTAGGTGACTATGGCATTGGTTCTAGGAATAGCAGGGGGGAGTTACTGGTTGAGTTTGCAGAGCGCAATAACTTAAGAATCATGAGTACCTTGTTCAGCAAACGAAAGAACCGTAAATGGACATGGAAAAGTCCTAACGGGGAGACTAAAAATGAAATTGACTTCATAATGTGTTCAACCCCCGCCATTATGCAAGATGTAGAGGTAATAGGGAAAGTGCGATGCAGTGACTACAGGATGGTAAGGTCCCGAATTAGCCTAAATCTGAAGAAGGAACGCAACAAATTAGTAAGAAAGAAACCCATCAAAGAATTAGCGGTGAGGGGAGGGCAGAAGAGTTCAGGATCTCGCTACAGAATAGATATTCAGCTCTAAACGAGAATGGCGACATTACCCTAGAAGCAATGAATAATAATTTCAGAGATATCATTACTGAATGTGCAGTAGAAGTAGGCGGTAGGATAGTTAGAGAGGATACCGGTAAGCTGTCTAAGGAGACGAAAGATTTGATTAAGAAACGCCAGAGTATGAAAGCTTCCAATCCAACAGACCAGATTGAATTGGCCGAGATATCAAAGCTAATCAATAAGCGCAAGGTGGCCGATATAGGGAAGTATAACATGGAGAAAATTGAGCATGCTGTAAAGAACGGGGGAAGCTTTAAAGCGGGAAGGAAGAAATTGGGCATAGGCAAAAACCAGATTTATGCGATAAAGGACAAGGAGGGCAACGACATCATGAATATGGACAAGATAGTCAAAGTAGCCGAGGGGTTCTATACAGATCTCTACAGTAGCCAAAGTAGTGAGGACCGTAAGGAGATTGACGGTAGGGAAAAAAAGTCAGACGTTCCACCAGTTACAAAGGACGAGGTCAAGGAAGCATTAGAAACTATGAAAAGGGGGAAATCAGCTGGAGAGGATCAGATAACTCCAGATTTGCTGAAGGACGGAGGGGATATCATGTTAGAAAAGCTGGCCACCCTGTATACGCAGTGCCTGGTGTCATCGACGGTACCGGAACCATGGAAGCATGCAAACATTATCCTCATTCATAAGAAAGGGGACTCTAAGGGCCTTAAAAATTACAGACCAATCAGCTTACTGTCTGTTACGTAAAAGGTATTTACCAAGGCAATCGGTTATAGAATCAGGACAACCTTAGACGGCAATCAAGCAAAGGATCAAGCAGGTTTTCGGAAACGGTACTCTACTATCGATGATATCCATACCATCAAATAGGTGATAGAAAAATGCTCGGAATATAACCAGCCCTTATACATAGCATTCATTGATTACGAAAAAGCATTTGACTCAGTTGAAACCTCGGCGGTGATGCAGGCATTGCGAAATCAGGGGGTAGACGAGCCGTACGGGAAAGTGCTGGAAGATATATATAGTGGCTGCACAGCAACCATAGTTCTGCATAAAGAAAGTAACAAAATTCCCATAAAGAAAGGTGTTAGGCAAGGAGACACGATCTCCCCAGTACTATTCACAGCTTGCTTAGAGGAAGTATTCAGAGACTTGGAATGGGAGCAGTTAGGGATAAGAGTAGATGGAGAATACCTCAGTAATCTGCGATTTGCTGATGACATTGCCTTGCTAAGCAACTCGGGGGATGAACTGCAAATAATGATTGGTGACCTAGACAGGAAACGTAGAAAGGTAGGCTTGAAAATCAATATGCAGAAGATTAAGGTAATGTTCAACAACGGAAAGGAATAGCAGTTTACATTAGGTAGCGAAGTATTGGAAGTAGTAGGCGAATATGTCTACTTAGGACAGGTAGTAACCGCAGATCCGGACCATGAAAAGAAGAATAAGATTGGGATGGAGCGTATTTGGCAAGCACTCACAAATTATGACTAGCAGCTTGCCGGTATCGCTAAAGAGGAAAGTATATAACAGTTGCATCTTACCTGTACTCACCTATGGGGCTGAAACGTGGAGTCTAACCAAGAGATTTCTACTTAAGTTGAGGACAACCCAGAGGGCTATGGAACGAAAAATGGTAGGGGTAACATTAAGAGTATAGGAAGCGTGCAGAGTGGGTCAGAGAAATGACTCAGGTTACCGACATACTAGTGGAAACTAAGAAGAAGAAATGGGCATGGGCAGGACATGTAGTGCGAAGAGAGGATAATCGATGGTCGCTTAGGGTAACAAACTGGATTCCAAGGGAGGGAAACCGTAGCAGGGGGCGGCAGAAAGCTAGGTGGGCGGATGAGGTTAAGAAGCTCGCAGGGGTCAAGTGAATGCAGCTAGCACAGAACCGGGTTAAGGGGAGAAATATGGGAGAGCCCTTCGCCCTGCAGTCGGTATAGTCAGGCTGATGATGATGATGAATAAATTAGCTCAGGTGCACTCTCCGAAAAAGCGTAGTTCTATGCACATTGCTGAAAAGACAAAGCCGATTCCAAGGAAGTTCATTGACAGTGGTACGCGCACTCACTTGTTTGAAGATTTCTTCATTGCAGCGTGCCTCAGCACTTCAAGGTAAAGTACTGTGCGCTTTTCGTCATCACGTGACCAGCGCAAACGTTTGAAGAAGACATGCCACTGACACGACCTACAGAGTGCAATCACAGTCAGCTGTACGGGCATAGAGAAAGGATTTGGTAACAACCAGACACTCGGCAAAATCAGGCCTGAAGAAATGACGCATGACGGATGACGTCCGTTAGAGCCCCTCAAAATAGATAGCGTCACCAGCACTGGTCGCGAGCGCGCGGTTGCCGCTGGCGGCTGACCAAAAAGACTGCGAAGGGCGCGGCCGTTTACGCGGGCGGCGTGGTTTCTCGTGGTGGCAGTCCGCGCGTTTTTACGGCTCTGTTGGCCTTCGAAGCGGAACTACTGCAAGTTGTCAGGATGGCAGAGTGAGCAACGTTTTTTTGCCGAACAATGTTACATTGAAAGCATTTTAGGCAGACTGCGCCGGCCGGTTCCTTGATTTGCACAGGACGTGAACAGGCGCCGGTGCGCACGTCATGGGACAGCCAATTCCTAACTGCCCCGACAGCTTTCAGTAAAGACGAGATGAGAAATGCTTTCTGTTTGCGAACTACGCTCCATTTCAAGCAGTTTAGCTCAGCACTCTGACTGGCGCGGTTGTAAAGCGAATGCCTATGTATTCAGCCGTAGCGCTACAAGTGCAGGGGTCAAGGTATATGTACTTGCAGGAGTGAGCAGCGCCAATGGTGCTCCGCGGAGCAAGTCAGCGCCATCTAACGTTAGGCCCTGTGTTTGAGTTATGCGTTCCGTACGATGCGCGGTCAAAAAAAAAAAAAAAAAAAGCGGTGCCTGCTCGTGGGCTATCGGCCTCATGTCCGCTAAGGGCTTCCGCTTCATGCCGCTAGGTACGACATGCTTAACGATATATAACAGTAGCTGTTATCCCAACACTTTTCGCCCGAATCACGAAGCGGCTAGGCAAGCAAGTGCAAGCGATATCGAGTGATCGCTCGGTTTTAAATCAAATGCAAGTGATAGCGTATGATCGCGGGTTTCAAACACGAACAAGGCTAAGAGTGAGAGAATAGGGCGCAGCTTGTTATTTTGTTTGTGCATGTGTTTTCGTCTTCTCCGTATAAGGTTACGACCACACGCCATGCGTTGGGGGCGTATAGTTGGATGGCGCTGGGTTATCAACTACTAGTAGGGACACCGCATTTGGCGCATTCGTACAGATCTGGGAATTTGACTTCCTTCGCTCGAAATTAGCGCAGGGGCGGCGAGTGGTGCGCATGCAGGAACGCCAGTTTATCCGCTTTCACTCGCGCTTGTTTGCCTGGTCGTTTCGTCAAACTCGAGAAGCATAGCGACATCGCGACGCCCTGGTTATCGTCACGGTCTCAGAAATACAGGCAGCGCGACCCTAGCGACACGAAAATTACTCGCAAAACGGGAGCTGCACAAGGAAACGATAAGCAGGCATCTCTTTGATTTTCCGCGCATGCGCACGGGACGCGTAACTCAAACCCAAAGCCTAATTTTAGGTCGCTAAGTTCCTCCGCAGAGCGCCATCCGCGCGCTCTAGACAAGGCTGCTCACCACTCTACTCGCCGGTTGGTGCGCTGTTAGACAAGAACAGACCCACACTTGACGCTCTTTGCTCCTTTTCCTTAGCCGCTAGTCTTGCGCGATTTCGCGTTGCGTTTTATGTTTTGGGTACTTGTTTTATGGCCTTCACCTATGCACTATTCATTCCGGGTTATATATGTTGGCCAGGGGAAATTTGAGCATCGAAAGAATTGGCGAATGTGTTAAGACGAACTTTCTCGCGAAGTACGTACGCTTTACAGTTTTACAGCATGCGAACAAGAATGAAATGATAAAACTATCAGCCGCATTCGCATTTTTCTGACAAAAAAAAAAAAAAAAAAAGCTGAAGACATACGAGGGCTGCTCCGGATAAGTTATGCAGAGAGAAGACGCCCCCGCAGAGGTTATCTCCAGGGTGAGTCACATGAAAAACGTTGTTGAATATAGGTTTATGAATATTCTGCCAGTGTAGCGCTGTGAGTGTAAATTTTGCGGCGTGGTTCGCGAACGCATAAACTTTCCGCTTGGTGACTAGGGTTTTCCAAGCACATATCAGTACTCGTGTGTGACTAGCTTTACGGATTGAGTTGTTCATCATTGTTGAATGAAGAAAAAAGAAAAAGCTTCACGGAAATGTGTAATTTTTGTTGTCCATCATATCTATGATTATTGCAAGAGCACCTTAACTCATTTTCGTTGCCAAGCTAATGACTAATGTTGGTATAGTAACTCAATATGTTAAGTTTTAAATGATATCTAATTACCGTAGCCAGAAGGCACCTACACGAATTTTCTTTCCTTCCAGAAGCCTATGATTAGGTTTTCATTCCCTCTGCTCATATCTTTTCTTCTTGCTCCGAGTAAATATATAAGGACAGTTAGCCCGTTTTCTATTCCGCCGTCTTGCGAATATTTTGTAGTTACTGTAGGCGATTGCACGTCGATTTCGACATCAAGTTTCATTATTCTGATCAGTACCTTAGAACACAGCACAAAACAGTCTTGTTTTTGACCTTAAATTGTAATTATTTCCCCACGTTTTCCCCATCTATTGTTAGAAATTTCATAGGAAAGCAATTCTGGTCTAAGAGGAAAGGAAGACTGCTGTTGCAATGCGGTTTGTAGAAGGCTGTTCACGGGCAGAGTCTAAACTAGGCTCCAGCAAGCAGTCTTTTTGAAACATATAACAAATTTTATGCATAGTGTGCTGTTTTCGTTGTGCTGAAAAGCCGTCGCTGTATCCCGGTTTGAGAGTCTGCTTTCAAATCAAATTCGGTGCACAACTTTCCCATGTAAGGCAGTTCTTATGGTGGCAGTATATTTAGTGGAGCGAATGTTTATATATGTAGTGGCCTCCTGACAGGAGGGTTTTACCACCCCATTATTGAATTTGTAACGAAGGTAAGGTGGGATGGGTGCCCACAACTCATTTCAGAGG
The DNA here is from genome assembly GCA_023969395.1 of Amblyomma maculatum. Classification (NCBI taxonomy): domain Eukaryota; kingdom Metazoa; phylum Arthropoda; class Arachnida; order Ixodida; family Ixodidae; genus Amblyomma; species Amblyomma maculatum. Next base: position 143,583 of record JAJIZL010124020.1, read on the forward strand.
CCGCCATCTTGTCTATGACCTCACGCCGAGAGCCGCTATCTTAGATTTGAGATTTCAAAACTGTTCCGCCATTGCGACCCATGACGTCATAGACACGTGGCTCCACATCCAGTCGCCATATTGGACTATGACGTCATCATCGGTACTCGAATCGGGCCACAAGTTTGAATTCTTCTGAGTTAGAGATTTTCAAGACATTCGACTTGAATTGCGCACGGACACTAAACCAAGTAACGTAAGAGCTCTCACGCTTTTAAACGTTGAAAAAGAATCAATGCCAAAATAAAAAAGGTTGCAAAGAAATTTTAGATTGTATAAAATTCGCAACATTGACAAATGTTTTGTGAAAATGTAGTGCCCCTATCTGGAGTTACGTTTTTGTAACGTTAATAGGAAGCAGTGGCCATCATACATTGGCTGCGACTGTTGCAAGTTGACCTAACAATACTTTTCATTTAAGCGAAATTGTCAGAAAATTAATTTTATGCTCAAATGTTTATATTGAAGGCCTGAAGTTCTCACAACAACACAGTTAATGACTAAATAAGTTTGTTTTCAGTTCAATATGCATCTGCACACAGTGCAGCTTAGTTTTAGCGCTTTTGAGTCTTTTTTGTAGCCATGTTCTAAAGAAGATCTTTGGTCCCTCAGCCCGCCCGCCAGAAATGGCTAACGGATCAGGCGTCACCGTAGGCCCACGGACCAATAAGAAATCAATAATAGTCTACCGAGGGTACTTTTCTGGTGATAAAATTGTTCCCTCTCAGAGTGTAACACCGGCTAACTCGGAGATGTGATGCGGTCTAGGGACATTACACGATCCGCCGACCGATCAGTCAACAGATGTCACCTGCCAGAACCTCGGTCACGATGTTTCGCTCACAGCGCCAACTCTGATGCCAGGTTAATTTCAGAACGCGACTTTCATGCTTTGGAGTTCAGCATTGCAATTATAGCGTGATCGTCAGCTGTGCACATATAACCGTAAGTCATGTGCATTTATTTTCAAATATCATGTTTATGTGGAACATTATTAGGGTTGGAACGCAGTCTCTACTAACAAGAAAAACAATACACTTGAAAAATAGTGATAAAAAGCAATGAAGATGGAAAATGTGACGTTCAAACTTTCAAGCTACAGCTGTAAATACAACTTATCTCACGTTCAGTCCGTTGTGCGCACCCCCGTGTTGCTCACATTTTTGCAAGAATAACGATTGATTCGATTCCATTGAAATCTAATAACTGCAACAGTGCGAATAATAATAAATGAACAAAAGGAATACCTTCAAACGTTAACAATTTTTGCAGCTTTTCAATTGTTCCAGTAAACTCATATCTACGGCACGTCGTTCGCACTTGCCACACCAACAAAGGAAAATATAACTTACCCGAAAACCCATTTCCCCGCTTATCGAATGAAAGTAAAAATGGTGAGTTACCAGCTTCCCTCTCGTCACCCTTCGCCGCCGCGCAGTTCTTTCAGCTCTTTCACGTCAGAGCGTGATCCTGAAAAGAGCGGAAGGAGGATTCCGGGACTAACGTCCTGTCGCAGTCGCGTTACGATTTCCCTTTTTTTCTTGACGTTTCAAGGGAGAGGCGGGAGAAAGAGGGAGTTCAGCAGAGGGTGCTGGTGGCGGATAGGGAGGGGTGAGTAGCTCTCCGGCAAAAGGAGAAGCCTGGGAAAGAGCGAGACGAAGGGAGGCGCGCGCACGCCACATGCACGTGGTTTCTCTCCGGGGCCGCGCAGCCTGGAGGCGCTCGTAGCGGCGCGCGGTAGTTGGGACCTGGTTCGTTTGCTAGCCTTCCGGGAGTCGGCTCGGTGACGCCGCGAGTGGCAGACGTGCGCCGAACCGACACTGCGCCTCCTCTTCGTGTTTGCGGTACACCGCCGCCTCAAGCTTAACGACTCGTGCTGCGGTTGCAACGAGTGTGGTGCTCCTCTTTTTTTTCTAGCCGTACCTGTCCATCATCGACGCAGGTACAGTCAGCGGATTTTTGTGTATGCGTGTGTGTGTATGTGTGTGTGATTCGTGGTTTACTGGACACCTGTGAATTCACCGCTTTGTTGGTGCCACTGGTTGAGCTCTAAGACCTGTGTGTAGTGCGTATTGTGTGTAACCACGTTGCTGGGCATTCGCGATTCATGTGTTCAGCCGTAACACCTCGATGAATAAAAGGGTGAAATGAACATAACTCATTCGTTGGCTGCAATTTGAACACACCGAGAAAGGGACAGCTTTTGAGGTGTTTAGACGCTCTTATGTAAATTAGCACTGTGTGTCGTGAGAACGTTCTTCGAGAACACAAGAGCTTCACTGCCACCTCTGCACTCTTTATCGCACCGCAGAAACTTCATTCTACGAAGAAAAGAACGTGTTCACCTAAAAAGGACCGTAAAAGGACGTCGCAAATGGACCTGGACAATGAGCTTCTGCGTTGTGCCTAGCGTCTGGATTACGTATTCTTAGTGAGTGGCGAACAAACTACAAGAATTGTGGCCTTGTAGCCTGAGTTTCGGTCTGCTATTGAGAAACGGGGATACTGCTGCCAGGTAAGCTTGACAATGAAAGCGACGTGAGTGAATCACAGTTGCTGCATTTGGCTTGATTGTGCAGATAACATTGTCGTACCTGGATTTCCAGCTCCGGTGCGGACTGCTGGTACTTCTTTCAGTTTCCCCTGACAATCGTTAGCCGGAGTTTTGTGCCTCGGCTACTGGTGCTCATCTCGGCTACAGACGGATTACCGACCTATTTCCGATCACCACTGGCAGTTATCATGGGGATCCAGACTACACCTAGAGCTGGCTTCTTCACTGCTCGGCTTTTCTTGCTCGCCATGTGTCATTCGGGTAAGCACGTTCTTTCGGTGACGAAGTCGTTACCTAAATCTTCTTTTGGTCCCCCAGCCTGAACTACACTCAACAGGGAGATCAGTATTTTTGTTTGAGCTGAATTCTCCAAACGCTGCGCAAACTGGCGTACTTGCGCCTGCCTTCCTAAAAAAACATCTGAACATTAGAGGATGCATCGCATTTTCTCGTGCACTACTCTACGCAACTTTTATGAAACTTGAACACTCGTAAAAGAAAATGAGTTGAAGGTAAAATCCCTTCGAGCTGAAGTCAACGGCAAGCATGTGAAACAAGCAGCTGCGAACTCGCCAACAGTCGCGCACACAGAACGTACAAGGGCTAGCTGTCCTAAAGTTAGACTAAAATATGCAGTCATTTGTTCGCGTGTTTCGCCTTCTATCTCTAAAACATTCGCTTATGTCAGTATTCTTTTTTCAATACTGGTTATTCTAAGAAATGAATAAAATATTTGGCGTGCCATAGATTAAATTGCCATTTTAATCAGCATTTCGTGCTTGTGTACAGGTTGTTTCACACTTAGAACAAAACTGCGAGCGCGTGGCCACTCGCCGCCGCCAAGGGTCGTCGCGAATAGGCGGCCTCCAAGTCTTGAACAGAGAGAGCAGCCACGTATTCTTACAGTGCACGCTCCTTTTCTGCCTGTGGATGTCAGCAGACGCGCTTCCAAAGGGCGGCGGTCACGCGCTGCCATTTTCCCCCTAGTGTGAAAATTTGGGTTGTATAAAAGTCTATGATATCATGAGCAGCAAATTTACGAATTAGCACCTATTACATAGCAATGATAATTGGGCAGTCTGAAGTAACATTCTAGGCTCGGAGATTCATATTAATAAATTACCAGCGCTAGTTAGGAACACGGTGGAAAAAATCCTTCTCCCGGTCATCTCTAAATGCCGCGTCTGTGCCAGCACCAGCTATCCTATTCTAGTGTCCTTCCTAAGCCCAGTATTCAATGTGCATTTGTATTTGCTCTAATATCTACCCTTTTGATTATATATTATATACTCGACATCTGAAATCAGCCTACCTCTAAATGTGTTTATCAGTATGTTGAGCCTATTTTCGTTTCCTTGTTTCATTACGAGCAATATCATCATAGGCTTTAAGTTCTCCAGACCGCGTTGCCTTTTCTCGCTGCGGGCGCTCTGCTTCCTTCCACTAAAAACTGGTGCCACGTCAAGCGCCGATAAAATGCAGCATCGGGCTGTTCTTTTAAGGCCTAGTCTGCTGCTATGGGAGATTATGGCCATATTTACATGAATTGTACTGTCTTTATCCCATAACTCTCAATATGCAGCTGAACGGTGGATATGTGACGCAACCTATCAGTAATGGATAATGGGCTAGAGATGACCACTTCTTGTTCTCTTCGATAGGTTTTTGTAGGAGGCACTTTCATTATGTAGGCAAAAGTTTGTGTAAGATGGCCTTTTTTTCCTAGCAGCCTCGCATCATTAGCAGACCTCAATGTATGATCTGTAGTCACCACCAGAGGCCAGTAATTATCAGAGGTAGTACGCGTCATTGTCGTAATTATTGAGGTATCATTTCTTGTTCTTGTAGCCATTACAGCATGCGTTCCTGAACCCCGGGTATGAAAGCATCTGGAATCAATTCCCGTCTTATAACATTTCCCAACTTTCTAGCAGCTTACTTGACATTTATTAAGCATTTCACCCGCAAATTTGTACATTGTACACATCTACACAGTTCGAATAGAAAAGCTCTCTTTCGTAAAGACGAAAAGTTAGCCGTATAAATATATATCTCCATTTGCGACTGGGTAAAATATCTTGAATCACTGCAAGAAACTGTTGTTGGAAATTGTTGCTGAAAAATAAAGAAATTTTCTGGCAGTGCTTCTGCCAGATATGTTCTGGAAAGTTATGTTTTCTGTTTTTATTCCGTGATGTCGTAGTCATTCTTCTGTTTGCAGCTAAAATAAATGTCTTGTAAATTAAATTGAATGAAATTATTGGTTATTTAGGATCTTTCTTTCTAGTTTTTTGTCAGTTCACAGGCGTCTCTGTTTGAAGCTAATAGAAAATGTCTATGAAGTTTGCTATATTTTTATTCTTCTATTATTTCAGAGGTTTGTCTGCTTTTAAAGAACAGAAATACCAAAGCTCCATTTCCTTTCATTAAAGAGCATTTCTAAGGCAAAACCCTTACGAGCCTCATTATGCCAAAGTCTGTGTGCGCTGGCAACACTCGATGGCCCGCATAATGTTGGCCCTAAAACAGCCATTGTATAGACAAAGAAGCAGCGAGTGGGATTACGGCATGCACAACATACACCAGCAGCAGGCCATTCTTTTTTTTTTGGTCCACTATATATGTTTGTAGGCATCCCTAACAGGCGGGGGCGCCACTGTTTATACTTTCTAGTATCAAAATTGGTATCGAATCATTCTTCAGACAGCGCTAAGTGAGTATCATACCATTTAGCTTGCTACTTAGCATGCATCTGATATTCAAGTAAGAATAATGCGAAATGCGATAGAAAATTAAACTGAAACGACGTATGTAGCTCCGAGTTTTGCCTTCTCATCAAGGTTTAAAGTGGAAAACAAGATAGTTTTGTGTGCAAACGTACTTCTGTAAATGGCATATAACACGTGTATTCTCCGTTTGCGAACAGGAATTCTCCTTTAAGCATGCCTGTAATTTCGCGCACATTTCTTGAAATGTGGTAAGAAGAAATAGGGAACTCAAGACCTATTCAGACGAATCGTTATATACCTGCTGATTTCAATATGCTGTCATTCTACTGAAAGAGCTTAACGGACAAGGTCTTTTCACCTAGCAATTTTTCATTGCACGCAAAGATCGTTGAAGTGTTCGCATTCCTAATATGTTGAAGCTATTATTAAGATCATTTTATGTATTCCTTGCGTCACAATAACTTTTTCGAAATATAAAAGTGTTACGTAGTATGCACCTGTGTTCCGCGTCACCAGTCCGTATGGTAACCGAACTGTCGCTGTAAATTCTGAAAGACGATACTTCCTAACGGGCACAGGTGCTATAACCATTATAACAGAAAATTTCTTTCTTTAGTTAATCTGACACGATTTAAACGGCGCAGTTTTTCATAGACACACATGCTCACAAAAAAAGCTGTAGCTATTCAAGGGGCCCTATTATTATTTGCCCAAATTATAGTACAATCGAAAAACCAGAAGTAAGCCCAGCACTGGTTAATGCGAAGAGAAAAGTGGTTGGAATTTCTCCTAACAAGTGTTGTCTACCGATGATAATTTAATCATACATCAAGTACAGGCACTAAACACCTTTTTGCGCAGCACCTAGAGCGCAGTTAGCGTCCTTCATTAAGTTCCCACTCAGAATAGTTCCAAGACGCTTGTCACCCCGCTTCCAGAACACCATGTACGCCGCAACTGGGTAGGCAAAAATATGACACTGTGCTAGAAGCCAATAGAAGCGTAGCTTACTAAACACATTGTTGTTGATTTTTTCTCAAGATCAACGATATGAATCCTCCTGTCTACATACCCTTTCGCTTCAGTAGTGACTGCGGATACGTATCCCGATCGATTAAGGTGGTGTCTTTACTTACTTGGCTGTCTCAAAGAACAATGAATAAATTTTGTGTGCGTATGTTAGCTTGTTTGGGTGCGTATATGTGCGCGCGCTCTCTTCCCTTCTTTATTATTTACTCCCATTCGGAAAGGTTGAGTCAGGTTTCCAGTCCCCCCCCTTTTCCACCCCTGCATAGACGAAGACAGAGAGCGTCGCTTTAGCTTAATGAACCGTCTTTCGCATCAGTTGCCTCACTGAGAACGGGACGGCGAATATAATGCCACAGAGGGGCTCGCACTGCATTGCACGCGTAATTGGGGACAGCTGATTGATGGTGCTGGCGTTGGCAGGAACGGCGCATTGCTCTCTAGGATTTAGTCGGCCGTTTATTCGGGCGTAACGGAAGGATCTTTAGGAGCTATAGCATCGGCTGAATTGAGTCCGGAGAACACTTCCCCCTGATTGAACTCTGATGCAGACAAACTCCACCATGGCGTGCGACGTACCCACGGGAACGAGAGTGTTTTATAAACCGAAGCACTGCACCTTGTCAGCGTATTGAAATTGTTTTGCGTCAGCACGTTCAGGACGTTTCGGCGGAGAAATCGTATCTGGACAACGTCTTCTCAAAAATGTGCATCATGGAAATTATTTCTGGCTGATTCAATGCTTAGTCCGCTTCTGTTTCATCATATCAATGGGCGCTGAAGTATTGCTGTGCAATTAATGTTACTGTCGTCGCTTGTTAAGGATGAATACAAGTTTTTCTCTTAATACGCACACGCACACATACTCACGCACGCGTGTATGTGTGAGTTTGTGTGTTTGTGTATACGCGTGTATATATATTAACTTCCCCGTCCTCCAACGCTGAACGCTTAAAAAGTTCAGCTCAATTAAGAAAGGCCTGACGGCGCACAAAACGTTTCTGTACCTAATTTCAGTTCCTGTGGGCAAAAGAAGTAGTTCTGTCGCAGATGGGGTCACCATATAATGACACGAAAGCGCTTTTACAAACTTGTTGAAATCATGACACATATATTGCTAGTAACCTGGCTTCTGAAAACGTTTTCAAAAAAGGCTGCTTTATTCCCTTAATACTTTTGTGCGTCATTGTCAGTACACGTACTAAATCACGGGATAGCAAATCCAAAGTAAAGTTCGAGCGCCATGACAAAAAAAAAAAAAAATTACGAGTTCCTTTTTTCACATTCCGCGCTAGAATCAACATGTTTAAATTAATAAGAAGAGTACTGCGCCCATACGCGCTTACAGAACTTTCCGCGGCATGTTCACTGTAGCTTTGTGCAACATATCTAAAACATTCCCTCTTTTTTCAAATCAAAACTCACATGTGGCCGCGCGGAAGGCCGTTCACCTCCTCGGATTGCTAGCGGATAGCCGGTCGTCGATGGCAATGGAACGGTTTCAACTCCCACAATCGCGAATGTGTCGCAACAAATTGAGCTGGTGCAACCGCACAACCCTGTCGGCTTGTATTGCAAAATATCGAGTTCGGGGAAGAAGGAGTGCCTAACGAGATTGTTGAAAACCTTGCAGCAGCACCGTAGCCCCCTTTTCATCCTTTCATCGCCACTGTGGCTTTATCCCCTGAAGGTGTTAGGATAGGGATAAGCCTGGATGCACCAATAGATTTCGGAATAGAACTTGAGCAACAGTGCAGACGGGGTTGCCAGTCGAGGATGACTGGTCGTGCGTCACACGCTTCGCGGAACGTTTTATGCAGTAGGTATATGCTTATAGGTATAGGCTGTGTTGCTCTCGTTCCAGCCAGAAACTGCGTTGACTTGCAGCAATCTCAACTGAACCAAGATCTCGAATTGCAGAATAGTCGCACGTTTTATTCCATTTCAAGTTCGTCGAATTGTTGACAGCATGCAGAATTCCGGCCACGCGGCCGCTCTTAGATGGACGCGAAAAGCAAGGCGTCTGTGTGCTGTGCGGTGTCAGAGCACGTTAAAGAACCACATGTGGGCGAAATTTCCAGAGTATTCCACCAGAGCGTCTCTCATAGCCAGAGTCGCATTGGGACGTTACACCTCACAAAGAAAAAGTCATCTTAATCGAAATTAATAACAGGACAGTTGAGGACGAAATACACGGCAGTATACCTTCTCATACAAGAAACCAGACCTTTCCCTTTTACGCACGTAAAACGCTGCACGCAAAAGGCGTGCGACGCGTGGCAGAGAACTTCTGTTATTATTTCAGCCCGAACAGAACAGAATACCCAGTCGTGTAGAGAAGCGTTATCAGTGTTTTACAACCATAAAGCAATATAAAATTTCTTTAGGAATAGCGATTAGCTGTACCGATACCGCTTACGGAGCGCAGCATATCATTAACGCGCATGCGTGGGCCACCATTAAAGTGCCATGCGCTGATACTTGCCGGCCAGTTCCATGGGCTGATCTGCCGTACTGAGGCCATAGACACATTCGTGTTGGAGGATGGCGGTACGCGTTACCGCTGGCGATACTCGTTTTGCTAAGTGCCTCTAATGACGTTATTCGTCTTCGTTGCTGTTTTCTCTCCTCCCGGCTCAAGAAAGAAAGGTGTATCTGCACTTTTTGAAATTAGGTAATCGTTTAGAACGTTACTTACCTACCGACCAGTGTTGGTTTCTTCTGTTAGAGACAGTGCAAGGATACGTGATAGCGATGGTGTCTTTAAACACTACGTCGCTTAGAGCACGACGCTAAACTATAGTTTACACACCTATATATCTATAAGATTGCGTGCCAAGCGAAAACGGAGCCAAGTGATATAATTTCGGCCCTAAATGAGCACAATTATTTCACGCCTAACACCGTGCGTGGAATATATATTTTTTTTCGAAAAGTTTGACACTGAGTCTTTTTTTGTGTGTGTTTGTTTCCAGACTCGTACTTTAAGGACTTTCCGAAGTACCTCAGGCGATCAAGTTGGAACAGCGAAATGGACAATGTGCACGATTGAGAGGTTAATAATTAGGCGCTTCATTGGATAAAAGTACACAGTCAAACTGTCCATTTTTAATTTCTAGGAGCAATAGTCAAGGAGCAAGGACTGGTAAATTAAATGCCGTGAACATCAAAGTTAAAATCATTAAAAAAAACTTTTATCTGGTTTTTGCTTTAAAACATCCAATATCAAAAACAGGCACGTCAAAATTCATTGCGTTGGCATACACGCCTTGCTCACATTCTTTAAATCTGCAAACTGATAAATATATACCCCGGTATATGCGTCCTACACAAAACCGAGCAAAAAAAAAAGGGATTTAATAAAGCTATGTAGGAGCTTAATCCGTTCTTTATATTGCTTTAATATTGATGCAAACGGCAAAGTTGCTCTTTTCAAAACTACGGCAAGAAAACATGAACCTCTAATGAAACACAGGATTAAGTTTTGCTGATTTTTTCTTCAGAGCTTTAGAGGACGAGAGCATGCTGCCAGGTGGCATGATCAAGGCAATCAATAGGCCTAAACTAGATTGTTGTATAGTAAGAGAATTGCTAAAACCACGCTCAGGGGAACCAGTAGAAAATAGTAAGCGTTAATATGTGTCTTGCTATAGGAAGTTCAGTGCAGTTACGCACTACTACCTGGCGCGAAAGAAAAGGCTCTCCAAAATATTCTTGACTGGTACATTTAGGACACCGCGTATGCTCTGACGATCCAAAGGTGCGTATCGGTCGATCTTGAACAGATTGCCAATTTCGTTACACGACGATCAAGGTTAGGTACTACATAAAGAAACCTCGCAAAAATGTTATCGGACTAAGCTTAACCGATGTAAACAAAACAGGGTAGGCTGTAAGCAGTGGTAAAAACCTAACAAACAAAAATACGCAATAATGTGAGCCAAACTGTGCTAAAAAGCCTCTACTCAACTTTATTCTGCTTTTATCAGAAAATCTAAAGGTCTGTGCTCTAATTCTGTTCTGGGCAGTCTAGTGAATGCAGCAGAAAGCTTGACCAAGATGCCCGGTAAAAAAGGGCCCTTAGACGTTATTTGATGTAAAATGTTATTATTTATTTATTTAGTCTACAAAGTTCGTGCCAGCTCAGCCGGCAAAATGTCTGCTGTCGAAGAGCAAGGGCGGTTCCTTTCTTCCGGGGCAATTTATCTCTTCGAGGGAAGATTGGTAGATGCCGCCCTCTTCCGGATTTAAGTACCCCTTCTGGATAAAAGTTTGTTTTGCTTCTTTTTTGGCTGTTATAGGAAAATGCGATTCTTTTCTAAATCAGCTGCGAGCCTGTTCTTCTTCGCATTTTCAAAGATGATGAAACTTTATTTTTTGCATTCCGTAGTATAGATTTTGTGCCATTGCAGCAGGAACAATTTAGTAGGGCAAAAACTATTTTCAGTATGCTATGGCGATAATATTAGCAAGGCACCTATAATTCATGAGGCTTTCCTGTCCTTTGACTTATTTGCTCATCTGGCTCAGGCTCTACACCTGCTGCTGATTACAGCTAATTTGCAGGTTTATGGATGATGGTTCCTCGAACCTGGACAGAGATGCAACATTAACATGTCCCGCATCTTGTTTACTGTGCGAAATTACGCTACAGAAAGAAAACACACTTTCAGTGTTAATTATGAACATATTAAATGGCGTTTTATTTGCCATATTCGAGTCAGGGTGCGCATTTATTGTGTAGTAATGGACGCGAAACACTTGGAGATGAGAACAGCATTAAGTAGAGCATGATTGTGCGTTATACGGCATTTTCGAAAGAATAAAAAAGCGACGTTTGCTTTGCTGCAGTATTTGAGAACCTAGGTGCAAACATTGATCAAAAAAGACGTCAATTTTTGGGATGTATTCATGCCAAGATGCTCCTTTCCTGAAAATAAAGGTCCGCTTTTCTTCAATGAAAACAATACTTTTAAATTCTTTGCCATGACAGGGCAGACTGCAAATAACGTTTCACGTAAACTGGCAGTACAAATATGAAGTGCTGTAGTCCCCTTTACTTTTTCTGTTGCAGGTGAACGTTAACTACTTAACGTATATTTTTCATGTGCAATATTTTTAAATATCAGGCGGAAATGTCTTTTTTACACAAGTGCTGCTGTTTAATCATGTGTTTGCATTTTTTGTGATGGCGTACAGAGATTGTAAAACGTTTAGAGCCTGTGAATTTGATTTTTAAGCCACGTAGTCGGGCTTCTTCAGTATTCGTGGAAGTCCTATCACTAGAAAGAGCAGGAAAACAAATCCTACTTTCAGAAGATTTCAACGCTTGGGATGCATTACGAACAGCACGGTATGGCCTACGAGCAAACCCCCCGAAGCATAAACTATTGTAAAAGGTTTTTCATGATCGCACAAAATGTGTCTCCGTTTTAGGGAATCGGCACATACTCCTGTCAGTCCTTTATTGTCCTTCTTTGGTCAGGAATTCCCGTCTTTAAAAAAAAGCCAAGGCACGTCGTATATATTGACATATACTTGGGCGTTGTCCCCATCCGCGGCAATGTTGATTGTGCTTTCAGGGGAGCAAATATAGTATTTACACTGGCAACTTCACACTACAGCATAGGAATGCTGAAGAAGACCCTCATCAGAGAAAAAAGGTCTCAGTGACTTTCACTAAATTCAAAAACTGCAGCTTAGCAGGAGATACATACAAATGAGAAAATTTGCGAAGTCCCATGCAAACTTATGCTTCGTTAACATGAATTCGACTTTCGGTTATTCATGATATATGACTAGGTGGTCGGTCATGAGTGAGAACATTTTTCTATTACCAGGAAGCATAACTTTTAAGCGAAAACTCTTTTGTTGCATATATGAGCAGCACTAACTTAAGGGTTAGCAGTTTTGCCTCAACGAACTTTTCAGGGCTAGCGTACTTCATGTAATTGCACACAAAGATTCTCAAAGCTCTAAATGTTTTGTCTCATTTCCACTATCGTACTTCTTAGACTAAGAAGGCACCTTCATTTAGGCAAGAGCTGGCGTCGAGCCGTCTTAGCTCCGTCGCTACGATTAGCTTCTACTTTGTGGTTGCTGCCGTTCCTCTACGTCCGTCGCGTTATCGATCGTCAATACCGACCACTCCGACGTGGCGAGACACTCTCGGTCTCTCACCGTCCCTTTTACCCCGCTCCTGCCGAAATGCTTTCAGACGCGTCGAAGAAGTCTTGATGGGTGGTTGCTTAAGGTTTCTTAGGGTAAGGATGCACAACAGCCTGAAATGCATACTCTGTTTCACTTTCTTACCTGGCGTCGCCCGTCCTATATCTCCCCTTTGTGCGCTTCTGCTCTCTCGTGGTCATTCCCTGAACAGACCTCTATGGTTGGAGTTGGAGTTTTTTGTCATTCCCAGTGTTCTTCGCTCCGTACCTGCCAAAAGTCTTCGCACTACATCGCCTAGCTCTCGTTCCAGCCTTATGCGTTTTTCTTTTTTTTTTTTCAGTTCTTCATTTTACTGCACTATCCTCTCTTATTGTCACCTGCAGGTGGTTGTCGTGGTGAGCACTGTTCCCAGCGGTCAGTTAATTATGAATCGAGGTCACTGAACTCACTTCAATGCAGGCCCTATCTGGACGAGACGACCCTTCTTTTCGGGATGAAAATTAGAAAAAGTGAACGTATTTATTGAACTGCCACCGTCATCATCAGACGGATGTTAGTTACTACGGTGAAGAAATATTTCTGGAGGGAAAGTCGACAATAGTGTGGCCTTGAGAGGAGGTAGCGTGCTATTCTATAAAAAGATTTCTGTTAATGCAGTAATAAATAAATAATTCCTTAGTAAATATACAGAAGCTAAGCACATGGCTGAAGTTCAGTTTTCTACAAAGGCGTTAGCGTTCGAGTGATGACATTTAATCGAACAGTAAAGAAATTCAGATGTTATAGCTGAATTTTTGGGTCCTCTAGCTATTTAAATCAGATTGCTCAGATTAAGATGGCAGTGGCAATAAGCGAAAATTCTGTCTGATTAGCAGTCTTTCATTTCCTTTTTGCAGAACGAAACCCTTTATTATCATTACTGTCTGCAGTGTCCATAAGCGCCTTGGAAACTTCATATGAACGACATCAGAGCCGCCATCATCCAGTGCAATGAGAAGTTTGCATGCAGAAAATTTGCCAGGTGCTTTAGACTGCTTTTAACTTCGTAGTACGCGCTAGTGTTTTATGCACTGCTCCCTTGTCATCAATAAATGCTGGCTTGTTACAAATCAGAATCTTCAGTTAGAACCTGGAGTTTCACAGTTTCATTCAAATGCGAACCCATTTCAGGAGAATGCGTATACCAGCCTGGTCTGAATCAGACAAGAGCAATCAGTCAGTCCGATTTAGACGCTCTGGTCTGGCTCCATCCTAGAGAGGTAGTCTCTTAATTGCGCCATAAACGCAGGGCTAGACGATCTACTATGGTACCCTGTGAAACTGATATTCCTACCTTCACGATGTTTGAATTGAGCCGTATCAGCTCATGCCTACTGAAAAACTGCCGTGTCGTTCTTGCCTCCTATGGCGGAGGTCACTAATGGGAAAAATATGTCCCCACATTGTTTATCTAGCCCATTTTGCCTTTGAAAGAGAAGGCTGCGCTGCGGGGAGAAAGATTTGATGGATGTTTGAACTGCCCTCCCCAAAAATAAAGAGTATGACAGAGGTAATATGAGCAAACGGTGAAACATTACCCAGTTTTTCTCAATCTCCCAGAGACCTGACGTTAAAGTGCGTTGGCCGCCGACTGTCCTCAGGTACGAAAATTAGCTTCCATCTTTTTCTCTTTTTTCAGCTGGTACGTGCTTTCAGGGGAAAACGGCGAGATTAATTGCGTTCATCGATCGAAGTTTCTAATTTTCTCGGTGGGCCAGACAGCACTGCTCCAACATAGGTTACTTTAATTACGAACGCCGTACTAATAGGCGCCGCCCGGCTGTCGTTGACTTTGCTAATTAGGCTCCGTAAGGCCCTTTTTCTTCTCTCCTACTGCGTCACAAAAAGAAATACACAGACAAAATGCAGCACCGCTAATACGCATCGTAAGTTTAGCTCGAACCCTGGCCAACAGCCCGTTACACCATCGGTAAACGGGTGGACTTGAACAATCAGTTGTTTACTTACCTCTATTAAAGAGGCCCTGAAACCGCCATGTTTTCCTGTTCCTGTGTTTACTCCTCTCCCATACTCCGGGACATTGAAAGTTATCAGGGCGTGCTGAAAGCGCTCCTGAAGATAAATAGGCGTTACACGCTGACATTTTTCAACAAAAGAAGACCAGAAAACATATTCTCTAGTGCGATGAAAGAAAGAGAGAAAGAAAGAACGAAAGAAAGAAAGAAAGGAAGAACTTTGCTTTCCTTCGTCTTTCAGGAGGTACAGGAAGGGTCAGAGACCCATGAAATGTGCCATCAACAATAGGACGATAGGAGGCGCGGAACCGTTTTATTGCGCTGAACGTATCAGAACCAACCTGGCTGTAATTTAGTTTCGACCACATATTCTAAGCTCTAGTCTGAGTGAAGCAGATGAGTGAAGCAGATGAGTGAAGCACCTAGTCTTAAGCCATTTCAAATGAACACCGCAGGAAGCGACAGCTGGTAACATCATTGCTTATTATGCTGAGCTGAAGTTATTGTCACTCTAAGTTACTCGAAGATGTTGCTGAGCAGAAAATTGAAGGGGAGATGAGGGTCTCGTTACGATACAATGAAAGGAGCCAACAGTCTGCGAGCCCAAGGTAAACGTAGGAAATATCTATTTTTTGTACTTTTGTAATTTATATGGACCAGTATTAGTCCCGTAATAATTTTAGAGAGGAATAATTAAATACAAAATGGATGCAGCGAATCGGTGGCTTGAAAACCTTGGGAGACGTCGGTTGCTCTGGCAACCATTCGGGGATTATGCCCTTAATTATAGGGCGAGTTTCAGGGTTCTAATGTGTGTGAGAAGAAAAGCTTCTTTGGGAACGCTATTGCACTGAGATTTCAGCATGAAACCTGAACCCCTGAGGTGAGGAAGTCAACTCTAATAATTCCACACCTGCAAACCTCCCAGTCCACAGCACAGCTCTAAGGGACACAGTGACATTGGTACCATACATTTTATCCGTAATATTTCGTCTAGCTGCTCACAGTTATCTTTAATATTTTATGACTTAAAAGTGACTCTGCTATTTGGAAATGAGTGGAGGTTGCATATGCATTTATATTTCATCGACAACATTATTCAGATTCATTCGATCTGTGCTTTAGAGATACAAATTACAAGTATTCATAAAATTAGCGAGATTATTTGATAGCTTTGGGAAAAGCTTTAAATATTCAAGTAGAACATTGGGCAGTAGCAGTGCTTGGACAGGTTTGACATTGTTTTAGCCTGCTGAGCAACGAGCTTACTATCCGTCAACTTCCACTGTCACCGT
>JAJIZL010124020.1:159418-186816 GCA_023969395.1 Amblyomma maculatum
AGCACGGTGGAGTCAGGCCAGCTAGGCCGGGTTAGCCTCCATGCTAAGCCAAGAAAGCAGTCACCATAGCTCATACATTGTTATTTGCATTTGGATTTGGATATGCGGCTTCCCCTTTTAACAGGTGGACCCTGCGAAAAACTGCACGACACAAACGACAGAGATGATGATGACAATGAGGTTTTCCTCCTTATAACGGGTGGCTCATTGACTGTCCTAGGAAAAATCAAGTTAAGGCAAAAATTAATGTCGTCCCCTTCATCCGTTCGTCCGTTTCCTGGCGGCCAGATGTCAAAATACATGCCACACTTTAAAATAAATGCCACTCCTTCTGGTCTTAAGTGAAACTCTACCGCAGGATATGAAGCTAATCAAGACCGAATCTCAGCGAAGAAAGCTACTGAGATGACGCAGTGTCCGGCGAAGCTGTTTTTTTGCCTCGGCCTTTATTGAAAACTTACTGGTAGTGAAGAACTTTATTTATGTCCCTCATTATTTGCTGCGCAAGTTTTCTGCTTCTAATTCAGCCTCGTCAAGTAGCCTTGTGACGCCCAACAAACCGCCGACGGAAATTTACGCGGCGTTGCTGCTCGAACCTGGCGGCTGCATCGGTTATTCGACTTGATTGACAAAAACACGGAGCACTTGACCTTTGTAAATTGTAAGCCGTTTTAAAGTAATTAAGAATTTCTACGGCAAATTCCGCAGTTCAAGTAAAAACGTCCTTAATGGCAGTTTAAGCCCTAGTTTGAGGGCAGGGGAAAAAAAAAATAAACATTCCTCTATGCGGCCAGGGCAGTAATTGACGTCGCTGGCTACCGTTGTTACTTAAGATATTTATCATTCTTGCTAGCTCACTATCAATGTTGCATCCTGCCGGTAGATTTTGGGTTAGAAGACTTTGCACATCACTTTCCTTTTCCTTTTCCCGCATGCCACGGTTAGCACACATTTTATATTGCAAGGATCAAAGTCATCGCAAAACGAAATTAGCTTTAATGATCCTTGTCTCGAAACCACGAAGTCGGTTTCGAGGCAAGGATACGTGAATAAAAAGAGTCATATAATTGGGGAGCAGATAAAAGAGCGCCAAGCAGGAGCCGACGTTTCCACGGCGCCGGAGAGAATTGGATTAAAACACGAAGAGGCGAGACAACGAGTTTCCTCGCGGGCGATAGAAGGGAAGAGAAAATGCACAAAGGGTTTCGACTGCCGGATTTAAATTTCTAACTCGGTTGATTTGCATGCAGCAAGAAGCGTTGTAAAGTGGAGTTGCGCTTCTGCCTACGCCACATGGCGACGCGGCAAGCAAAGGCAGCGCCGCAGATTCTCTCTATTTTAAGTTATTTGTGTAGATGTGCTAATGTTTTTTCAACGCATTCAAAGTTCTTTATGAGTTTTGGGTTCTGGATTTGTATATTCATTGTACCATTTTCGGTTTACGTAATTGGCACCTGTGCTCCACGAACTGATGGGCACTTTTCCCCCTTTTGAGAGTGTATGCGTACCTCTTGGACCCCTGAGCTGCGCTCTGAGTTTTCCTTTTTATGCTATATATGTTGCTGCTGTTTTGATCAATCTACAAAACATTTGCATGTAGTAGTGTTTTAAGCTGCTATAGCACGGGCATACGAGTACGGTTTCGCGGTGTTAAGATGACTCTTACGCTTCGTCAAAAGGGCTTAAGAGGAATGAAGCATTCGTATTTGTATTCTTTGGCAGGTGCAATGCGGTGTACGTTTAAATATGTTCGAAAATGTTTTTTTTTTGTAATGTTCAGCGAGATTTGCACGTGTCCTGTACTACAACGAAAAGTATTATTCCGTTAGCCATAAAGCGACTTTTTTAATTTACATGCGTGATCAAAAGTGTTGTGTATAAACATTAGGAAATAAGGAGTGTTTACGTGAAAACGCAGCGCTGCAAGCTATGATTGAGCGTGTAGACAGAAAGTTGTCATACCTTTGATCCCCCGGATTTCTTTATTGCGCAGCAAGCAAAATTTCAGCATTCAGTCATTATACGCAAGCAACAATCCGGTGGCTGAGAGCCTAGCAAAATCGTCTAACCCTTGCATGTCCGAGATACATATCAATAACAAAACAGTAGCAGAATAGAAACAAAATAAAAGCGGTCGGAACTTGGTAGCTATTAACACAGCTGATCACATTGCGTGCTTAACTGCTACTATGTCACGCTCTGCATTGTTGCTGTAAGGTTCTAAACACAGAGCGAAACCGTGTAAGCCTACAAGGATAAACACACGCTGACACACATCTACTCAGTCAAATGACGTTAAATCAGTGCCACATGGTCTTTAATTTCGCCTGCATTCAAGCAGGTTACAGCTGGAGGGCCTGAATTATGTAAGCGCGGGGTCAGCATACGCACAAAATCAACACCACAGTGACAAAATGCCATTGGCGCTAACGATCACAGCAAGTAACAGACTAACAAATTGCAGCACCTTCTTACTACATCGAATGCAGCCCCCTCTTTACTGTAAGGTAGTAAGAAAGCATACGGTGAGCTCTTGGAAGGATTAAAGTACCATGATGGCAAACTGGTTAAGTGGCCCCTTTTTCCAGTTTGTGAGGATCATTAGCAGTGGCTACTGCTCTTCTTCATCCCACACCGCCGCGACGGTATTCTGGTTAGAGCGGTCGACTGGGAATCCGGAGGACGTGAGTTCGGTCCCTGCCACGGAAACTGCTCTTATGTTTAAGCAAAACGCAAGGTGCCCATGTTCTCTGCGATTTAAGTGCTCGCTGAACAACCCCAGACGGTCAATATTTTCGGCGCCCTCCACAATGACGTCCTTCATAGCTAAATCCTTTTTTTAGCAGAACCCATAAGAGAGACAGGACAAGCGATACTGTTGCGCCAAAAAGAATTCCACATTGAAAGTATTGTTACAGGGGTAGTTCAGCTTAAGGTTGCAGAGAGCGGAGACTGGAGACAAGGCTTTCACACAACACGCCTTTCCTGCAGGCACCAGCCGACACTGCTCGAACGTCGTCGTCGTCTTCGCCAAAACTCCCGAGATTCTTCTTTTTCGTTCTTATGCGCATGTCAGTGCATGCACCGCCAAACATAATATGAATCAATCAGCCGAAACAAAGTTTGATGCGCTACCTTTCATAGCCGATGTCGTTTTGGTGCGTTTAACTACGATATCTAAATCAATATTTTTATACAGTCATGTAAGTGCGCCAAAAGTGGACGTTACTCTTTAACCATTGCTCCTATTGGGCAAGGACACAGTCTCGGAACGGAGCTCAAAGACACAGTACAGGCGCTTTATTTCTTTTGACGTGGACAGCTCTGCCGACAGCCACATCTTTCAAACACGCGGCACGCACTTGGTCAGTTTGGAAACCGGTAAGAAGGATTAAGCCCAGAAAGTACATGAATTACGTGATTGCATTGGCACATGTGAGTTCGGGTGAAAACGAAGCGACTCAAGACTGGGCAATATTGGTACAGAAAAGAACTTATAAGTTGGGCGCACTAGCTAGCAGCGCAGTGCATCTCACAGTACTGTATTTTGTGTTCTTCAAATATACACGCTGTACTGAAACAAGTGTACCACATGCGGGTTAGCCAGAAAGATACGATTTTCGTGCAAAGAGTATAGTGTCGCGGACAGAATAAAATGGGCCACGCTTTTGCATTAAAGCTCTTTTGTCCATCCGTCTAATAGAAAAAAGTATTTTTGCTCTCTTCGCGTGCAAAGACAAATGTAAATATTACGAGCTAATGCAACAGACATAGATTATTTTAGTTAATTATCACGTCAGAATACTTTGACTGCCAGAGCGTGGTCCATATTCGTCCGTCCGTGACTGTACGTTTTTTACATGTCCTCAACAATAACAGCGCACTAATTAAGGGAACTTCTGTGTGCTGTTTAAATCGGTTATAGATCATGCAGCAGAACACGAAATCGTCGCTTCATTACAGTCCAAATACTCAAAGAACAACTGTGTCACCCATCGAACTCTATTTGCGGCAGAGCATGAACTCCGGGAATCGACTAAGTGTTACAATGTATTCAGCTGAAAATTTTCTCTTAAAACCCGCCAAAAGCGTACATTGTTCACTTGATATTGCACAGCTAACAGAATAATAAATAATCGAAATAAACTGAAGAAATTATCAGGTTTTCAATTTTAGATCTCTAGGTTGTACAGCGAAATTTAAGGCTATACCAGACTGGATGGTGAGCGCACTTTTTAAACTGCTCCAAAGTATCGAAAGGTAAAAAAAAAAGAAAAAAAAACTCTTTTCAAAGCTCTTTAAATTGCCTTTTCTGCGTTGAGCATTCATAAAATGAGCTTTCGTAAATAAAATAAAAATCTGTTTATACTTTTGGGAGGCAAAGGTGAAGTTATCCTAAGTCTGTCTCAATAATACGTACAGTGCTTCCATTTAACCAATCTGCAACGCAGGGAAGCAACTCTAACACGCTATCAAAGTCGTATTTTCGATGCGATGTCTCTCCAACCACAATGCTGAATAAGATGTATCGTTAATCAAGCTCGCTTGTTATTTCGAATGCCTTCATTGCTATCCTGTATCTTAAACACCCTCTCCCCCCTCCTCCCCGAGTAAAAATAATTCAAAGATATTTTTCCGCGCTTCACCTCGCTGATACCGCTGAAATTACGATTTCCCTCACTATACAGACCTCTGTGACGCTGCCACAAAATGTGTTGTTGTGCATAGTGGGCAAAAATGTGCATAGCCTCTGGATTCTTACTATACACCGTTCTCTGCTCGAAAGGTTGGAACATGAAGGCAAAGCTCCATGTCACGCACCAAATGGGCCAACCCGCGGCAGCGAAAAAATCGAGAGAGTGAACTGAAGGGTCTCGTCATATGTATGTACGTGCATCTGGAGAGGTCGTAAAATGTAGCGCTTTGGGTGCCATAACACATAAAAAAAGATGGTGTTGCTACCGAGCAGGATAAAAGTTTTCGCCGGCAACCATTGCGCCGTGTTCGCCACTATCGTCAAAGTCGGCCGCGGTTGGTTTTACGGCGCAGTTTAGAAAATGCTAATATAATAAACTAAACCAATTTTATACGCTCAGACATCGGCAGCGATCGAATGGAAAGCGGATTTTGACCGGACCCGACGGGGCTGCTGGTTGTTGGAAAAGGTTTATAGGCACATCTATTTGTTTGCGTATTTGTTATGACTTGAACACCTTTAGGTCCTTTATCATTCTCCTGCCCCTTTCCTTTCATTTTTTTTTCCGTCAAGCTAGAACATTCAAAAGAGCAAAAACAGGCACTACCGCTTTACAGCATGCGAACAAGAATGAAATGATAAAACTACCAGCCGTATTGGCATTATCCTGGCAAAAACAAAAAAGCTGGAAACATACGAGGTCTGCTCCGGATAAGTTATGCAGAGAGAAGGCGCCCCCGCAGAGGTTATCTCCAGGGTGAGTCGCATGAAAAACGTTATTGAATGTAGGTTTATGAATATTCTGCTAGTGTAGCGCTGTGAGTAAATTTTGCGGCGTGGTTCGCGAACGCATAAACTTTCCGCTTGGTGACTAGGGTTTTCCAAACAGATATCAGTACTCGTGTCTGACTAGCTTTACGGATTGAGTTGTTCATCATTGTTGAATGAAGAAAAAAGAAAAAGCTTCACGGAAATGTGTAATTTTTGTTGTCCATCATATCTATGATTATTGCAAGAGCACCTTAACTCATTTTCGTGGCCAGGCTAATGACTAATGTTGGTATAGTAACTCGATATGTCACGTTTTAAATGATATCCAATTACCGTAGCCGGAAGGCACCTACACGGACATTTTCTTTCCTTTCAGGAACCTATGATTAGGTTTTCATTCTCTCTGCTCATATCTTTTCTTCTTGCTCCGAGCAAATAGAAAAGGACAGTTAGCCCGTTTTCTATTCCGCCGTCTTGCGAATATTTTGTAGTTACTGTAGGCGATTGCACGTCGATTTTGACATCAAGTTTTATTATTCTGATCAGTACCTTAGAACACAGCACAAAACAGCCTTGTTTTTGACCTTATTTTGTAATTATTTCCCCATGTTTTCCCCATCTATTGTTGGAAATTTCATGGAGATGTTGTAAGACGGATTACTGGCAGACTGAGAAGGATGTTTTGTATGAGGCAGCTACGCGGTTGGTGCGAAGGCGAAATTGCGAGGTTCGATCTTTAGAAATGGAATCGAAGCACCTTAATTGTGCCGAGGAACCCAGGTGGACCGTCAACAAGTTGTTGAGGATCGTACGCGTTCCTTGAATCTTAAGGCGAAGCTTAAGCGCCCTACTACTTGATTTTCAAGGCATAATTTCTCTTACTTATTCCGCACAGCAATGCACAATATGAAATTCACATGTTAAAAAGGCAGCTTTCATCCGTACAATGATAAGCTGTAGAAGTGAAGATAAAAAAAAAAAAGAACGAAACTTCGTAACTTTATTCAGATGACTTTGCGCGCTCGAGTTTCGGCAGATGTCCTAAGTTTCCTGTGTTTCAGGTCAGCAATGTTCTTGAGAATCCTAGCGGGAGATGGTATTGAGGCGAGGGTTCAGTCAATCATCCAACTAAATGTGTGGACAATGGTCGCACAACAACCGACAGATTTCCATTTTATGTCTGTTTTTATGGACGTATAGTTAACCAGGACGCGTTCCCCTGCACTGAATTTTCTCGTTGTCCTTTCTATTTGCATATTTATAGCTGCATATTTAAAGTAACTACTGCAGTGCCTGTTTTCTGCTTCATGATCACTAAGAGCAAGTTATGTTCTCACACTGGGTTCTGTCGAATCCGGGGGTTGCGCGAGCTGCTTTCACTGTACCGCCCTTGTTGGAATTCAATAAATTGGGTATAAAATATTCGGCATTTAATTAAAAGTTCATTTCTGAAATCAAGAAAACAAATGTTTACAAAACTGTACAGAGCGCAAGAAAAAAGGCGAGGGCAGATAGATGCACAAGCATAATCGCTTCACTGTTACGATGGAGGGGGTTTCCTTGGCGCATATTGATGGCTGCTGTGGTTATTGAAAACATTTCAGAACCCCTGATGAAGGCGTTCGCGTAACACCACCATATTTATTTCTATAATGCCACCCTACGATGTGCATGGAGGCTCGGAAAAATACCATTCTGATAATCTAAAATAATTCCAAATATGTACCAAAAGAGGGCATCAGGCAGCAATGCCATTGATTAATTCATAATTTTATTCGAATTTTCACACTACACTACAACTGTCAGCAAATAAACGCTTGAATTTACGATAACGCCTCCAAAAGTGTAGCAACCATGATGGAAAAATGAACTCTCATTGTTTTTGCTACATGCTCTAAACGGGAACGTACAAATCTCCGAAAAATTGGTCTAGAATAGTCGCCAATACGGGTCATCTTCAAAACCGCGCAAATTAAACAAGGAGAGAGGGAGACAGAGCACACACTTGGCTGTGTTTCCGTTCTGTCCTGTTTTTTATTCGGGCAGTTTTTAAGAACGAATTTCATCAACTAACCCGCCCGAATGCTCTTCTGAGCTACAATACGGATATAAAGTGGAACTCCCAACATCACTATGTTTTCTGAGTGTACATAACAATTCCTCTCTGAATAAATTGTAACGTTGCGGCCAGGTCTCAGTGAGCTTGCGTTTAACCATTGTGAAGCATCGAGCATCGCAAGCGAAACACTGGCAACATATTTGAGTCTGCATCCTCATTGCATGTTGAGTGAATAATTGTGACAGCTGAAACGTTAATCGCTGCTTCGGCATCAACCTTGCTCACTTACTGCCATGAAGGAAAGGTTAAGTATATCCTCTTCATTATGGGTGACAAGACCGACAAACAGTCTCTTTGGTGTCTGGATTACCTAAATGTACGTTTTCCGCATTTTTCACGTTGTCTTCTTGTAGACAATTAACTTAATCTTGATTGTTGTTTTGAGAAAAAATATTTCGGAGGCTAAATATTTCAACTAAATGACGCTGTGGGTGCCGTGTAGGTTGCTTTAAGGTTTGTTCTCGTATACGTCCCACAGAAAGCTTGTCACTGGAGATAAACGTATCTCTAATTTGCTCAGATATTTTCACAGTGGCCACTTTGTGAAAGCAATATTTTCCTGCTCACATTAGTTCCATAATACGGAGATCAACTATCACGAGTGGTCGCTATTCTAACCTTGCCAGGTTAATAAATTTTGATTGAAAAAAACAAAAAACAAAAACAAAACGCATGCAGAAGCGCGCACGCTAATCGTATTTGCATCGGACGAATTCCCACACTATACACCCCGCCGCAATCACTTTGGATCTGGACTGTCGAGACGTTCGCGGAATATTGAGAATCAGTTTAGCGATTCTGGGAGCGTGCATATGCCACACATGGGAAGCATTTTTCACATGACGTTTCTTTCGTCGCTTATGATTCATCTATTCAGCTCAGATCCTTTTTTGCTTCTCTCTCTATCTTTATCGGCAGTCACATGTGTGCGTGGTAGTGCTTCTGTGCGTGGTCGTGCGGAAGTACATAATCTCAAAGCGGCGAGCCTCGTTAGCATCTATTCTCTATAATTTTTTTCTCAACATTGACAACAAGGCAAGCAAGAGTATTTCTGCTTTCCCTTCTTCCTTAGAAACATTCTCAAGAAAAACGAGGAAAATATCTACAGCGGCGTATCGCTGGTCCCCGGAAAGCCAGCAGCCAGCTGTGTCCGCACTGCTCCTCCCTAAATGCAGTTGCTCGGACAAATGCATTCACCAGCTCCATACGGGTCCCGATAATGCTTCCTTCTTTCTGCTCGTCCAACTCATCTCGCTCACAAAGCGCTTCCCTCCATACAAAGAGGTCTGATCCTAGCGTGTTTGGACTACAGCCGCGCCGCAGGTGATTGGTTTCCTTTCCTCCAGGCCCGCATGTCTCGAGTGGTCTATCTCCACCCCTTCTTTTCTAGAGGTCTTTGCCTGGTCGCCGATGATCTTGCAAGCGCTCGCATGAGATAAGCAAAAGCCGCTCTGCCCATTTTCCCTCCTGATCTCCCTCTCCAGCTTTGCCGAGGCAGGCAACGCCTGTGCATCGCATACAGATGTGGCCAGCTGGCTGCCACACTCGGTCGTCGGCCCCCGAGTAACGCGCCTTTCACCAGTCAGGCTGAGCGGATGAGGAGAAGCTGAAAGGAACGGAAGAACGACGGGAAACGAGCTTGACGTCTCTGTTCAGTCTGCTAGCATGCCATTTCGACTGAGCCGTTTTTGTGGTCCACGACCAAGCATTTTAGCCACATTTTGTTCTCCCGTTGAATTTTGCTTCGCTGTTAACACAAGGTACATTTTAGAATACATTCTGCGCATGTACTCTTGCTTGCTTGTTTTTTAAAAGGGATCGTAAAATGTGCAATCGTCAGAATGGCTTCTTTTGTTTCATATATAGCTTTTTTACACTGATCTTAACTATCCGCATAGAGAAGAGTTTGAGTTAACAAAAAAATAGGGAAGTTCATGTCACATTGGTTGAAAAGTTAACAGTATTAATAATACCTTTACTGTATGCAAAAAGATTATAGAGTACACTTCACTATGAAGCTGGCTGGGTTCCTTGATCTCCTGGCATCTGTAGAAGTTGCACTATATTGTCAAGTCTCGGTAGAACACCAAGGAGAACCTAGCGAGAGATGGTTTGAATGGTCGACCAGAACAAGTCTTGCGTACAAGCTTCTTTCACTTCCAGGCTCGCGCTTGTCGACTCCGATGTCATCTTTTGCGTCGTCTTCTATACGCGTCATTTGCCCCCCTCCTCAGGAAGCATCGTCTCGATGAGGTCAGTCCGAGTTGTAGGGCTTCATACGCACAACGTGGACGACGTCTGCTTGTTGCTGGCGTCGCTTTGATGTCAACACCTTGTCTGGCACCACCTCATAAGTGACGTCGGTTAAACGTCGCTGAACAACATAGGGCCCGAAGTATCGCCGCAATAGTTTTTCGGAGAGTCCACGGCGGCGAATAGGAGTCCAGACCCATACTTTGTCGCCAGGTTCGTACATGACATGTCGGTGTCTCTGATTGTAGCGTCGTGCATCATGCTCTTGCTGATTTTTGATCCGCA
Source organism: Amblyomma maculatum (assembly GCA_023969395.1). Classification (NCBI taxonomy): domain Eukaryota; kingdom Metazoa; phylum Arthropoda; class Arachnida; order Ixodida; family Ixodidae; genus Amblyomma; species Amblyomma maculatum. The sequence goes on from JAJIZL010124020.1 coordinate 169,543, forward strand.
CACGCGCTAGTTGTCGAGCTTCCTCTGCACGTTGAGCGAATTCTTCGGCGTCCTGATTGAGATCATCGGTGTCAGCGTTCGGGAGCAACATTGCATCCAGCATAGTTGTTACTGGTCGCCCGTGAAGGAGGCTGAATGGTGTCATACGAGTGGTGTCTTGGCGTGCCGTATTGTAGGCGAACGTGACGTAGGGAAGAATTTCGTCCCAATTCTTGTGGTTCACGTCGACGTACATGCAAAGCATGTCAGCGATGGTCTTATTGAGACGTTCCGTCAACCCATTGGTTTGGGGGTGATAGGCTGTAGTTTTACGATGACTGGTGCCACTGAGGCGGAGAACGGTCTCCAAAAGTTCGGCCGTAAATGCAGTTCCTCGGTCTGTTATAATGAGTGCCGGAGCGCCATGTCTCAGGACAATGTTCTCAACGAAGAACCGAGCTGCTTCAGCGGCAGTACCCCTTGGCAGAGCCTTGGTCTCCGCGTAGCGGGTTAAATAATCGGTGGCGACAATTATCCATTTATTCCCGGCTGTGGACGTCGGAAATGGTCCCAGGAGGTCCATACCGATTTGTTTAAAAGGTGTCGTTGGCACTTGAAGAGGGTGGAGTAGGCCAGCTGGTTTTACAGGGGGTGATTTACGGCGCTGGCAGTCTATGCACGTACGTACATAGTGTTTCACTGTCGCCGGTAGTTTTGGCCAGTAGTATCCATGCTGTACTCTGGCCAAAGTGCGGGTGTAGCCTAGGTGACCGGCGGTTGGCTCGTCGTGACACGCTTGCAAAACTTCACTGCGGAGAGCTGATGGGACGACGAGTAAATGACTGTTTCCCCCTGGGCGGAAGTTCTTCTTGTAAAGTACGTTGTTGCGAATAAAGAACGAAGGCATTACTCGGGCGAAAATCTTAGGCACAACCGTAGTTCGCTTTTCCAAGAAATCAATAAGAGGGAGCAATTGCTGGTCCTCTCGCTGCTTTTGGGAAAGCGTTGCGTCATCTATGACACCTAAAAACGCAGTGCCTTCATCGCTCATAGCGGAAGGTTCGACCGGCGCTCGGGAAAGGCAATCAGCATCCGTGTGCTTCCTTCCAGATTTGTAAATAATCGTCATGTCAAATTCTTGTAATCGAAGGCTCCAACGCGCGAGTCTCCCTGAAGGGTCCTTTAGGTTCGTCAGCCAACAGAGAGAGTGATGGTCGCTGACGACTTCAAAGGCGCGAGCGTACAAATAAGGGCGGAACTTCATAACCGCCCATACCACTGCAAGGCATTCTTTTTCGGTTGTCGAGTAGTTCGCTTCCGCTTTAGATAGGGTCCTGCTGGCGTAAGCAATTACTTTTTCCACACCATCCTGGCGCTGCACCAGCACAGCACCTAAGCCCACGTTGCTGGCATCCGTATGAAGCAGTGTAGGGGCGTCGTCATCAAAGTGTGCCAGAACAGGTGGTGTCTGTAAACGCCTCCGCAGCTCATTAAAAGCTTGTTGCTGTTCTTCCCCCCAGCTAAAGACAGCGTTGTCACGCGTCAACGAAGTTAATGGCCAGGCAATTCGTGAGAAGCCAGCAATAAACCGACGGTAATAGGCGCAAAGACCCAGGAAGCGCCGCAATGTCTTTTTGTCCGTAGGTGTTGGGAACTTGGCGACTGCGGAGAGCTTTTCAGGATCAGGCCGGACACCTTCTTGGCTAACGACGTGGCCTAAGAACTGCAGCTCCTCGTAACCGAAGTGACACTTCTCGGGTTTTAGGGTGAGGCCTGCAGATCGTATGGCCTGAAACACAGCTAGCAAACGGCGTAGATGCTCTTCAAATGTGGCCGAAAACACAATCACGTCGTCAAGATACACCAGGCATGTTTGCCACTTAAGTCCCGAGAGCACCGTGTCCATCAGCCTCTGAAATGTTGCTGGTGCCGAGCACAAACCGAACGGAAGCACCTTGAACTCATACAATCCGTCGGGAGTGACGAATGCTGTCTTCTCCCGATCCCTTTCATCTACTTCTATCTGCCAATATCCACTTTTCAAGTCCATTGATGAGAAGTAACGTGCATTTCGTAGGCGATCAAGGGAATCGTCGATGCGAGGAAGAGGGTACACGTCTTTTTTAGTCACTTGGTTGAGCTTGCGGTAGTCTATGCAAAATCGTAAGCTGCCGTCCTTCTTTTTAACAAGCACCACGGGGGAAGCCCAGGGGCTCTGTGACGGCTGGATAACGTCGTCTCTAAGCATTTCGGCCACCTGGCGCTGAATGGCTTCACGTTCTTTCGGAGCCACACGGTAAGGATTTTGTCGAATCGGGCGAATCGAGTCATCCGTAATGATTCGATGTTTTGTCAAGGGCGTTTGGCCGACCCGTGATTCGGAAGCAAAGCAGTCTCGAAATTGATCAATGAGATCCAAAAGGCGGTCCCGTTCTAAAGAAGACAAATTTGGACTCACATCGACGATGGTTACGGGCGTCTTGCACATTGACCCTTCCTGTTGCAGTGAGAAGCAGTGCTGCGCATTTAGGATGCTGTCGAAAAAGGCCACAGTTGTGCCTTTCGGAATTTGCTGACGCTCGTCGCTGAAGTTTGTCAACAGCACTTCGGTCTGTCCATCGGTCAAGTTGACTAGCCCCCGAGCTATAGAAACACCTCGGCTTAGTACCAGGGTGGCTGCCCTTTCGGCGATTCCATCGCCGGTATGTGCCACGTCGCACTTCACTTGAACAAGAGAGCATGATCGCGGAGGTAATGTCACCGTCTCCTTGGCGACGCGTAAGGGCATCAGTGGTACTTCCGCATAACCAAGGTCTCCATGATTCTTGGTGAAGGCAACGACGCTATCTCGAATGCTGATTACAGCCCCATGAAGGCGCAAAAAGTCCATGCCCAAGATGAGGTCTTTGCAACAGTCAGGCAGAATAACGAAACTGCCAACAAACACCGCGTTTCCTATTCCTATCCGGGCAGTGCACTTCCCTGTCGGTGCCAGTAGCTGACCCCCAGCACTTCTAATTACTGGCCCAGTCCATTCGGTTCTTACTTTACGCAGCGTATCAGCCAGTTTCTGGCTAATAATTGAAAAATCCGCTCCGGTATCCACTAGAGCATGTACCTCCAGCCCGTCAATAGAAACGGCGAGGTCAGCACTAACAATTTCGTCCAGATTGCTCGTCTTTTTCGGCATTTGCGGCGGAAGTGCAGCAAGGTCGGCGCTGTCAGCTTCGTCGTCGGGGCTGCTCATCTGGTGCGGCATTTTCGGCGGTAATGTAGGCGGCATTTTCGGCGGTAATGTAGGCGGCATTTTCGGCGGTAGTGCGGCGATATCAATGTTAATGTTAACAGCGGCGTCAGAAGCACAAGGTGTCGGCAGTTGCGGCGGTGGTGAGGGGTTTGGCACTTTTCGACTCGTTGCAACCTCCCCTCGCGAGGTTGCGGCTGTTAGTTTCCCCGGTGAGGGCTCGGGGACCGCTGTCCGCTAACGTCAGCAATGCTACGGCGCATCGGCGAAGGATAACGCTGTGGTGATGGGGAGGAGCGGCGGCGGAAGCCCCGGGATTTGCTTTCCCTGCTGACCGGAGGGTCGTCCTCGACTTGAGCAGTGTCGGCACTGAAGTGTTGGCGAGCAGAAGCAGGCGGAAAGGCTTGCCCTTCTTCGCGGTAGCGGCAGTACCGATACACGTGGCCAGGCTGTCCGCAGTAGAAACAGAGTGGCCGGCTATCATAACTGCGCCACCTGTCAGTTCGGCGTGGTTGAAAGCGCCTGGAAGGCGCCCACTGAGCTCCATGGAAGAGTCGCGTCTCCTGACGGCTCGATGAGCTCGGTGGGGCGTGGTCTGGAGGCGGGCGACGAAGGACTGCGGCATAGCTCTCATGTTGCGGCTCGTGGTAAGGTGCAGGAACGTCGGCCGTGAAGCTGACCGGTTGTGGAGCGTGGTATGGCTCCGAAACAGCTGCCGCGTTGTCGACGGGGTGAGACTGGTTACATGGTGCAGACGGTGATAAGGCATACCGAATTTCATTCCTGACGGTTTCCACGAGGGCCTGTGATGACTGAGCCTTCGTAGCCGTGATTCGCTGGAGCTCCTCAAGAACAATTTCCCTAATGAGGTCTCGAAGAGCGGTCCTATCGGTAGCATTCAGCGCCGCCGCAGTCGTCGAAGCACAGTTAACGGGTCGGTTGTACTGGCGGCACCGGTCTTGTAGGGCTCGCTCTATAGCAGTAGCGTCCTTAACGAACTCTCTCACCGTTTTAGGTGGGTTGCGTACCAAGCCGGCAAACACTTGTTCTTTGACACCATGCATGAGATGCCGTAGCTTCCTTGGCTCACTCATATCAGGGTCGGCACGGCGAAAAAGGCGAGCCATGTCTTCCGCAAACATAGCCACGCTCTCATTTGGCTTCTGGATGCGCACTTCAAGCAGGCGCAGCGCATTGTCCCGTCGGTCAGTTCTCGCGAAAGTGTCGACCAGCTGGCAGCGGAAGTCGTCCCATGTGGATAAGCTGGCCTCGTGGTTTTCAAACCACGTCCTAGCATTATCCTGAAGGGCAAAATAAACATTACAAAGCTTCTGGTCTGCGCTCCACTGGTTTATCTTGGCCACTCGCTCAAACTGGTCGAGCCAGTCCTCCACATCTTCAAACGCTTCCCCGCGAAAGCACTCTGGCACCTTGGTGTTCTGTAGAGTCACCGGCGTAGGGTTGGTATGTGCCATGGCTTGGGAGGTCTGAGGAACTTGGGCGTTTGAGGAGTCGTTCGGCAGATGGCTGTACTCCGGCGCTAGGCCTAGAAGGCGGCGGCTAGCACGATGGACAGGCGTGTCGATGTTTGGGATCCGCTGTGGACTGCCGGAAGGAGTCCTATGCATACCCCAGCGCGCTCCACCAGTGTCAAGTCTCGGTAGAACACCAAGGAGAACCTAGCGAGAGATGGTTTGAATGGTCGACCAGAACAAGTCTTGCGTACAAGCTTCTTTCACTTCCAGGCTCGCGCTTGTCGACTCCGATGTCATCTTTTGCGTCGTCTTCTATACGCGTCAATATTATGCATATATTTCCGCAGTGAGTGGGGAAATACGACGCGCAGAGGTATGCATGGTAAAACTCCACAAACGACGCAGCCACCTTTGCATATTTCTCATAGGGCTTGTGAGTAGCAGGTTTAGAATACATATGCAGGTTTTAACAGTCGAAATAATGTGCCTTCGCAATCAAAATAGCTAAACAAGTGCGAAAAAGCATTTTTATAGGCTCGCAGAAATACATTCTCTCTTCACACTATAATAGCATTGCAATCTGTTAACTTCTAAATCGAGTTTTCCTGTCATTCTTTCGTGGCTGTTTCTGCGGCCCACTGCGGGCCTTTCTGCAAAAAATCAGACATTTCCATTGTTCACTTAACTCGTGCATATATGTTCCTCGGAAGGTGTGTAGAGGAGACCACATAGGCGCAGTAATGATACGTTAGCTTTGTAGTAGTGAATTTTGGCCTGGACACGTCACGGCTGAGGCAAAGCTAACGTTGAATCTTTCCTGAATAAATCAAAGCGCAATTCGTTTTTTAAAATGAAAACGAATAAGAAGTTGTCAACTGGTTTAATCTGAGCGGACACTGAGACGCGGCTGTAAGAAGGGATGCGGAGCAATGAAGATAGAAATTACATTGCACCTACCATTATTTCAAATTTAATTATTTCAAAGCAAACTAATGCCTGTGTTGCACAAGACTGCTGTTAGCTGTATGCAACTGTTTTTCCTGGGCTACATCAAATATTTGTTGTTGTTTTTTTAACCTTAGCACAAGTTAGCTGGGACACCTTATGCAAAGAAAGCAAAAAGGTTGCTTAACCAGCGTTTTCAGCCCTGCTTCTGTCATAGTCCCTAATTTCCCCTTGGGAGGGAATAAAAGCTCCTGCGTCATCCCTCCCGAGAGACCACTCAAACACGCCGGGCTCCGACATCGTCCAGTGTTCCCTTCGCGTTTACTGCCAACACTCGATGCCTGTTTTGCTGACTCGGACAGCAAGAGTCGGTTTTAATGCGGACGACCTGATTAATAAAAGCATCCCCAGAGGAAACATCGAGCACAACTGAGGAACAAAAAGCATAGCTTGATGGGCGTGCATAACTACGTCACGGAGCGACAGACGAAACCTTCTACGTACTTCCATCTTTTCCTCCTTTTCTCGCTGCCGTCTGCTTGCAGGTTACGTTTGATAAGCACCCAGCTGCGTTCTCTGCCTTTTGTTTTTCCCTTCCCTTTAGGCTAAATTCCTTTCTTTTCCCCACTGCACTCGTGCGTTGCTACAATGTCTTTGCAGTGCGTGCTTTGGGCACCACTGCACACCTTTTCTTTTTTGTCGAGAGTTTTGCTGGAAGTCTGAAAACAATTCGCGGTTACGCGAGGTGGCCTAGTGAACCTGTGTTTGCTGATGTTACGACAGAATTTCTGTGCGGGTTTTGACGGGAAACCTGTTGTGACAACAGAACATTCTGTAGTAACATCAGAAATTTCTGTAGTTACAACAGAAAAGTGCTACAGAACTACAGACAACAGAAATATACTACAGAAAAACTGCAGAACTACAGAAATGTACCACAGGACTACAGAAAAATGTGATGGTTACGACAGAACTACAGGATACTTTGTCGTATTTTTGACAAAGTTCTGTAGATTTTTCTGACTGGGATATGAGTCTGAAATCTACGAAAACAAAAGCAGCGCATTGGCGTTAAACCTTATATCAACATAAAAGAAATGGTGAAGACAATTGTGCGAGCACGTAACTGCGAGACGTGAGCAGCCCTTCCTAGAAGCAGCAGTGCGCAGCGGAAACTTCAGACTCTTCATATACGCATGAGAGACAAACCGTGTTGTCGTAAAGCGCGAAGGAATGTGATAGATAGCGGGAATGTTGTATTACGCCTGGATTTCACTTGAAGTCAGGGTTGGCTAGTTTCAGTCTTTTATTCGCTATTTTAGGCGCGTTTGTATTTTTTATTCAAAGGCCGGGTTCGCTTCGACTCAGCAGTGAGAAGAACTACCGAGTAAAGTGATGTATGCATGCATCGATGAGTGAGTGCCAATATTGCAGCGAACCATCAAAATCATTTATTTGTTCTTTTTCGAAGCCACCGGCATGCGGCCTTATCACTGTGATTCCAGCGAGCAAGTAGTTTCTGTATTCTTTGTTTGTTCACGATCGTTCTCGCGAGACCCCGCTTTATCAGTTTCTTGTATAGCGCAAGATACCTCCCGATGTGCCTCGAAGGTTTCGGCCACTTGCGTGTGTTTCTGCAATGTTCGAGGTTGTGCTAGTCATCATTGGCGGCTTTATCTAGATGTTTCCTCACCGTCTTTAAATCGAACGTTGACGGGCGCAACAGTCATTCTTTGTTCTATGACAGCCGAGCGCGATTGTTGCTATCGCCGCCGCCGAATAATCTAGTGTTTTTGCGGGCGCAAGTCAGCCTAATAACGAGTTTATTCAGTGCACTCCAAGACTCTTCATTTGTGTCATCGGCGTTGTCACCACCACGTGTCAGTGTGGTAAGTAATACTATAGAGCGCATACTATACACCTATGTTTTGAAGTTCGGTATCCTAATTACACAGCCTACGCTATTTTAAAGGTCACAATTAAAGAGGCACCACAGCACTTCTTCATATCTCCCGATTAGTCGGCATGTCGTTTGTGTCTCATTTATAACTTATTTGGGAATCTAAATTTTGTGTCTGTCGCACTATTTGCTTAAAGATGTACGGTCGGTTTGGTGCGAAAGCTCTTGTGCCCAACAAATTGACATTTCGTGGATGTCAGAGAACACGAGGCAGGAGCTGGTCTCAGGGGGGTGCGGCCATGCAATGCAAGAAGTAAGCGCAATTTGGTAATGCATGATATGAATGGTAATGCCTGCATGTATAGGACATTAGAGAACCAAACTGGAGTTAGCTCTGCGACGCCAGAGCTTGGTTCCTGATAGAGCTGAGAGAAGCGGCAAAACCTACGCACAGCCGCTGCCGCGCAGCGCACGGCCGTCTGCGGAGCCTACGCAGCCCGCCTGCGCGGGAGCGCGTGCAAGCCCCCGCCGCATGTGCACACGGAGCTGGAGAAGGAGAATGATGAGGAGTGGCTGTCTCGAGACATGCAAAGCCGACGCTCTTCGCCAGTGGGGTTTCTCATTTTTGCTTTTTTCGGTTCCCCGGATAACAAAGAGCTGGTTGGAAACGTGTTTTTATTGGGGCTTTCGAAAGTGAGAAATTATGATTGCTTGATAGACTTTCGTAACTTCGATCCGTTTCAGGCCCTGAAGAATGATGGCCGCGACTATTATTTTCAAAGAGCGCTTGTTTGCAGGCTTTGAGAAATAGAAAAAAAGAGCTGAACGCGGATTCGCTACTCTAATGCGAGAGGCAAGCGACAGGTATTTTTAAGGACCCGAGGGGGCACATCTTGTGTTGTCAAGGTGAGGGAGAGTAAAGAAAAATGTGGAAGCCCCAATGTCTCCGTCCATGCTCTTTAGATAATGAAGGGCGCAGCCTTCTGGTGCAGAATCATTGATACGCGTGTACATAGCGACGAGTGCTCCGGGCACCGGCTGGGGAGCTCCCCTTCTCTTTATGACTGCTCACTCGAAAGGAGCACATTCATCTCTTTGGGAACAGATGTTTCAGGCAATCTCCGCAACAATGTCAACGAAAGTAAATGTTTCCACACATAATGACCCATTCGTTCAGCACATTGAAGACTATACAGGATCCCACCGGCGCCATGGTGCCTGTTTACGGCGCGTTTTGGACGTAATTCCTACAAAGGCACAAAGCATACCGCCTTGCACTTTGGTTAACGCCGACACCGGTCAGAGGAAGTTCGCTACGGCGGCGCTGCAATTCGAAATCACTAACCTATCTGCCTTTAACGATGAGGGGTTTATAATGACCTGGGTCACTAACGAGAAGCCGAGGCATGCCTTTTTTGCGGCAGTTCTCCACGAGACGAACAGCGAGAAAATGCCTGACGACTTTCCATACAGACGGGAACATCTTTCCACGGAAACTTTTATCTTCTTAGTTCTACTGCTACTTTGTGCAATCCCTAGTTCAGTTATCTCCTCCAGCGTGTGCGGTGTATGAGGATAGAACGATTGACATGTCTGTTTGAGGCCGACTCGGATCAGCGATGGCCACTGCGGCACCGCTAGGAACAAACAGTGGTGCAAGATACGAGGGTACGGGGTACTTTAACAAAACGGGCCTGCAACCACCCCGTTACCGCTTGCCATATAAGTACGAAAAAGCGCGCCATAATTCATTCATTGTAGTTTTTTTTTTCTTCCCCTTTCTTTGAACGCGACGGCGGCCAGAACTCGGCAGCAGGAGGAGAGCAACAACCGCGCATGCGCACATAAACACGCGCAAGAATGCATCGAGGAACAGAAGACATCGTGCATTTCAATGCAGCGCAGAGTAGACGACGCGGCTGCATTGCGCGGAGGTTTTGCCGATTCCCCATGGAGGGCGCTGGCGTACAGAGTGGTGTCGCGTCACCTTACCCAGGTTTTCTCCCCTATCATAGCACATCTGAATTTCTCCTTTGGAATTACCTTGGCAGAATTCAAAGACTAATATATATAGTTGAGCACGGCTGTTTGCCTAGGCCCTGCCCACAATTGGGCTAAGGTATCTCGACTCTGTCTTGGCCCACTCCCAAAAAAGGGCTATGACCGCCGCTCCTTCCACAGTTTATGTGTCACTCTGCCATAATAATGGGGTTACCATACGTCCAAAACAAAAACTTGGCACACGTCCGAAGTTTGGATGGCTTACACCAAAATCTGCCGGACGAAATTTGAATTTAGATGGACAGTTGAGATTTGGACGCTTTCGCACGATACTGCATTAACTTTGTGCAGTTAAAAGTGTTTTATCAATCCGATCCAATAAATCTGACTGAACAGTTGAGACCTCATGCCGTATAAAATTAATTTCATGAGATTCCTTTGAGCTATTGCGTCTGGTTATTGTAGACTTCTTTCTTCCTTGCATCTGGTTGGTTCTTTTCTGCCCACAGAGGTTTGAGATGAAGCCTAGCTGTACGGTAACGTAGCGGGCTATGAGAACAGCCTGTGTCATACAAAGTAACTTATGTTTGAGAGTGAGCTCGGATGACCTACCGTGCTGCCTTTTGCTACTATAAGACACTTTTCAAGCGGATTGCTTGGAAATTCTCGTTTTTCTTCTGTTCTAACGTCCTCTGTCTTACGCTTTCACCTGGTGCAGGACATTGCAGAGAGGATCTCAATGTCAGGGCATTACGTAGAGGCCATGTCGGCTGCGTCACGCAAGAGACCACCGTAGGAGGGAGGCTTGCGCTCCCAAGAATTCTCCGGAGGCACCATTAAAGTGAACGATGGGCCTACGTTTTCTTTTTATATTTTCTGTTTGGCGCCTCTTCTGTTTTCCTTCGTATTTGTATTCGGTTATTTACTAACATAGTGGAATTTCCTATTATCTTTCACTTTTTCTTGACATTATTGTGAAGGGGGGGGGGGGCGGGGGAGGGGCGTTCGCATTTGTTGCGAGCACTTCATTTGTTGCGAAATTCCAAGCTTTGTGCTGGCTCCTCTGTCTCAGCTTTTTCGTTCAGCAGTACAGTACTCACGGATTGAAATAGGACACTCGGAGCGCGTGGCCGTAGCTGCATCCAGCGCCGCCCGTGGGTGCTTATGGAATCAAGGTGCTGCATTGTGGTATAGCGAGAGGGGGAGAACATCTTAAAAGCAGAACTGCTCTTTCCGGTCGCCAATAAGCCGGCTTGTTGTTTACCACACTGCCTTGCATGCAGCGACGGCCACGCGCTCCGAGTGTCCTATTTCAATCCAGGAGTACTGTACATACCCGGAGTAGCATTGCACGATTATTTACCAACAAACACTTCTTGTACGTCCGATATCTATAACAAGTACGCTTTTAATATTTCAGCTTGTAAAAAATAATAATGTAAAGGCAGCTCTTGCGTAAACCGCGTAGGTATCACATTCTGCTATTGAGCACAAAGAAAACATCATGTCGTAGTGGTCGCAATTATCTCGCTTATTGGCACTACGTTGTACGTTGGTAGAACCTGAGCTGTCGAGAATACACCAGATTCGCCGTTACGGCTGACATTGGATCCGCCAGTGGAACTTTCGTGCGCAGCTGGGTGCGCTCAGACTCTATTGTGTAGGGCTAGATCAAATACCGCTTTTTTTCCTTTGAAATTCAGCCGCTATACTTCATGCATGACATCTTGCCCTTTCCTGCTTCCAATGTTTCCTCCAACTTGCCGCCTGACTTCTCCCTCTCTGATAACATTACTTCCTCCCTCTTGAGGCTGGTGGAAAAATTTGCGCTGTGTACTCATATTCGGCAAAATATTTCAGGTTCGGCATGGTTAGGTGTTTCATGCTTGCGCACCTTTTAAGACCAGTGATGTGCTTGTCAAAATTAGTTTTTGAACTCTGCAAAACCGTTTTTGTTCCTTCATGCAGAGCGGTTGTCCGAGACGAAGTTTAAATTTCGCTAATAAAACAAACTCCTTTTTACGAACTGCATGTGCTAGTATTACAAGAGAACATAAAATTGAAATATATAAAACTAAAAACATTTTGTAATTAGAGAGCAACGACAATGTGTAGGTCATAATGACATAGACGCATAAGAGTGATCAAATGTAGCCGCTATGGACAAAGGATCTACATCTGATCCCTTTATATTGTGTGAAGGATTCTAATACATTGACTTGGTAAGCATTATCTGTGCCATTGGCGAAAATATTACCGTGTGTTTATAGTTTATACGGGATTGCCAAGTGAAGCCTCAGACAGCTGCGGCGATATACGTTCGCGAGGGGAAAACTGCATTTACAGTGAAGGACTGGCTTCGCAGCGATACCTGACCTATAAACAATTGGTAGGCAAGCTGCGGATATAGGGAATCGGAGCTGAAGGAGAAGGCGCGTCTTAGGCGAGTCACAAAAAAGTGGCAGCCGAGGAACCTTCATGCATGCGCTGGACATTACTAGAAAAATGTCCATTGAACTAGGCTTTCAATGTAATAAATAGCTAGCAAGTGCCAGACTTTTGCACACTTTTGAGGTCTTGTCAGGTCCACAGGATCCAACGAGACCACTTGTAGGTCTGTGATGACAATCTCATTGTCATGAGTGGAAGAATAGTTTATGATCACGAATGAATGAGAGAAGGATCAGAAAAACTACCATGCTAAATGTCCCGTCTCCTGCTATTGTGCGTAGAGTAGGGGCTGCGAATAAAAATGGCAAGGGTGGAAGAACGGGCTAGTTGGTAATTCATCTTGGAAATCAAACTAGCGCACTTCAAAACAAAGACACAGGAAGAGAACGACAACACAGCGCTGTGTTCTCGTTCTCTTCCTGTGTCTTTGTTTTGAAGTGTGCTAGTTTGATTTCCAAGATGAATAAAAATGGTTATCCTGACTAGCGCTGGTTATAGAAGAGAGCTGGATTTTTAAGTAACCTCATCAGGACTGCCCCTATTGATAACAATGAGTCAAACGTTGTGTTGTGCAAGAAACAAGGTAGGACACGAACTGCATGGAGACCTTTCCATCCCTCTCCCGAGTGTCTCTCAGTAAAACTTCTTTGAAAATAGCCTGTGCAAAATAGGCACCAAAGAAGAGATGAACACGTGTCTTTTGCAGGCCTTACAGGACCCGCCACAAGTATATATTATCAACGGCATCAATGGCGTGGCCAGACCGGAAGCCCGAGGAGGGCTCACTGAGGAGGGCTTAAATGTACTCAGATTTACCTTGCTTGGCGATTTGCACGTGATATGGAAAACGTCGTAGTTGTATCTAGGGGTACCTGACTGAGCCCTGTCTCTTACTGTGGCATCCACAAAACCGTAAAGAAGACTTCAGTACTTGAGACAGGTGCTAGTGATAGGAGGTCATTGCTCAGGCCGCTCTTTGCGAATGAGTCGGCATTCTCGTTTTCTTGCAGCTCGGGCTATGTTGAGATTCAGAGGAAAAACAAGTATTACACTGACGATTTTCTGGAGCCGATGGATGTAGCTCAGTGATGTTCAAAGCCAAATATCAGTAGATTTACTTTCAAAAACGTTCTAGTTTTAAGCCGTGGGCTTAAGAACGAAATTACGCAACACACTTGATGACGGGTTATATAAAAGACGCGAACGGCTTGACGCATTCCAACAATTTGAGTAGCATTTTAAGTCGTTTTGTGTTCTACCATGTAGCGAGGGTTTCCAATCCTGAGTACGCTCATACGATCGCAAGCATTTTTAGGAATCGAGATCTTCCGGTGAAGAGACGATAGGGACCATTAAAGGAGGAAGTAAATGAGGCGAGATAACACTTTCAGGGAGTAAAGACCGGGCGAATCAGTGGGAAAGAAGTACGGAATAAAATACTAACCCTGGAGAAGGTACTTGAATTACAAGATAGGAAATGGGGCAACCTGTAATAGTGCGGTCGTTTCACTTGTCAATAAAGAAAAGCGGGCCCGCCAAATAAAATGCAGAATAAGAGCTGCGAGAAAAGATCCAATCTTTAGAAACGAGAGAAAGACCAGCAGCAGTGTGGGAGAAAGATGAGATCAGGAAGGCGCCTAAACTATATGGGAAAAAAAGAAGGTGGATTACAGACACCCTCTGCATTCAGCCGTCCGTGTGGGATTGAAAAACGAATAACAGTCTTAGTATGTAATGACAAGCAAAGCTCTAAAAAAAAACCACAGAAAGACGGGAATTCTGGGGTGTGGTGAGTAAAAAAGTACAAGATGATTGAATAAAGCAGTGCAGCGAAAGGAACGAATAAGCTCGGAATGGAGTAGAGAGCACGCGAGGAGGAAATTGTGTGGGGGCGGCAAAATGGCTCGCAAATCCAATGTTCACCGAATCTATACGAGAACTAAAGAAAATAAATATCTGCAGAGTATAGCGCAATCAAGCAAAAGGAAGCCAGCCAATGTGCTGGCTGCGGAGCTCCAGAGATACCGTGCGCTGGGAAGAGGAGACCGAAGCTGTGAGAAGTACAGCCGCGTGAACGCGAAAGCCGGCGGAAACCATTACGCTCGGAGAATACGCGTCGCCCGCCACAATGCAATTGCAGTGTCGGTAGCTGGAGTGGCGGTTCGTGGTTGTCATTGCTTTCTTAAATCTTCTTTCGTGTTTAAAATATATGTATCGCACATTCGAAACCAGAAGTCATGTTTCAAGGCATGCCAACTTATTTTGCATGCACGAAAATAGCCTTGCGTTATCATATTAGAGGCTTCATTGCAACAATAGTCGGCATATAGATAAGCATTGCATTCAGCCTGCTCTATCAGCAGTGAACACTTTTATTTAGATGCAAATTTTTTTATGTTTAGTGTCACTAATTTCAAACAATTCTCGATCAGTGCATTTTCTCAACGGAAAGTTGCTTATGCATATCACTACTTTCCACCATAGGAGTCAAGTTTTCAGCGTGGATCTGCCGTCGATGATGGAAGCTTTCTGCAATTTATTGGCAAACATTAACCAGTTGGTTGCACATGGCCATAGAAGCTAATCGATGTGAACTCAAGAAAAATTTGCTTTCCAGAACCCACAACATTTACCGACAAGTATGAGCGAAATACTGCTCAGAACGAAAGCGCAAAGCTAAAATGCTATTATGTACTGTTAACATGTCACTACAGACAGGGAACCTACAACTTTGCATGCATCTTCAAAACTTATAAACCGCTTTTTGTATCACCATTATTACCGTGATATTTGTTACAAGTATATAAGGTCGCTATTATAAAAAGATTAAAAAGCGGTTTTTTTCTACGCTCCTGCCGTGTGAACCATTCCCGCCATTTTTTTATAACAGTTGCAGTTAGCCACGTTATACAATTGCCTCACTATTAAGGGTGGCTTTCAAGAAAATCTGGACTTCTATGTTGCTGATGTCATGCTGCGTACACACAAGACAAATAACATTATGACATCTTGTCGTGATGCTTGCTCTGTTCTCTACACTTACCGTTGACGATGATGCATGTAACATGAGAACCGCATAAAGGCTGCACGTTGTGCAGTCAGGCTTTGAGCGCTTAGCGTAGAAATCATACACAAATCAGGCGGAACAATGGCTCAGGATTCGAGGGAAGCAGGTATTGCTTTACAGCAGGCGCATATATGCTTCCATTTCTCGATTTTGTGTTCACAGGGACGGCAGGGTTACTACTGTGAAGCGAAAGCTTCCCTACGCCGTGTAAAGCCCAAGTTTGACATGAAGAGCCGGAGCCGCTACAGCGCATGCATCGAACAATAGTTGCCCCGCGTGTGACGTAAGAGTTGCGCCGCCGCCGCTGCCGACTTCGCAGCCTCGCTTCGCACGTTCCGTATACGCAGTAACTACAGATGCGAAGTGCGCAACGGCAGAGTTGCGCTGCTGCTGACTCCACAGGCTCGCCACGGTTTCCAGCAGCTTCAGTTTGTCAATCGTCAAAGAGATGCCCAAAACCATTGCAGTCTTAGCTAGCGCAGTAGTATACGGAATATCGCTGTATATGTCTTACCTAAATGGGCGACAAACACAAGATTAACAAGCTGTGACAATAAAGAGCTTTACTACATGTAACCATGCGTACAAGCTTTCGTGGCACACTAAGTTTAACCGGAACTAAACGACAGAATTTTTTTAGATATCCGTAGATGTCGCGTGCTGTAGAGTTTTCCATCGTACCAAAATTCTCGTTATTTTAATTTTTACACCTTGCGTCCGCCCATAACGCGTGACATCCCATTGAAAAACCGAGTGATGCCTAGAAAATGCTTCTTGGGAACGTATAGTTTTCGATTTGTTATGAAAATTTACTGAGCTTTAGGATGTCTCAATATGCCCCAGTAATCAACTGTGTCATATTGGAATATCCAGGTACGTTCCCGAAAATAAGTGTTGATCGGAGTACGGTCACTTCCATAGGTGTCGATGCGCACTTCCCTTGCGCTCTGAACCACAAATTCACTCTTGAATACATCCAACTCCGGCGCTCTGCCAGTTGCTTGGGGGTTACAAAGACAATGCATGCTGAACCGCGTGGATATGTGTGTGCTGGGTCAAATAAAACTTCAAGAGAGACCTTTTTTTTTTTTTGAAGAATTTTTATTTTAGATTCTTTCGTTGCCAATTATATCTACCGGAAGAGAAATAACAGACTATCGATCGCAGCGGTGAAGCTAGAATGCCCTATTCATTTTTTATGTATATCTGGCGATATCGCGCTGGCTCGCTGAAATTCACTGGCACCATTTGGCCAGCACACACAAACACAACGCTACCGCGTTCAGTGCTCCTTGTTCTAATACCGGTGCAGGTTTCATAGTTACCTATTTATCGTAACCATGGCTTCTATAATCGCGGCAGAGGCCCTCTTATAAAAGGAATTGTCAGAGATGCGCGTGCTGAGGTTCATACAAAGTAGAAATAGTGCTGCACAGTTCATACTACCTAAGGGCGAAGCAAAATAAATTTGGAAATGTGCGCAATCAATGATTCTGTCTACTGGAGTGAGTGAGAGGGCGGTAATCTCCTAATACTTCCCACTCCACAAATTCGAGTCAAGGCTTGATGTACGTGGCGGACGCCGTCTCTAAGACACACGCAGGGTTCACCTTTTAACCACTGCCCTGAAAGACACTTTCTTTCAGTCGAAAAATATTCGATTTGGGTATTCTGCTGTTGCAATGAGACACCAAGAAAAAGAGCAACTGAGAGTAAAGCGATCGCGAAGGGCGAGGGGAGAGGGTATCTGCGTCCATCACGCGATCCACTGCTAGCGAATAATGGGCGTGACGCGTCTGAAGCACGCCAGGCACCTCGGGGTACAAACGCTGATATTCAGCTGATTAGCTGCAGCCAGAGCGATCGATGACTACCAGGTCACGTCTCTGCTTTCACTCATCGATTTTCTTTCCTGCAAGCCCCTTCAATCAACTTGCGCACAGCCCGTTCAGTGGTGGGGTATAGGATGAAATCTACACGTTACGTTAGGCCATCATGGCCGCAGAAGAAACACTGCGATGTCAATAATAGGCCATAATATTTTGTGTGTGTGTGCGTGTGTGTGCGTGCGTGTGCGTGCGTGTGCGTGTGTGCGTGCGCGTGTGCGTGCGCGTGTGCGTGTGCGTGTGTGTGCGCGTGCGCGTGCGTGTGCGTGTGTGCGTGCGCGTGCGCGTGTGCGTGTGCGTGTGTGTGTGTGTGTGTGTGTGTGTCT
>JAJIZL010124020.1:187216-198611 GCA_023969395.1 Amblyomma maculatum
CGCGCGTGCTTGCGTGCTTGCGTGTGTGTGTCTGCGTCTGTACAGTAAGTCCGTGTGTGCTTGCATTCGTACTTGCCTCTACCACCATTGGGAAACGGTTTGCAATGTTTCATGAAGCATTCCGTGCACGAAGTCATACAGTAGTATGTGAGTGTAATGAGGGAAATTACTCCTTTGTGCGCTGTTATCGGTATTCATGTCAGAATTCTTCTCACACTTTTACTTGTAGTGGTTCATTTTGAAAGCACTTTACTATGCGCCGCAATGGTTTCATTTTACGAAATAGCGTTTACAGCTCGCTGGCTTAAAAACGTTATCGTCGGCGGCGTGTGGTGTCAAGAGAAAATGCTCGCGTCATTTCATATCAAAACCCTGAAGCGGCCGTTCTCTTGTGCAGCTTTCAGGTGGGTGTCATACCGTTTCGCTTTATATATAACAATTATCTTCTGGTTACGTTGGAGGCTAGTTTGTAATAGAAGAACAAAACGACGCCCTATGTAGCTCCAATCCAAGTTTCTCAATTTCTAGTGTAGATGTCCACCCAGAAGTGCAATAAATATTGCACCTCGGTTTCCCCAAAAACTGATTCATACAAAAATAAATCGTGGAATCAAAAGGCATGTGTTAAAGGTGGTACTGTGTGCACTCTTAAGGCGTGGCAGCGTCCCTCCAGTTTTCGTTCTTCGTCGTGATTGCGTTTTTCAGGTTACATGTGGTGCAGAAGAGACGAAGGTTTAACACTTCTTGCTTTTTTGAAGCGCGAGCGTTTTACTTAATTTTAATCTAATAATAAATTCCAGAAAATATATCATTAGTTTCTCTGCTTTACATTCTGCATTACCATTATTACGGCTTCGATACTGATTTTAGTATGGCGTAGCTTTCGGTGCATGTTCTTGCATTGTGCGAGGCCGTCGTAGTCATCGTCGATGTAAGAGTCGTCAGTGTAACAAGCCATGTGCCCAAAAGTCGTCAGCCTAACAAGCCGCGTGCCCAGCTGTAGCAGGTAGTAGCAGAGTGAAGCGCCACCTGCTACGGCTGGAAGGTGGCAGAGTTTAGGGTTTGAAATTCCTTCTCCGTGTTTAGGCAAGTAGGTGAGAGGCAGCGAGTGGCTTGGGCTGTGTGGCGAGAGCGAAAGAATGCGCAAACGAAAGGGGCTGCCGCGGGAACGATCTGGAAGATGGCTACAGTGAAATGTGGCGAAGACAAGGTCTGAGGAATGATCAATCTGAAAGTAGCACCGCGAGAAGCTCATAAATGACTACTTTGAAACGGAAGGTAATGGCGAGAGTGCAGGGAGGCACCCCACAGATGGAGTAAAATGAGAGAAGGAGAAGCAGGATGCGTCTGGAAAGAGAGGAGAGTAGAGACGAAAGAATAAAATGAAGAAGCGCCGGTTTTGCAGTCGGCGTATTGAGGGAAATCACAGGGAAGATTCTGAGTTATGAATGTTCGCAGGTCGCGTGGACTGTATAGGGGGGCTGGTATAAACTGCAACAAGAGTTGGCGGCGGTTGAATGCGGAGATGAGACGGGAATCGATACTATAGCCCTTGGATTCTACGCCAGACATGCAACTCCTAGGCCACGCAGGGACGTCTCGACGGCTCGCCTACAGCGATGTTTTCAACTGTGTCGCTTGGTCATTCACATAATGTGGGTGTTCACAACCATATACTACGCGTGTGTGAGACAATAGGTAAACAACTGAGGCTCCAATTAAGGAATTAGTGCCAGTTGAAGGGTGGTTATGTGGGAAAATAGACTCTTACTGCGCGTCAACAGAAGCTAGTCTGTTTCATTATTTCACTGATCACGTCGCAGAGCTTGACTGCTCTGGGCGCGGAGCTCAAATTTCGCAATGCTCAATGCTGCACGTAATCATCGCCCAATTTCCTCCCCGAGAGGGTTCAGATGTGCTTATTTTGAGAACATTTTCACGGCAGCTTTCGTTTTGCTAATTTTTGGACATAAAGAAATATATCAAGTGGTACATGCCTTATAACTAGACTGTAGTAGGCTGAATGCACAAAACGATTCCTCTGAGCAATCAGGAGGTTCTTTTTAAAAGCGTTGCCTTCAGCGATCTTTATCGTCAGCTGTCGTTATAAGAAGCTCGCAAGAGCTTCTGTTACATGAACAGCACGGGGAATTTGATATCAATGAATATAAGAACGTGCAGCAGAAGTGAAAGGGCTTCTTTCGACGCTTTTCATTATAGCTGTCGTCGCTTTTCACGGTGCCGTATACCTTGCTGCATTATCGAAGAACAGATGCCTTGCCACTTTTCATTCGGTGAAGCTATTACAGAGATCGTAAAAGAAGCTGAGATCGCTGTTCAGCTGGCGATAAAGTCTAAGCCAAAAGCAGCTTCTGAACCAACCGCTGAACTTCTTTTAGCTTGCGTACAGAAGCGTGGATTATTTAGCAAAATAAACATCGAATACTTTTTCCTGTCGCTTATTTCATAAAGAAAAAAGTGAAGATGAGGACCCGACTACGCTTACAAAACCGCAATGAACACTGAGAATAACTTTTCAAGCTTCGCGGCCTGATCAATTATCAATTTCGTGCACTTTTTCACATTGCTGATATTTTCGTGACCGAGATACAATTATTAACTGCTTAGAAAATTAGGTACAATACCCTTATCGCCTCTTTTCTAAACTCACGACATCTACGATAAAAAGAACTCGGTAATTATCTTTCGATCTCATTGGCATTACAGGCTCACCTTTGCGACCCACTGACGCAGTGACGCATGGACGCTCCGCAATTTCTAGGTGAAATAGGCCGCTGATACCAGACTTGCAGTTCATCTTTCGGCCTTTCCTTGCTGATAAACTTAGCCTTCAATGAATGCAGCTAGTTCAACGTTAGAGTGGCGTCCTGTATGGATGCAGAACACTTTTGTATCGCGAGCTACGTTGGCCACAGTCTCGCCATTTTGCCGTGCCTGTCCGTGCCTGTCCTGTGCCTAACGAAGAAGATAAAGAAGAAGTATAAGAAGAAGAAGTAGTAGAAGAAGAAGAAGAAGAAGAAGCAGTAGTAGAAGAAGAAGAAGTAGAAGAAGGAGAAAAAGTTGTAGAGGCGAACGAAAACAGCGAGTTGCTAGGACGGAATGTTCGTTCGGACGTTGTGACGGTGGTGAGAGAGCGACGTAGAGACGAAGTAGTCAGCGCAGGGGAGTAACGTGCGTGTCTAGTTTTCTTGGGCAGTGTACATTATCCCACATTTCCCAGGGGGAGTGGTACGGTGGTTAGGGTGCCATCCCAGCGCCCTAACTACTGGAGCCTCGACCGCTTTTCGATGGAGGCGAAAAGCAAGGCGCCCGTGTGCTGTGCGACGTCAGTGGACGGTAAAGAACCACATGTGATTAAAACTTCCGAAGCCTTCAGCTAAGGCGTCTCTTATAGCCTGAGCCGCTTTGTAACGGTAAACTACATAAACCAAAACAAACTATATTCACACATTTTACACGCCAGAATGCAAATTTCAGGCATAGCGCAATGCGATGTGAACTCTCGATTACAATATGCTGCTAAAACGCTCACTGAGAATATGATATTCAGTGGTTAAGCAGGTTCTGTACATCAAGCGGAGTTTCGTTTAGGTTTTTAAACAAGATGCCGCAAGGTCTTGGTTCATGGCCAATGGACGGATTCTGCTAGAACCGTTAAGTTGATGCATATTTGCTGTTTCTTTTTAAAATGCTAATTTGACTAAAAATATGAGCTCCAAATTACTAATCCCGTGAATATTGTTTGGCTTTATGCATTTTACATAGCAGATGTTGCACATAGCTTGAACCGGGAATTAAAAAACAAAAACTGAGAACCACGAGCTGAATGAAATAAAATTTTTATCACTTGCAAATTATTTATTATAATCCAGTGTTCCTAAGAGTACATTTCTGTAGTGATGCTTATTCAAAAATAACTAAGATAAGTCATGCAGAATTATTAGCGTTAACTGGGTCAAATGCGTTTTCTTCTGTTGTAGACTGCGGGTTAGGGAGTGGACGGGGGGGGGGGGGGGGGGGTTTATTCAGACACAACCGGCCCTATTTTTTTACTACAAAGACTACTTTGTCGTATACAGTACAGTACAATTACACAAAAATGTATGAGCGCACAGTCACTTTTTAACAGTGACGTAAGTATATTCTCTACAAATTTATTGCCATAAATAACTGCTGTAACATGGATATCAAGTGTTTCGAAGTAAATCTCTTAACCGAATGAGAGGGAAGGCGCGAGCGTCGGTTCTTCCCAGCCATTTCTAGAGGTACGCTGTCTTTCATGAAGCTCGGGCTATTTACTCTCGGCGCGCTCACTTTTCATCGCCCCTGTTGGCACTCGTGGCTCTCACTGCACCGATTGCGTCACACACTCATTCTTCCTGCCTCACCGATGCCTTCGCTCTGGCGACTGGCAGGTCGCTATCGGCCCCTGGCTTCTGATGCGGGTAGTGGCCACATATCTCTCTGGACTGCCTTTGGCCGCCTCACATCATAGATGGCGTGCTTCGCTGGCATCATGAAATAAAGATGAGCAAGCTAGCGTATCTCTGTCGCTCTCTTCGCGCTCCTTCCGGCCCGATCTCCCTCCATCTGACCTTTTTCCACTCTTCTCCACGGATTTCATCCCACTCATGCCTGGACACGGACTTCCTTTTTCATAATATCTTTCACTTTATGCTTCTATGCTTGTTTGGGGAGGAAACCGAAATGGGTGTCTAGTGACAGCTGCGGCCTACCGCTTGCATTTGGTGTTTCCATGTAGGCGGTGACAAACGGCTACCGCAAGCACCTTCCACTATAGACAGCTCAGCTTCTACCACACGGTTTGACTTCCAGAGCCGTATAGTGCCTTTATCGGCGGCGGCCGCTCACTTTCGCGGGCCTTTCTAGCGCCTATACAACGTTTACCTTAACCTTAGGCTTTCCGAAACTTCTTAAAATGCAAGCTGTTTTGATCCTTCAACGTCTTTGGTATTTTAATTCAGAAAGTTCTGCTTGTTTCAGCACTTTCTTTTGTTTCTATATTCAAGCATTAATGGAGGTAGAGTTTCACTGCAGAATCGAAAGCAAATGAAACCATTGCCGAAGAATAATGTATTTGCATCTTTTTTAGTCTTGGCTAGAATATCTCGGTCGCAGGTAGCTATGAACTCTCAAGCTACTTTAAATAGCGAAGCCCCTGAATAGGCGCCCTTTATGGTCGCCTGGCGCTTTCAACCGGCTCTTTCATTGGCCTCGCCGAATGTCGTCTTCTTAGATTCGTATTTCATGCCCCCGTTTCTTTCGCGCGCGCCACTACACCTCTCTCTCTCTCTCTCTCTTTCAGACCATGAAATAAGCTTTGCGAATAGGTAACTACGTATTGTGGGTGATACAGCGCCCCTCTGAGTTAGGTGTTCGGTATTTCTTCTTCATTTTGTACCACCCAGAGTGAAGTATTAAAAAAGCTTGCTTGTTTATTTTTATTGCGTAAATTTTCTATTCATTCGCCAGAAAACTGATAACGGTAGAGTTCTAATCACTTTGCGCATGACAGGCTTTACTGCTTATGGGCGATAAAACCCAACACAGCATTGTACTTATTGTGAAAGAAAATAAAAGCAATGGTATTTACGTGATATCAGAAGCAATACAGCAGCATCTTTATGACGCTTTTTCTTATACATCTGCAGGCAGCGGTTTTCTACAATTTACAATGTTGTGTGCATCAAAATCAAAAATTGTGGTTTCGTTGCTACGACACTACGAAGGGGTGCAAAAGGTGCACTCGAGCTTACGGAAAATTTCGGCTGCAAAAGTGTAAAAGAAGATGTGCTTTTCCACTCGAGGATATCAACGCACGTGTGTATCCCACGTTACGATGCAATAACACCTATGTCTCTGCTCAGAGCAGAATTTGGGAATGAGTTTTGAATTTTAGATGATGCCACCGAGGCTGCTATAGAGAGAAAGTGTGCAGGAGCTTTTTCTGCTTTTCATAAGTAACAGGAAGCAGGTAACGCGTATCCGCGGCGGATAGTGTTTATTAGTTGCTTCGCTTTTTTATTACTTCTTTAGCGCCATGTATACTTGCTCGCGGGGGATTGAAAGTGTTTGCAATCAATTCTCGTTAACTCTGGGCGAAGTAACCGCGTGTGGTCGCTTTTGCCTAGTCTCACGTGAAATGAGGTCGCTGGCGGTGTTAGAGAAAAACCAGAGTCCATTTTCTGTGCAATAAACGCGAAGATTCCAGCAGCAGACACCTGTGGAATGGCCGAGCACGTTCTTTGCGCTCATCTCGCCCAACGCGCTGAAACTCTTCAGCCGTTAAATTATCCCCCTGGTTTTTTGTTCTTTCAGGCTAACCGTGATTGATGACGTAAACACCAGATAATATAGGATATGTTTGCATGACAATATACTCTGTAGGAATTATATTGGCTTCTAAAATAAAGGCTTTTTTCATGAAATGTATAACTTTCCGGAGGTTATTCTAGACACCGCTAGAAACACGCCGCAGAATTAGGATTGTTTTCGATTAATCTTTTTCTCTTTAACAGTCATCTAGCTGTTGTCCCAAAGAACAGCGTGAAACGAGTAATGACATACACACTTGCACAGGCTATCTCTAAGAAAGTTTTTGGGACGAAGGGAAGAATCGAGATGAATAATGATAGCAGGAAACCGTTGCTGATCGATTGCTGCTTCCTGCAGCAGCTCCTCCCATCTAAAACAAATGAAATGAAACATCTAGAAGTAGCCACGCTCTAGTGCTATTTTTTAAGCGTTGGCTGGTTCAGACTTGTCTCTTGACATGCTTAAAAGAAGTAACATTGCTTTAGCCTTTTTTTTTTCTTCACGGTTCTCCTGTATTCTCTCCACTCCATGCTCTCTTTCCACTTCGTGCGCAATCCAGAAGCCAGCGTTATTGGCCGAATCAATCAAACCATGAACGGTTGCATCTCAGTTACAGACGCGTGTCCAACTGTGCTGTACTGTGATGAGCAGACGCTCTGGCCGGGATTGAGCTATCCCTCAAACTGCACGATGGTACGTCACTCGCTGCCTATGCTCTCGAGAGTAGGTTTCAGCTGCTTCCATTTGTCTTCCGCGTTTCCTCTTAACCTTGTGTTCGGCTTTGGTTCTTGCTTGCCAAGGAACAGCTGTATGCGGGTGGTTTCGCGGCGCGTATATGGCTCTGTCATTCTTGTTGTCCGTGTCGCATAGGTAGTTTTATGTTTGAAGTCCTGGGTATTTGGAGGACGACGCACTTAAGTTATTGTAAATTCACTTTGATGCTCGCGTACAAGGTGATTTTCATTTCGTTTCTCTGCTGCCACCATGTATGCCCGAGGCTTAAGCATAGAAAACGTAAGACCTTTCCCAGAAATGAGGAAGAAGTATTAGGTTACCTTAAAGAATAATGCTTAATAAACAGAGTGAAATCAAAAGTTTGACGGAGATATAAAAACGACAAAAACCAAGCGACTGAGTGACAAATGCAGAAAGGACAAACTCTGCGCGCGCTTACACAATTCTTAAGGGAAACTTCTGTGAGCCGCTATTCCTGATAAATTTGTGCGTTAGAGTCCCCAAAATATACATTCGTTCAGTAAAAAACACTGCGGTTCATTGTGGATGACTGAAGAGCGACGTTGCGTCAATGAAAACAGGATGTGTTAGATTGCTCACAAGTGGCTGAACGTCTGCCTGCCATGTTGAGCTATAGTGTTCACTACTAAAGTTTTCGATGTGCGCTAGTGTTATTTTTTCTTTCACATGTGAAATTTATATTGGAATTGTAATTTTTTTCACCATTTCGCGGACGTTTACAAATGCTCATAGTCAGGTACTGCTAGTACTCTACATAGTTTAGCAACGATAGTTGGTTCTACGTCCCTCTGGGTAATTTACCCCGCCGGGGTAGCGCTGTGGTTACGGCGCTCGACTACTGTTTGCAAGGGCGCGGGATCAAATCCCGCCCTCGGCGGCCGCTTTTTGATAGAGGCGAAAAGCAAGAAGCCCGTGGCTGTGCGATGTCAGTGCACGTTAAAGAACTCCAGGTGGTCGAAATTTCCTTAGCCCTCCACTACGGCGTCTCTCATAGCCTGAGTCGCTATGGGACTTTAAACCCCACAAACCAAACCAACCAGTTGGTCCTACAGTTGCTGCTTGTTATCTGTGACTTTCGTTTCTCCGCTCCCTTCAAGAAATTCAGAGCTCTGATAAGGTTATTGGGCAGCGCAGGTGGCACAACTTTAGCTTCAATCTTTCGTCCCAAAAGTAGTACCAGGCTTACGCGCTCGTGCACGTTTCAAACAGTCTCGAAAAAGTTATAGTGGAGAACCTTCTGTGCCCTAGCTCTTAAACAGAAAGGGAGCGTGAAGAGCAAATCGGGACTAAACGCGTTCCAAACCTGAAGCAGCATTGTCCAAATCTGTGGGTTTTTTTATTGGCCAAACTTGCTTGCATACACCAAAATTACGGTTGACAGCCGTCGGACGGGTGGCATCGTTGATCCGCCTCGGTGAATTTAGTATTCCTTATTCCTGTCAACGGTCGCTCGCTAGACTTGTATCCACACAGTTTTGGAAACATATGGTGTGCGTTACAACTTTCTCTGTTCACCAGCATGGTTTGCTCTAAGCGCGTATCTGTATTATTATGACCTTAATTACATTTGAACGACCTGCTGTCAATCCATTCTGTCAAAGTAATGTCATATGCTACTGTGGCACCTCTATAATATGTTCGATAATTGCTTCCTTGAAAAGTTTTTTTTTATTTCGTATTATCGCTCAACAGTAGATATTTCGGCTTATTTTCGTTGTATAGTTGTGAACGAGCACAAAGCACATGCTTCTGTTCCACTGCAAACGTAATTTTTCTCACTAAAACGTTCGATATAAAATCATCGTATGAAGTTTTACGAAAGTGGAATCCGTTTAAAGGAAAAAAAGAATAGAGAAACATTGTTATCCTTTTCATATGCTTAAGCCTGATTTCAACTACTTTTTGACTTACTTTTCACACAATTTCTTTATGTGAAAAAGCCAAAAGGAGCACAAAGAGATATTGACTCTTCCCAGGGAGTTCTTCACTTATTGTTGTTAGTCCGTAATACCCTACGCTTCGCTAGGAGTGTCGCTATTGAAAATTATTGACGAGAGGCTTAAGCGTATTGCATTCGTGCACGTTTCTGGAAAACCAGTGTCTCGCACTTGCGCTGGGTTTTCACTTATAGTATCAAAGTTTCTTAAAATCTCCACCTACAAAAGTCTCCACTTGAAAAGAAGGAAAGAAAAGAAAGCCTCAAGAGAGACTCCAGACTGGTCCAAAAGCTTAACCACGCTAAGAGCCCTGAGCCTAGAGCTGTTGCCAAAGAAACTCCGCTTCCTAGCTTCCTAGCTTTATAGTTATTCAGCTTCACTTATATTTAGTTTGTTCAAAACAGCATAAGCTGTGCCGTAATTGCTCTGTCTGTGTACTAGCAGTGGAATCTTGTTTTCTCTGGATGTTACTCGTATATGTTACCCCATATTCCAACTGGAGACTCAAGGCACTGCCTTAATCGAACTGTAAAAAAAAAAAAAAAACACCCCCCTAAGCTACCAGAAAGTTGAATGTATTTTCTGCCACTCTTACTGCATGTGTTCAGTGCAAGGGATAACCGAATGCCTGGTCATACAAAAGGAAGTATTTTTGACGGACAGTGGTGGAAATTTTATTAAATGCGTCATTGTCGCAATCCTTCTCTATTTTATTGCCTCCAGAAATGATCCTTGACGTACCTTGTCTTCGTATGGTTACATAAACTTAGTATACATTGGCAATCTATAGTAACCTGTGAAGAAAACCACTAACAGGAGATATGGCTTCGTAACACTTCGGCGTGGCTGTAAGACAGCTCAGTTACCGCTTGGTTTAGTGACACGTGATGCACGTGGCCCCCTGCGATCACGGACTAAAATATATAAGCACAGCATCTCAGCCCTTCGTATTTCAAATGAAGCTGCTAGGCAGCAGAATATAACAACAGGCGTATTGGTGATAGGTGGGCAGCGCCTATATGTCTAGCAATGATCCTTGTTCTGAACACGAAACAAGAGCTGTTTTGGTGCGTGTGTGTGTGTATGTCATAACTGTACTATAAACTATTTCAGCAATTCCCTTCGATTAGTTGCATGTTGCTGCGTCTTCGCGCACTCCGATAAACATGAACAATTTGCAATGCATGGTTCTTCATCTGGCCGATTATAATAAAAATTGGTTTAGCTTATCCATGAACCCATTTCTGATTTAAAATAAGTATGCATATCGAGTACATATTTACGTCGTGCGTGAATTTTTCGGCGGTATTTGTGCCTGACCTCACCATGAGGCGACGATTAAAGTTGTACTGCTACTCCGTTAGGCTTCATTGTCGTCTGAGTGAAGCAAATAGCAAACTTCGGAGGAGTAAGAGCATAGCTGTTTCGCTGAGCCATTAAATGGCATAAACAAAAAAGCTAAATTGCATACATTCTTGGTAATTTACTCACACTTTCAAAAGTCCCATTTATACCCCATCTACCAGTAATCATCATTTATCACAAAGAATACAAAGCAAATTATTTTACTATCAGTTAGAAAAATGAAACCTTGCTCCCGCTTCTTTATAAGTCGCGAGCCTATACCGTGCAAGACAAAAGCCCTTTCAGAATCGGCACCAGCTGAAAGGAAATTCCTCTTACGCCGGATAGAATTCAAACCTGCGGTAAAGTTCCCTGTACATAGATGAGCACTCTTCATTGTTTCACTGCGGAATGCAATTAGCGCGGTGTTTTTGTCAGCACGCGTCCTCCGAAATGTAATTGTTAGATCATATTAGCAGCGCATTTTCGTAACTATTTAGCTACAAGATGCTGCTTTAGGATGTATTTGTGGGACTGTAGTATTTGCTGTGTAGCCTTTTATGACGTCTGAGCGTAAGCAGTAAGCAAAGGGTGATTTGCGAACGCGAAAGAACATTTCAAACTTTTCCTGTGACCAACCATGGTCGCCTACCATCATATATTTGTTTTCGCGCTCCCATGATCGCTATCCCTCGCATTCTCCTCTGAAAGTGAATGCACCCGTGACCCGTCTCAAGCTGCAGTTCACGTCACATCGACGACTTTGGGTTACTACGCTCTATCGATCACGCACTCAACCAGCATTACACGTGCACTCAATATCACCAAACTAATTTGATCTGTTTCTTTTTTTTTTTATTGCGATAGGAATACTGCGCCAGGTTTCGAGCTGTCGCGTTGCTCACGGCCAGTCGCCACGGTTGACCTTCGACAGCCGCGAAGAAGAAGAGGAAGAAAAAGAAGAAGAAGAAAAAGGAGAAGAAGAAGAAAAAGAAGAAGAA
>JAJIZL010124020.1:210569-280284 GCA_023969395.1 Amblyomma maculatum
CAGAAACCCGATTGCCCTTAGTTTGGAAAATAAATAGCAGCTATTTCATGGCCGCTGAGGGAAGATCTGCAGATGCATTGCTTGTTATGGTACAGTTGTACAATACGTTCGAAATAACTACGCTTAAGAGCTCTTTTCCAGAAGTTGTCCAGAATGGACATTTGCAGTTTTACAGTATCATTTGAAGACTTATCAGCGATCTTCAATTCTGCTATTGCGAAGTGAGATGCTTTTCTTAAGGTTTAAAGGGGCTCCCCGGGTCAAGCCAGTGAGGTGCTGTGGCAATGAACCTCACACAACATTCGCAACACGAGCTTGTATTCTGCGTTTGCGTGGCGGCATAAAGGCATTTACAACTTCTAGTTACTTCCCACATGCTCGTCTTCAATTGTGGCTCTAAGCGATCACTGAAACAAACCTGAATGAAGCCTAAACAGGAGCGACGGGGTGGGATTTATTGCTGTATTATTCGTTCCCAGAAATACTCTCGTAATTTCACGAATGCGCATAACAACAGATTGAGCGTCTGCGAATAGCTAGTATAAACCTCTGAGACAGCGAAACCATTCGCCCGTGGTCACACTGTGACGTCCTGCGCCACGTGACGGGAGCATAATAAATAAAAAATATATATTTTTCTTTGCAATGAAACAGTGTTCTATATACAAGAACTTTACACAAACTACGAGGACGACAATGTTAAATCAAAATGGCACACGATACCGCACAGCTAAGCAACAATAAAGCAGAAACCACAGGATGTGAAGAGCGCAACACTGAAAACCACCGCCGCTGCCTGACATCTCACGTGTTATTTTCGTGCTCTGTGCGTCGCCGTCTTCATCAACTTCCATTCGTTTGCAAGGCATTGCCAAATCAAGACCGCGCAGGCGCTTGCACGTGCAAGCCAAAATTTCAACACGTGGCCGCATCCGCTCGGGCAGGCGTCCCACGCCGCAAGTGGTAATGAGTTTTTGGACAGCTTTGCGTCGTTGCTCTCGAAAGAAGCAGGAATTGAGAGCAAAGCATGCCGTCTACGTCCCGCTCTAGGTAAGGAGCCTGACACTGAAAGCTCCACACATTTCTGCGGTATATTCCAGCGAAGTCACGTTTATCGACTGATGCGCTGAGCCCGACAAGCTTAGTTCTACCATTGTTTATGCCCTTAGTTCTGGAGCCCAGCTGTGATGTACTCTAGATTTCTTGTATTCAGTGAACGCACCGACTATTCATTACGCTCTCTCATAAAATGTGATTCCTTACTTCAGCATCCCACCCTGTTTTTTTGCTCTCACAGTCTTGGCACTGAACACCCAGCAAAACGGCGGTCGCGGTCCCACCATCGTTTTGGAGCCGCCGGCTGTTGTGGAGTTCTCCAGCGACACGGGCGCAGTCCTCCCTTGCTCGGCGCAGGGACAGCCCCCGCCCAACATACGGTGGGAGAAGGAGGATGGCAGCGCTGCAACCACGGTGAGGAAAATTTAACAATGTGATGAACCAGTGGGCTGTATTTATTAATGTACGCGCAGATGCCTAGCGCTGAAATTCGCTTACATCATCGGAGGTTTCCATGTTGGCTGCGTTAAAACGTACACTTCATAATATAATTTGTAGGTTCACAACACCTGTACATCGAGGGCTGTACGCACGACTGTTCTTGCAACTAGCACCTTTTAATAAAATCCACGGATAGTATTCTGAAAGGAGTCATCACCATTTTTCAATTTGGGATCCCGTTGGTACCCTCATCTTAGCCGAAATTATTCGGTGAAGCATCCGCAACTTTTGATCATGTGTTGCGAGCGATCGGTCAGACCATTGGCTGATTAACGGCGATACCTCTTAATTGGCTTCGATACGCAGCCAATATTGAAACAATGCGTGCGGAGAGTAGCGAAAGCTGTCGTCTTCACGACGATCAATTTCCGTGTGTGCTCCGATATTTGACATTCAGTGTGTTTGTCTGATGCTTTTGTGGCACCGACGTCAAGACAAACGAAATTGAAAATAGGTAATAGATCCCTACAGAATGCTACCCTGAAGAGCGCACCAGACAAGATATATCATGAAGAAGCATGACTGAGTAGATATAGTATATACGATAGAAAAATGAGTGTTTGCAATCATTTTCAATGAGCTCACATGGCCTATTGCAAACATGCTATCTAATATCAACTAAATTTGGCTAGTGATCTCCGCTACCGCGAAAGAAACACAACCAAGTAGGCTGGAATCAAGTCCTTTCATTCGTTATCAGTGTTGCTAGTGGCATGATTTATAAGGTTACAAAAACCGAGTTCATGTCTGTATAAGATATAATAAATACTGTCAACACGAATTTGATGAAGTCAAAAAAATGATTCGTTCTTACTTATGTAGCAATTTCATCTACTATTCCTAACTTTCGTTCACATATTATCTTCATTCTGAAAATTCAGCCAGCGATATAACTATTCAAAGCCGGTAGCATCAGCTCTTCTACGAGGGCCTTTTTTATTTTTTAATTTGCAAAAGTGAGAAAGCAGGGATGTCTTCGGCAGGAGCTATGAAAAAATCAGACATGTCGGTAACAAGCATGATGCGCTCACACTTGGGAAGCACGCACAGGCCGCCGAGTTCCGGCTCTTCTCTGGGCTTTCAGACGTTCCATCACAAAGCATAAGCAAAAAAAAAAAAAAGAACATCGAAGATAATATCAGTGCCCTCGACCGGAAATGGCGTTTTCTTTGTAACGCTGTTCCACCCTGAAAATCACCATGATATTTATCGTGTGCACTTTATTAACAAAAAAAGGTATCAGGAATCAGCAGCGGCTTAAGAATTTGTTCTGGTAAAGTATTCAGCAAATAGTGAAATGAGGTGCCTAAAATATCCTATGGGCGATATTATGGAAGTACCAACTGAACACTTTTGCTGCAGTAGATGTATTCTGTATTAAGGTTGACCAACAGTAATTTAAAGATGACCCACTACGTTTCCATACATCATTTTTTTCTGGGTTATTGATCGCAATAACTGCGTCACTCTACACGCAGCCCAAGTTACTGTATTCAAGTCAGAACAGCGAATTGTCTCTTACATAAATAAGCACTTCTCTCAAAATCAGCACGATCACTAAGGATGTCACCGGTGACTTCATGATCTGGGAACCTGTGCTGACCGCGGAATGTTTTTTATAAGGCTTGACCGCGTTGAGGGCTTCAGTCACGATCCACGCACAATAGCAACGATTCTTTTTCCTCAGGTCCCCGGTTTGCGGGAAACCCGTGCGGATGGCTCTCTGGTTCTCCCGGCGTTTGTTCCTTCCCAGTTCCGACCGGAAGTGCACTCGACCACATACCGCTGCTTGGCCTCTAACAGTGTGGGTCTTGTGAAGAGTCGACTTGCGCACGTCAGAGGAGGTGAGTGCTCTGAAAAAGACCACTCGGGCCCAAAGCTGTGGGCGTACACAACTAAAATACTCATGGCTATAGAAAATGGGGATTCATTCCTTCTTTAAGGACATCAGAAGGACTGAATGCCTGACTGAATTTGTAGAAAGCCTTGACGTATTCTGGTAAGCAGGAATCATAGGCTGGAATCTGCCGTGCGCATCAAATCTTCGGCCTGTATTGAGTTTCAGCGAAGTTTGTAAAATTGCGAGTTTAAATTCGAAGTTTGTCTTCGGCGCCTGATATTCAGTGAAACAAGGGAGTCAGACAAGCTTGTCGTTATCCACCAGTCTTTCAACAAACTTATAAAGCGCCGGCTAAAATGTCGACTTGGTAAAAGGAGCTTGCAAAATGGATCGCGATGTTCCGCCCGCGTTGTACGCACTTTCTCAGTATGAAGGTAATTGCTATCAATTCGTTACAGATGGTGGTTCAATTTGTAAAGTTTTTCGGTGGCAGTCAAACGAGCAATTTTGAGTGTAAAGAAAAATTATTAGAACATAAGTACATTAGGTACAACGCCTAAGAAAGAAGATGTCAATTATATCACCTGCGCAGCACATATTGAGTAAAGTTACAATGAGATGGGAGAATGCAATATCGAATCAGTGTATGTACTACTTAATTTTGTGTCAAAAAAAAAGAAATAAACGAAATGTAGGAGAACTAACGTCATTAAACGCTACCTCACCAAAGCTACTTGTGAGAAATTTGCAAAAAAAAAAAATAATGTGGGCCAAACACGTCGCGCAAGGGATTTCCTTGGATAACCTCTAAATTGAGCAGGTAAGCAAAGGGATCTAATGATGATATTCTTTTTCCGGCTATTTGTTTTCAACTTAAAAGCAGGCAACAGAGTTTCTTTACGCATTTACTTCTTCTAACTTCCTTTCTGGAAAGGTTCACTTGACCGCCGAGTGGTAACCGCGGCGAAGATAAAGCCGGAAGTTTTGCCGAACCGAGGGCGGGCATTTAAAAACTTTCTCCTTGAATGCTGTCAGCGTTAGTAACTGCGATCGTTTTTCCAGCCTATGAGGCGGTACTGAGCCGACGCCCATGAGAGCGAGTAGAATGGAGGCCATCTGCGGGGTCGATGTGATGTGTGAAACCACAACGCGCGCTTAATCGCTTTCGGGAGGGAGCTGTTCGAGAATGCGCCGCGCCTTTCCATCAGCGCCTTTCGTGCTAACATTTACTATTGGTAACAATACAGGCTGTGATTTCTGGTTTATTGGGGTGAGAAGAAGGTTTCGCTTGGAAGCATATTTATGCATGTAATACTTCTTTGTGATAAAGCGTTTTTTTTTTTTTTAAATAGGAGAAGGGGTTTAGTAAAAACATAAAAATTTCGATGTTGTTCATGCTGAGCTGAACAGCTGAACAACATCATGCTATGCTGAACCCTTTGTAGTGCCGTAGAATATTTTTTTTTGAAGATATAAAAATCGGGCTTGTGGAAAAGACTATTGCAATAGTAAGACAAATACGCGTATCTTGCGGTTCTACTTCACTTTGCCGCCTGGTTACAGACACTACATGGATTATTTTGCTTTAGCAAAGCCTAGATGATTGCAGTCAAGACCTATAATTATTTACGCAATAGAATTCACAATTCAATATGCATTACATATACTCACAATTTTGCAGCGCTTCATAATTAGGACTGATAATGCTTCAACCATGGAATGCATTTTGTTTTCTCTTAGAGTGAGGAAGATTTACCGATGAATTTTTTGTGTGTCTGTGCGCAGGTGTAAGCAAAGTAATTAATGACGGCGCGCTATGCAATGATAACATGGTATCTCCTTTTGCGGAATAAATAGGGTAAGATGGCAATGCTGCGCTCTAGAAAACTTAGAGTAGTGTTGACGAAGCGGCTTCTTTAAGAACACTGCAGAACTTCAAATATAGTATTAGTTGCGATCAACGGCATTCCTGCTACCTCCGGTGAACGATGGGTGCTATATGATTAGGCTATAGTTTAATGAGAAAGTTTCAAGTGAACCGCATCTATTCTTTTCTCCTGGGAATTCAGTGGCCTGTTTTAAAAGAAAGAGTTCTGCACGTTAGTGCTTAGTACCAGGCGTACAACCGCTCTTAAAGCGATCGAACATGGCAATTAATCTACAAATTATAACATGTAATCCTAACAAAATATGATATATGTAAAAATTCTTTCTAGATAAGGTGATAAGTTAAAAACCTAGGCGTAGCATGAGTCGGACTGACTCTGCCTCGCTTTTTACTCCGCGAGCATTAGATGTATCACTTTCGGAAAAGCCATGCTGTACGAACTATGAAGCCTGCCGAGCAACACTCACGCGCCACTCGCAATCGTATCCGGTTTGCGGCGAATTCTGCCTCAGCTACGTCAACGAGCCTGTTTCTCTCTCCTCTTAAGAGAAGAGGAATCTCATCAAAAAGGCCCATGCGTGGTTAAACGGGGACAACGTCCCCGCTGTACCTGGTGGATAAAGGGTCTGTTCCTTTGGCTACAGCTGCTGTATATGACATACTGCATGTTGCTCAATTATACTACGCACCCAGTAGGATGGTTCCACTGTTAAGCCAGAGAGTAGTTCGAGCTCATATTTCGCTCAGAAATATTTTTCGGCAATACTCTCTTGCACCCGTTTTTTAGGAAACTTGTCTCATTCGATCAGAAGAGATCTTGCATTATCATCGTCTGCGGCGACGGCAATGCAGATCAGGCAGATGTCGCAGCTATGGTACAAATGGCGACACCTAATTTTGATTGTAGCAACACTGCCATAAAGATTCGGTGAAGAAATGGAGGCAAGCGTAGTTGTTTAGTAGAAAGTTTTAAGAACTTTCTCAGCTACTTAATAACAATAATAATAATCGCCTAAACAGGTTTGGCAAGAGCAGTATTAGATCTGGAAAGATTTGTTTTACCGCATTGAAATGTTGATTTGCTTGGAATGCCTCGGTATGATGCCGACGATGTCACCGTTTGGACAGCTGCTCGTATTGCTTTGCTATTTATTTATTGTTGTTATTTATGCACTACTTACTGCAGGCTGAGCGCTAAAGCAGGAGTAAAATGCAGGTATATACAATGCAAATACAGCATGAAAGCACAATGTGCAAAACACGTCAACACATTTGGCATAGGCAAGCGGAAGCGGTCGTTACTACAGATGACATATATCAGCACAATCAAAACTTAAACTCAAAACACACAGTAGACGAAATTTCTTCTATCACAGCACACGGCTTGAATATTCGAATACTTGATCGAAGCAGGCAGGTACCCCGAGCGTCGTTTGAAACGGTACTGCCGACTAAATGCCGTTTCTGTAAGAAATTCGGGTTCAAGCAATGCACCCGTTTATATACGATAAGCATTCTGTGGAGTAGGTATAACCGCAGAACATGTCGAATAATGTCCCCCTTTGGTAGGATTTCCAGAATACCATGAAATGTACACTAAATTGTTTTTCAACAGCCGGTAAATTATGGATGAGGCTGATTAATACAACTAATTTGATGGTGAGCGTCTTGTTTTGCACATTAGGCAAAAAAACATGCCAGCACACCTCAGTCGCTGCGGAACAAATGAGGAGCAACGTTTTTCTAACGTTCGATTTTCGGATGGGTTGTTTTGGATTTGAGAACGTTATGGGCTTGAACATGAAGTTTGGGGCTATGCGAAAGATACCTAAATATGTCTGCTAAGTGTCAGACAGATAACTCATCGGTAATATTTTCTGTTAATTTACACACGCAAAGGAAAATAAAACAGATTTACGCACCGATATACCCGCAGGACTCTCGGTGGTCCAAGTCCTTGGATGAGCCAACGAACACAATTCTTTCTCGTGTATACAATTTCGTTATCTTACATTCATCAGTAGCCATAATTATTTCTAAACAAATATGAGTTCTGATTCCCACCATATATCTGCTACATAAAAATAGGCGGCTTAAAAACACTTAGATATGCTGAAGAACCTGTCTCAATCTGAAACAGAATTCAACTGCTCTTTATTTCCTTCCGATTTTATTCGAGAACGAAAAGAAAGAGGAGGATATGTCGACATTTTGAAAGTTTTTATTTCTTCCGTCTCACACAGAGCCCTCTTGTACAAGTATTTCTTTTAGGATGAAAAAAAAAAAATACTTTTAATGAGCGAAGATTTATGCGTCCTCTCCGATTTCACTGGGGCGTGGAATCAGCCACCCTAATGAGGCGGTTCAGGCAAAACAGGTACTCACGATGAATAATAGCGTTAATAATTCGTATTTCCATAAAAAGGAGGGTCAATATGTTCCCCCATGAATCTTCTGGGCGGCACCCTGCTTTATGAAGGGGAGCTAATCGCTTGTAATTCAGCGCACGTCTTTTCCCGCGAGAAAGCCAACTTGAATTTATTACTTTATTTAGATTGTCAACGCAGTGCAACAATTTGTTGCTAAATATTTGAACATGCACATCATGCCGGCTTTACCTGAAATTTAGAAGCCTGTTAGAGACTTTTTTTGACATTCAGAGCATACGCGATAAAAATTGCAACAATATTATCGAGAGAATTTTCAGAGTAGATGATTGCGGTCAGAAGGAACTGGGAGTAAAATTACTGGCTGGTGTGTATGAATAGCGTAGCGCATTATATCTACAAATACACCAGTCACACTGTAAACTGAGTTTTCACGAGTAAGAAGTGACTGTGAACGAAAAGACGCTGTAGTCATCACCGCGTATAGCTTAAGTGTTTCGCAAGTAAATTCCGTGCGTCGATACCATTCCATTGTTGCGCGTCGATACCATCATTGATTTCAACACTGTGGCATCCTGTTTTTGTAGTGAAGACTAACGAATTTGAAGCAACTGTCAGGTTTCTAAATCAGCTTGCGGCCTGACGTGTAGTCTGCTGCAAAATAAACTTTGCCATGACATGGCATGGGAAGCGGTAAGCTCGTGCTAAGCTATCAGCCAATAGGTATATTTATTTCTCTCATCATGTAGCCTTATTTCGACTTGCCACGGGTTCACAATGCAATATATTTCGCGCTGACACGTTTTAAATATATTACGTAGGAGTGCCTATATTACCAGGAGCAACAGGATTTTCGCAATGTATGTCCTACACAGTCCCGGATGACCTACTATGAAGCAAAGCAGATAACAAATCACATTCTTTAAATAATAATGATACCTTACGACTTCGTGACTTTATCCTAGCGGAGTAGTGAAACGACCGCCTTTTGTTCACAGTAAACAGATCATATGAGTATATACTGATAAATATTTAAGAGCTGCTGTTTACATTATGGTGCTCGAAAACCACATATTTAGTAGTGAACTATTGTGCCAGGAGAATAAAGGTGTATTGAAAAATAAACGCAAGGGTTTGTAAATGAATTGTGCGCTGAAAAATACCCAGAGTTGCATCTGCAAGCAAAACGAATTATTTATCCACATTCAGTACCACTATGATGACCTAATTTTATGACAACGCCCTTTAAATTAGGATATAAGCGTCGGCTCAAGATTAAACTGCATCAGAAATTCAAGCTGGGTCATGAATACCAATAAACGTTCTACACATCTTCATGTGCCTTCCTTTATTGATTCATGAAGCACTGTAAGAGAAATGCGGTGGTACTTCTCGCTCTATTTATTAAAGAAACTGTACCTTTAGTTATCTCTTCAGATGCTAAGTTTTCAACTATATTTCCTAAGGCAACTGCAATTTCGAATCCAGCGATAGCCATACTTGCGTCTGCTCTTACTTGCACAACGTTCATTTAGGCTATCAAAGTTAGCAGAGGCGTTTTATATGCATCTCTGCCCGCGTTTCTTTCTGAATAAACTACACCCTCAAGTTTCCGTAAATACCATGCCATGGCCACAAACTTTCTTTCAGATATTTGGTTGCACTGGCCCCTGCAAGAAAAGCATTCTGCACAGCCTGGGTAAGAGCCCCTTCTATACGCTCACAATGGCAGCAGGCCGGGCCCCATCTGTATCCCCTGCCAGCCGTAACGAATGGCGCTAAGTCCGAGTAATGGCCCCTGTCTAGAGGGCTACGACAGCGTCAATCCTTGGGTTCGGCACCAGCCCTTCGGGGCAGGCTCTCTGTGCACTTCGGGCGATGAAGAATGGATTCGACCAGGGTAGGTCACCACCGCCCGGCGCCGAGAT
The DNA here is from genome assembly GCA_023969395.1 of Amblyomma maculatum. Lineage (NCBI taxonomy): Eukaryota > Metazoa > Arthropoda > Arachnida > Ixodida > Ixodidae > Amblyomma > Amblyomma maculatum. The sequence goes on from JAJIZL010124020.1 coordinate 220,170, forward strand.
CCGCGATCTGCAGCCGCGATAGTGGAGGCTGCGCCTCGTTCCTAGATGCGAGATTATAGCTGGCTGGAAGAGCGAGGGAAAAGTCGGAAGTGGATGGAGGAGATGGGGACCACGGAAAACACAACTCATTATGGCGTCTTGTTCTCTCAGTGGGTCTGGGTACATCGTAAGTGGCTCCCAATGAACCAGTCTGCTTGGTGGGCACAGTCAGTCCAAGGCAACGCAGAACTTTGTTTGTATGTAGAGTTCTCTCACTTAGGTAGACCATTCGTGTCGGGGAAGAAATGGGTTAAGGTATTCCTCGCACATTTTTGAAAACTTAGAGGCATTCATAAAGTTGTCAAGTTTTCGTCCAGTGCCATGTATGAGGACATGCATAAACTTGGACTAACACAATACTCATATTAGACAAATAATTATGCACAGCAATGCAAACTACAGATCGTTGTGAACATACGACTCTTGTTGGAAAGCAGTCATCGAACGTTACTTCAAAACACAATAGCTGTAAATCTCAGACGGCATATTCTAGCTGACAGCCGGTAAGCTTGCCCGTCTGTAATAACGTTTAGCACCGGCACACTCTCACTCTTACTGGCTTGCCTTGAAGGCAAATAAGAAAAATACCAGTTGTTGGAATGTGCCCACAAAGAATCTCGAGCAACATTTACTCCGACACCCTTGTGCATGACATCTGTACTTAATCTGACGACGCTGAGCACGCTCAAAATACAAAACATCTTAGTTTTCTTTAATATGTACTGCTAAAAATATTGTCTGAAAACGAATCTTGCTTTTTATCGCCGCTTCTTCTATGCTTGATTGGCGAGACAAAATGACACAAGAACACAAAGACAAGGGCAACACAAGTACTGTAGTTTGACAATATGAAAGTAGGATTTAATTGTATGGCATCCAGTGTGTTTCCTTCTGTTTCGTTGCGCAAATGGTGTTCATGTGACGGGGCCACAGAAGTAGTATGTTAAATTATGGACCTAAATAACGCATTTGTGTTTGGGACTGTAAATAATAATACTTTGCGATCCCACATTAGTTAAGTAGTGATGTTTTTAAATCTTTCTAATTCAGGACCTCTTATTGACACGTAACAATTACTGCTGCGAGTTTCGGTTCGATTTGCATCAAAATATTTTAATACAAATACTTGGTAACCAAGTATTTTTATTAGTTCTTTAATGCAGTCCATAGACACCTTTTCATAAATCGATAATGCCTCGTATAGGCACCAAGAAATGAAGACATCCCCGATTTCTAGTAAAAATCAAAGATAAATTTTTCTTCTTATATCACTCTATATAACAGTTAGCTTCCCATAAAAGGCAACGTTGGGATGGTTCGAAAATTTTTCAATTAAGCTTACGTGGTGATTTAGCGCTAGAGTAATGATTATGCCTCGTTGCGACTGATTTTCATTTTGGAAAACACGCATGCACCTCTTTTGTTCACTCCGGCCATTCATTTATTACGCAGTTTTCAACAGCACCATTCGTTATTGTAACATTGTTTAGGCAGCGACAACTTTCTTCTACCTGGCTCTAAACAAAGGTGTTTTCTCCCTTCACTAGTGCGCGCATGTAGTCAGTAAAGTTCTCGCACAATTATCTCCACTAAATGGCTGCTTGGTATCTATTTCTCATTCCTCCGAATTTGTTTTGCGTACTTCCCATTAAAACTTCGGTATAACGACATGACCCAGGAATCGAGCGTTCCAGGCGCGACTCAAACACCTGGCCGCGTTCCCACGAATCAGGAGCCCTGAGAGACGATCGGCACCACTGGAACAGAAGCTCGGAATGATTTGTGGCCCCCGCAGCGACAGGGAAGATTTAGTTGCGTCCGTCCCGCGATCGTTTATTTCCGCGCTTTGGCAGGAAGTGCTCGAACGTGGAGTTTGTTTCACCCGCCCACAGCTGAATTCGATTCAGACGTGGGATTTCCGAGGCGCCGCACGCATGCGCGCATACGGAACCACTAGGTTCTTTTATGAAAGCAACGCATTTATTTTTCTGCGTTTCTAAGTTTTTTTTTTTTTTAGGCATTTCGATTCATGTTTGTGGTTGTGTCTAACTCTTGTGCACCCATAACAACAATTTTCTCAATAAGGAATTGTTTATTTTTTTGTATGCTCCTAAAATGTAAGAAAGGAGCACAGGACAAGGGCCACTTTTTTATGTACGCTCGTACTATATAGTTCTTCGAATAGCGTGATCCTACGCAGTCACACATGCAGACAACAGCACGGAAGATATTTCATGCAGCTTACGCCTTTTCACAGGCTAACCAATGGCCCGCAAACTTTCTTTTTTCCTTGTTCTCGACTGGATAATTGCTTTTAGGACGTTGTTTTCAAATAATCTTCGTGAAAATGACACAGTCTGCGGGCCGTAAACATCGAAGGAAATTGTATAGCAGTGAACATTTTCTCTAACACCAGTACAGCACATTACAAGGACATGCGCAAATACATTAGCAACTCTTTCTGGTACCTCCTTATTAAAGACTAACCCGGTCCCTTAGAAAAAAACAACACAAGCCTCAACAATATGATTCGAGCTTATGCTATCTTGTAGATGTTTCCTACAAGGAATCAGCAAAAGCTCAGTAATTTACAAGCTGTTCATGGTTTTCCATTACCTTCAAAATTTTTAACACCAGCTAATGACGGTGAGAAACCATTGAACGCTGTCTTATTCTTATTTTTCAATTGACAAGTGCCGCGTCGATCATAATGGTTACGCATTATTACAACATGAACATCGGTACAGACGTCTATTGGGCAAACTATAGGTGTGCCTTCAATGGATCCCATCTCAGGTTTCTCTTGCGGGCCTTTGTTTGCATAAATGCACTTCGCTACCCGCTTAATCGCTAATTACTTTTTATGCCTCTATTGTCTCACATATGCTCATTAGCATACAGTTTTAAGCGACCACGCCAAATGCAAGATCTTCCAACATAGAAATACTGTTTGGCTTCAATCAAGACATACGAGGTTGCCCCAGTCATTTATCTACTAGTAGGGTGTTTGCCCCGAGGTCCAAGGATCTCGGTAGCTTCCATTCACATCTCACCTTCTCATCTCAAAGGAGCTATTCAGCTCGACAGCTGCTGCCTATTTAGCCGCATGACTTGTTCTGGTTACGTCCCATGTCCCACAGGCGCCAGGTCAGAATAAGAAATTCCTAGCATAACAGTATTGTAGCCATATTGCTGTTTAAATTAAAGAAAGCGTTCACACATGGCACCGGGGCTTCATAAAATTGTGATTAGTTTTGAGGTAACTAGAAGACCAGTCGCTTGTGGTTTGTTCATAACGTCGTTCCGAGCCCACACGTCACCTCGCCTTCTCTACCGTACATCTATTGGATCAAGGAAGAGAGATGAGCACCGCAGAACCGAAGAAGCCGAGGGGAAGTCCTTTGACTGACGTCAAGTACGGTCGAGCTGTTGCCTTGGCTTGCCAACAGAGTTTGCCCTTGTTTGCCGTTAATGTACTGTACGCCTCCCGAGCGGAACGATTACTTTCGATTTTTATGTGGTACGGGGTGACAACTGGTGTAGCGTGCTTTCTCTATACATCACATGTTTTCTCACGCTGTTCAGGCTTGGTTAATATTGGGTGATCACGTTCATTGTCGCACACTGACTCTTGTTATAAGGACTCCGTAATGGAGGGCTCTGTATGATTTCGACAACGTGAGGTTCTGTGCGGCGCATGCATATCGCGCCGTACGCATGCGCGTTGCATTTTGCTTTAATCGCAAGACAGCCGCCGCAGCCAGGATTGAACCGTTTAATCGAGCGCCCTGAATAATGTGACGCCGAGCTGGGGACTCTCGCCGTTCAATAAATTACATCATTATTTTTTTCAACTGCGTATATTTTTCAAAAATTGGGATGGTTGTAAGTCTTTCACTCCTATTTATTTTTTCAAGCCCCGTTTAGAGAACAATTACTTATCTCATTTTATTTCACATTACTCTTAATCTCGATTGTGATTATTCAGGAGAGGGCGTATGGTTACCACAACGAGTAAAATGTGAAAATTGTAGAAAGGAAGAGCCAAAAAAGAATGCAATGATACAATGAGTTTCATTACACTGGATAACAAACTCAACATATTGATCTTTAAGAACAGCATACAGTATTGTTGCCAACGGAAAGGTAAGTCGTGGTCACGTTGTTTCTTCCAAATAATTTGTGAATCGTTACAACGAAAACAGCAGAGTAATAAATGGTTTAAGCACGTCGATTGCCGCACAGCACGGAGAAAAAGAAATTGGTGAAAAACCTCGGCGTCTTTTACGGCACAGAGGCCTAAAGCAATGAAAATCTGTAATCACGGGAGCTCTAAGTATTCACCTAGAGGAAGGAGTGGCATAAGTTGAGAACAACCTGTGAAAGGCTGTGTACAGTAAATCTCAAGATTAGGACGAAGACGGTGAATAAATGTTGATAGGAAAATACCACCATGTATATAGAATGGAGACGCGACAGCGTGAAATAGTATTAGAGAAGACATGAACTCTGGATGAAATTATGTACAAGGAAAAAATCTCTGGCTTTTTGTCATTTGCCGTTGATACCTGAACTTTCGTTCTTTTTGAATGTTCGCTAATGGAATCAAGCATGTACGGCCGGAAGGAAAACATGTGGCGGGTGGATAAAAATATTGTATACCTGGAACGAAGCATAAGAAGCATAGCCGCGCTTCCATCCGCTGAGTTAGTTCTTAGGAGATATATATATTTCACTCAGGAACTAAGTGCGAATATCAAGGGTATAAACTCGACCGTGCGTCATTCAGGCGTCCGGCGATCCGCTTCTCTGGAATGTCAGCAGTAATGTTAATATTGGACGCAGAGCCCGGTTCTTCGTTTCTAATTCATGATGTTTTTCAGAAAATCTTCCGCCAAGTATTTTGCACCCTGTTTCTTTCGAAACGTAGCCGTAGATTCTTGTTTGTGCTACTCCTCTTCCGAAACTGCCGGCTACTTTATAATGACAGTTTTCTACGCAGTTCTCATGCTGGCCTTATGAATCATTCAAATATACTCGCAAAAATTCTACATCTTCTCCAAATATACCTACACTTTGAGAACCTGTCAATTCGAGCAATGTATAATACAAAACGTTTTCAGTGCGAACAAAACAAAAATTCAAATGGTTAAAAATACTGGAAAAGAATTTCAGCTGTGTTTAGCCATACTGGTACTACTTTGAAAAAAAGAAAAGCAGATAAGTTCGAAGGCACCTTACATGGTTTTCACTGAAGTGGTCAATCTAGGGTCTTAGTCCTACAGTGTAATTGTGCAGTCAGAGAGAGAACAGGCGTAAGCATTCACTCAAGCGCAACTACATGGCTGCACAATGAACATCACTGCTTTCACAGAAGTTTCTCAGTTGAAGAAACGTTAGTCTTCGTCTGTTGGGTCTCATCTCGGCATTCGTGCTGCCAAGCAAGATAAGCAGGTAGGTTATAGCAGATGGTACAACAATACCAAATCGATCAACAGCTCGAAATAGGAAGAATGGTTATTCAACGTGTGTAGTTACGGTTCGTCGGTTGAAGAATTTTTGTTTGTCCTATCGGAGAATTGCCGTGGACAGCGGCTGATCAAGTGTGACCACCAAACGTTCAATATCGTTCGTTTAAATCTCAGCGCACTGTCTATATTGCATTTCACCTCTAGTACGTCTTCAGATTACAATCTGTCTAGTGCGTGCTAACTGTTCAGTTTTACGGCTCTTGATGTACACCCAACAGTGTCTATTGAGGACCTGGCTTTTTACAACTAAATTGTGCTTTAACACAATGACACGCTCCCTGCACGCTAAGCCTTGTTCTGCACTGTTTTGGTCGACTGCACATATTAAATAAAGTTAAATTGGTTCACAGGAAGGGAAAGGCGCAGTAACTGTCACACTTGCTCTGTGGACACCCGAACCGCGCCGTAAGGGAAGGGAGGAGGGTGGGAATGAAAGTGGAAAGAGAGAAAGAGGAGCCGTAGTGGAGGGCTACGGAGTAATTTCGACCACCTGGGGATCTTTAACGTGCGCTGACATCGCACAGCACACGACGCCTCTTCGTTTCGCCTCCATCGAAACGCAGCCGCCGCGGTCGGGTTCGAACCCGGGAACTCCGGCACAGTAGTCGGGCGTCTTACCACTGCACCACCCCGGCGGGGCCTGCACATATTCCCTGGTAATTTTTGCGTGTAATCGTATACATTTCATACGTTATTTGTGTATTTCCTTTTTCTTTCCAAACGATATATTTTATTAACTATTCCCAGAGTTTTTCTAATGTCTGCGTTTTTTAATTCGGGAAGTGTGTTCAGAATACAGAGAGAGGGGACTAAAAAATCCTAATTAAGGGATAGAAAAGAAAAAAATAGCGGAGCTTATATATGGTCATCTGGACTGCTCTTGTGAATAAGTCTTTGTCAACCTCCCTGTGGTCGTTACTAAGAAAAGGTTAATTTATCCGACCTCGGAAGCGATAGACACTGAATTCAGACTTGATCAGACTTTCTGCAGAGAATAGAGTTCCATAAAGATATTTCTAATGAACCACATTACTGTATAAGGAAGCCGATCTAGCATATACGAAAGAAACAAATCAGTCATACTTATAAATAGCAATTTGATTTGATACCTGTAGGCTTTCGATAGACTGAATATTGCTTCGGAGGGACATTTGGTTATTCTGTTTAGCTTGTATTAATTCCGATTAGTTGTCTCTTTGATGTGTGTTCTTATAGAATTAACCATGTCTGACTGTCGGTAGACTAGATATAAGGTTATCTTTGTGATATACAAGATGCCTCTCCAGAAAATCCAGACGCGTTTCTTTGCGCGCAGCGGGCGTGAAGGACACGAGGCCGTGTAAAGCGTCTTATAGACATATTTTGTCTCCCCAGCCTGAACAGGTGTAATCAGAAATATTTTCTTGACATGTATCCCAATTCTGCTGAAATTAAGTTTTCTCTTCTGTTTTTGTGCCAATAACAACCACTGTGAAGATTTTGTGCTTATTTGTGGAGTTTGCGCCAAGACGACATTAATTATCATCGAAACATTACTATTGAAAAACTGAATGAACTGTGTTGACTCGCGCTTGCGTGTGGGCACAAATGTGAGACACAGAGAACCACATTGACATTGACGCAGGGACTGTAACAGAGTTTGTGGACGTATTGTAACCTCTCATTAAACAACACGCCAGAGATCGGAGTTGACAACGTATCCTTGCCTCGAAATATTTCAGGTAAAATCTGAAATTCTGCGTGCATACTATAATACTCTTTGCTAGAGTAGGCGCCATGTTCTTTAACTGGTGAGTGTTCAACCAAAACACAGATAGTCTAAGTACGCGTCATAGTTTTAGGAAAAGCGTGTTTAACCGGGCAGTACTTCACTCTAAGTAAGATATTGCAAGTCACTGCGTGCGCTTCGGTAGCCTATAAAACTCATAGCTGTCATTGTGCGAATGTTCGCGGCTTTTAATATACTTAGCCACACCTACACAAACTATTATGAACTCAACCGGGGTGCGCAATAATCGACGAGAAGGCTACAAAACCCGCTCACAATTGCAAACATTTTTCTTTCGTATTAACGCCAATTTTATATCTCAATTTGCGCAAAATGAAAATAAAGAACTTTCAAACATCATTTCCTTTATCCTACAAGGTCATAAACGGATCGCTGACAAAAGCATCTTCTACCTGTATAAGACTAAAATCCTGTGTTATTTCAACTACCACCTCATCACGTGTTCTAAAACGTCTGTGATATTCAGCGAAGGTTGCCATACGCATATATTGTGTGCAGTCGTAGGACATGCGCTGCCACTACAATAATCCTCGCAGTGATGGCCAGGCCCCATGGCTGCACCTAGCCGATCATGACACCCTTTGCTCACTAAGATAACAATTCTTTGAGGAAGCCGTAAATCGGCGGCACGTGAACCTGCCGATACTGTCTTCGTAAACAAAAACAGGCATAGAAAATCGTTGTATATGCAATCCACCAATCACCTTGTAACAAATAAAAAAGCAGGTTTGTAAATCTCACATAGGTTATTATTTGGTACGAATAAGTGAATAATAAATGCGAACCTGTGACTTAAAAACAGTTGCGGCCATAGCCTGTCTTTTTCGCGTTTTGTCAATGTTAGTTCTGAGCACTTTCTTTGGGGATTACTTACCACCGACTTGCCCAAAAACATGTTTTTTCCACTAAGCACCTCGGAAAAAAAGCTGGCCGGTAATATTAGGGCAAGGTGTCACTTAAGTTAAGTTTACTATACCGGGATTAGATGCGCTATAATATGAGCAGGGTACTAAATTTTGGAATGAACCTTTCAACTGCATTACTTAAGCCCTAGCGTCTCAGCAGTATTTAAATGCAAATCCGCTTTCTTCCTCAAACTGCGACAAAACATTTGCTTTTATATTAGAATCATAGCAATCTCATCTTTTGACGGAGCCTTCTCCTAACTTCGCTATTAATTGAACAATAAGTGTCGTAGAAATTGAATACCACACCACAGGTAATAACTGCAGGAGGGAGCGATTCAGTAGCTAATGTATCAGTCCTTGCTGCTGCCTTTTAAATTTTTTTTTAGATGGATTATTTTTATCAGCGCTTTCAATGTTTCATGGTTGAAATCATGCTGTCAGAAATTCTCTCTTACGATGAGAGATATTTTTTCTTTATTGTTTAGTTGGCAATACAGAGGTATTGCCTGAGATGCAGGGCTAAAGGAGACAAAAAGGTCTGACTATTTCCTGACCCCGCAGGGCACAACAGCAGTGATGCACAAGTAAAAACAATATATTACATGCACAGAGTAGAATGAACCACCCTAAGAAGCACTCCGAAATACTCATAACATGGCATAAATGGATGAATTTGTGTTTCGGATCATAAATAAGAATATGACTGTGCTAAGAATGTAAGGCAGAATTAGAGTCATACAATCCAAAAAAGGCAGACCAAAAGACAGATGGGCGTCCGTTATAAAAGAAGTACATAAAACAGCCTGCTGTTTGCAGACAGATACAAGACAGAATACAAAAATACGAAGCGCGACACCTGCTGCACAGAGCAGGTGCAGTCAACCTGTCAGGTGGATAGCTCCGACATTAGTGTCACAGCTATTTACTAATGTAGCTAGGGTGCAAAAGGACAAGCTGCCTTTCGGGCATCTGATCGTGAAGAGCACCAACTAAGTGAGAAGACTGTCAGAACGTTCTTAGTCAAGCGCATAAATTTGTTGCGCGAGCAAGAAATTCCTCGGTAACTACAATAGTGATGTACTGTCATCGCTCTAGAAGAACGGTGCAATATTTCGCAGCTGTACAACACGAAAGAAAATGTAAACGTCGGCTGTGGAAACAAAAGGCCAGAGGTGCACAAGTAGCCCGCACTCTGCATGCCTATCACGCAAGCAAATGAGAAGAGAACCAATAAATAAAGAACAGAATTGACAATATTCACGTAGCAGAATAAGCACGAGCACTTGCGAATAGTCATTCTGGTGGCCGACTATAGTAGTGTGAATCGCATATCTTATGATTGAGAAGATGTAAATGATTAAGAGTGCGCAAGGCAATATATCGCTTACGTTTCTCATCCAGTACACCTCTTGGGTTTCTGTACGTGGCTGGGCAGTGAAAGTCTTCAGTGCGCACGCGTTTCAATATCTTGCCCCTCGTGTTTGTTAATCACGTCCCATGCTGCATTAGCAAGCCCCGCTTAATGCGCAGTAACGTTTTCAGCATCCAGCCTAATGGTGGCTTCCGCAGAGATATAGTTGGCGTGCGAGACGGTGGCTGTGTAATCGGCTTGCTGGTGGCTCTCACTCTTGCTCATGGCAGTGTCTTTGGAAATGCAACAGCCAGCGTTACGCCTACAACGACCTTGGAAGATAAGAGCGTTGATGACGGACGATCAGGCTTTCTCTAAAGCCCAATGCCAAACGTCGGCAAGGAGTGTCCTCTGAAGAGCCACCGGCCTGATGGAGATAAAATTGGCAAATGTGCTCTCTGCAAGTAAAAAGCATCTCTTCATCAGCGCCGCACTGAATCTGTGGCAGGCTTGGTGTGCGGAGAGCCACACGTGGCGCTTCATCTGCGCACGGCATGAAGAGGGGCATAAAAAATCAAAAAAATTTTGCTGGACTGCCACTGATGAGATGGCGCATTAGAAGCGCGTCAAAAGCAAGCATAGTAAGGGCGTGATGCGCCACTTGATGATCTGGGCGCTTGGAAAAAATTGCCCGAGCAATAAAACAAGCACAAAAGGGGAGCCTTCACGGACCACCACTGGAACGTCTCTCCCAGCAGCAAACTGATGTAGTAGGCGGAAGAGAAACACGTGTTTATGCTCTTTATCTCGGCAAGCCTCTCTGACACGTCATATGGCTGCGGCAGTTCATGACACAAAAAATGTTACGAAAAGACACGAGAGGGAATTCCTGTTTTGATTCTCTCGCATAATAAACAAGAGTGAGACTATTGACAGAAGTAACTGGGTTACCTAAGACAGATGTTCCTACATTTCTGACATGCGTGGGTGCCCAGCTTTAGTTAGATTAGTCCCTAGGGCGTGTGCTTCATTCCTCAGCCTTCATTCACTGCCCTGCCCCGGTCTACCGCTGCGATATGTCAGAGTAGAGCTGTAAGTATTAAATAAATCAAACACGTTTTGTGATGGCACAAGTCAAATACAGTGCGCCGCCAGCAAGCCCAGTTAAGAAAAGTTTTGGATCGGCTGTTTGAGGAAGCGTGGTGAAGACGTGTCGGCAAAATGTTGTGCGCAGGTAACATTTAAAAAAAAAACGAAAAATAGCATTCGTTCTTTCAAAAGGCAATCCAGCTTATTTGTTTTCTTCCGTATACTTAGTGAAAAAAAAAAAATAAAAAAAAATTAAGCGGGATGTTCTCTTGAATCATCTAATGCTCTGTAGGCGCTTCTGCAGTAATCATAAATGTAAGACTGCCAGCAACGCGAAATGCTTTGGTGACTTCTTCATGCCATATTGTTTCGATTGACACCATGCTTCAATATGAAACAAAGATTATTATATAAATATTTGTGTTAAAAGTGCTGGCACAATTCTCCCGAGAGTGCTCGCAGTGAAAACAGGTTTTTAAGCATGAAAACTGTTAAGATTTCATTCTTGGAAATCTCATTCAAATGACATTCCAATGGGAAGAACATTGACCCAAAAATGGAGAATAAGATATGGCCGAGGTTACCCAACCCACGGCGGAATTTTTGTGCGAATGTAAGAAAACGAATAGATATTCTAATGCGGCCTACATAGCTGCATTACAAAATGATCTGAATCTCAATTAATCCTGGCGATTCAAATAAGTAATGCCTATCAATACTATAATAAAACATCCGTCACATCTTTCCGTCGAAAACACTCCTACCCACTACTTAAATGCGCCATTTTTGGTTCAGAAATCTCCTTAACATAGCCAGTAACATAACCAGCGACCTTTCGTACAACGACTATATCTCAGCAATAACGAACGATGCTAAACAATGCTTGGCTTCCTTTTGTCGTCATCTAAAGCTTCACCTCCCCCCTCCCCTTCTGTGTAAAACGCATGGCCTACCTAAACCTCGTTGGACCAATATTTGAGTACGTATGCTCTATTTTGGGATACCCACCAGTCATACCCTGCAAACACTCTCAAGTAAGACTCTCTGATGGGCTAGTTGGTTCATTTTAAGCGAACGAATAAAACTGTGCGAAAAACGGCACTGAAGGAAAACAGGCACAAACAAGGGGCCTTGCGCCTATGTGTTCTTTTAGTCCCGGTTTTCGCTCTGTTTTACTCGTTCGCTTAACGCTCTAAAATCAGTGCAAATCAATAGACGTTTTGTCCAGATCGAAATGCGGCCTGCGTAACATCGAATCGATGCCGCGGCCTCATTTTCAGCATCATGTCGGTATCCCCCCAAAAATAATAAAACGTTTGAGATCACACTGGCACTCTCAGTGGGGGAATGCGTAAGCATTCATTGTGGAAGAAAGAAGACACGGAAGAAGAGGCTTCCGGTTTTTGACGTCACACTGTGACGTAACACTGCATGGAGTTTGGATACTACGTGGCACCACTTGAACGTCGACATTATCCCACTTGGCTATTTCGACATCTGATTGACGTAATTGGCTTTTGCAGACTTTTGCAGTGACGTCACACCTTATGACGGCTTTATGAAAAGTGATATGTAAACATAACGTTTTCACTCATTCATATCCACCAAGACACGTGACCGACCACCAAGACAAATGATCGTAAGTTGAGAACCAGAAGCGAACGTTTGCTGGCGGCCATCTTGCAATCCTTTTACAGACTTCATTAGCTTTAATTAACTCACTAATTATTCTACACCGAATGTTTTTAATTCCGCCACACCTTTTTTGACGATCTATTCGATGACACCATTCGTTTTCCAATGTACCAACTAGTTCTCTTTCTACAATGTGGATTAGTATTAGAGACGCCAAACCTGCCGATGACTCCTTAATGCTTACGCATTAACAAATTGAAATCGTATAGATATCTTCATTTCTCCTGCATGAGGATCGCATTAAGAACTGTGAAGCGCTGTATGTTTTTTATGTCTTCACTACTCTGAAAGCAAATTATACATTTATGGAAGGCAGCTGCCACTTACCGGGCCATCGTGCGGCACGGTGTGCTGCCTTTCGACTCCCAGCAGTGTAGTTACCGCCTGAATTGTGTGCAGAGCAACCCTAGAACCATGCAACTCAGCTCTTACGAAGTGCTTTTGTAAACAAAAGCGCGCGCTGACTGTTTGTATTCTGAATGCGAAACAGCTAGTCTCGCCATAGAGTCGGAGTGTAGGAGTCCGTTTCTGCCGGGAAAATATGCCCATTATTGTTATGTTTCGGGACACACCGTGAAACTTTAGAAGAGGGGGGGAGCTGGCACACCTGTCACGAATAGGACAGCAACAGTAGCACCGCAAAGTCACAAATTACTGTCGTGCTTCAGAAAATTTGTCACGCTGTCACAATGAGAACCAGCTTCTGGAGTGTATACTCAATGTGCTGCATGCGCTCCGGTATTTCATTGAATGTATGGAGGTCTTCTCCTTTTCTTTGAAGTAGCTTGTTACAAATATTCTGGCTGCTGTTTTATTTTTTATTCTAGAAAGGAGTTGTATTATGTTCTCTTCACCTGCTAGCCGCTTGGTCTGGCTTTTGACAGCGCCTGATTATAGGCTTAGTCTCCGGCTCCGAGCCGTTAGTGACAGCTTTGAGCGCACAAATTGCGGGTTTCTACGACGCTGACGTGAAAGCAGGTGAGAGAATATCTTGGTTACTTGCCCTGCATGACTCAAGCTTCAATAGATGTGCCACAATGGCTTTGATGTTATCGTATTTGATTATTTATTCGGCTAGGTACTTAATATTTATCTCGGTAAATTCTCTGGATATGTTTTTGCTCCCGCGGCTAGAAAAAAAAAACTAATATTCCTGCAGTTCACTGAAGAAAGCATGGTATTTCAAATATTTTTAGTAGCTACATAAAGTGATTGGTGCCATATTAATTTCTGTATGCACAACCTTCTTCCCAAGTATTGTCATATTACTACCGAGTTTTACTTTGATATACATTGCCTAAAAGCTAAAGAATGGTTTCGTTATGTACGACGAAAACAACGACAACAAAGATATCTGCTAATTTCTCGCCGATATAGACCACAGACTTTTGTATCGTCCATTCCTGGAGCTGTAAGTTTCAAGTTGACCGACGCGAAAAAGGTGTGCGAAAAACTTCCCCGGGCGCGTAAATTCCGGCAGGCAAGGAAAGTGCTCCGACGTAATAGGCCATTACCGGGACGCTGGCGCCTTTGCGAACCCCTGCGTACCCTTCACCAGAGGGTTTGTGAGTAGAGCGTCAAGCTCCAGCGAGGTGGAAAGTGGAACGGCCGAGCGTGCCCAAGCACTTGGAGGCCGCTCTTGGTCCGGTTCGCAGCGTTTCTCGGGTCCTCCAAAGATTCGTTGTAAAACTCGAGTATCTGGTCAAGTGCACTTCCCCATTACGCTGTGAGGACAATGTCACTCGAGAAGCGGCCGTTGCCCGCAAATAGCGTCCACACGACCGCGCTGCCAGCGCACCGCAGGTGAAATATCGGGGAGCGGACTCCACCATTGTAAACACTTCTGACGGCGCACTTCTAGGCTCTCTCGCCTTTATATGTGTTTCCTTTCGTGCTTCTACACATAGAACCGAAGGGTCTCAGACGCCGTTCCCTCCAACCAACGATGATGACCCCGTCGTTTGATTTTCTTTTCAGCCCCTAGCTTCGCTCAGGTCACCGAATGACCTTTTCGCGAAAACACATACAAATCCGGCTCAAATAATGTAAGGCTGCCTTCTCATTTTTAACTGTTTGTAGTAAATTTAAAAATGCTTCAAATTTTCAGGGCTTTGCGGCCCGAAACAGCCTCTGGGATACTTGAAAGACTATCAAAGAAGAAAGGAGAGATGATATAAATACTAAACTTTCATCATGGATAGTCAACAAAAATAAAGCGCCTGTGATGGTCTTCGTGAAGGCTGCGGAGAGTCGACCTTAGGCCTGAAATATCTGTAAGGGACAACACAACAAGAAGCGAGCAGGTTACCTAGTTAGTTACTGGAGGCACCTGTGCCGAGGAGATTATCTATTGCTGTTCTTGTTGACAAAATTATAGGCTTGAAAGCTGTTATGTTAGTGAGCGGTTATGTTATGAGCCCTTATTCATAAAATTGGGTCCTCTATGTTTTTTTGGAAATTATTCTTTATTGTGGTCTTGTTTTGTGCAAAGAAAATGGTTTGATTTGGCGTAGGGGCATAAAAGAAAAGGTACCGACATCGGCTTCGGACATTTGTGTATAGACCTGCTGACCGCACTGCTGTCTAACAACTTGTTTTCCTGCAACAGCCTTGTTCAGGGCGATGAGGTAAAATGAAATAATTTTACATGGTCTTCTAGATCCTTCGCCTTCAGAAGACACGGCTGCATTTGAGCACATTATAAAATGAGTGAAACATCAAGCTAAATGTAGTCAAAATTTACCACGGCCTTTGATTTAAGGGCAGATGTCTAGCTAAATATAATAGAACAATAATAACAGTAATGTTTCTGATACGAATTGTAAGTAATGGGCATTTCAATCAAGGAACAAAATAAAAGGCAAAAATGTCGTACGTTGTAAACAAATAAATAATTAAAAGTTTAGCAATAACTGAAGAACTTTAACATGAACAGAAAGTCTTGCCTGAGCAGGTTTAGTGAATTCCACCCGACAACGAGCTAGTAACGTTAAACATAAAAGCAAACCTTCTCAGATACGCAGGTGGAGCTGGATATGTACAGTCCCCATAACCACGTTAAGCTTTATTTTGTCGCGCAGCTCAGCGTTTTTTTTTTTTTTTTCAAGCTGATACACAAAATCAAGTGCTTTGAATCACTATTACAAGCTGGAACCATTCAAATTATTAATGCGCTCTTAGTCAGGTGTTGACAATAACTGCAAGTGTAGATGTGTGATGCCGCAGTCGGTGAAAAATTCAAACATGATTTTTCATCTAGCAGACATCTGTTGGGTATTCACACTGCCTTTTTATATTGCTCTTCGTTAAAAAAAAAAAAAAAAAAAAAACGCAGGACACTTAAGCTCCCACTGAAGCTTCTTCTTTGGCGTTCATACACGTTGCTATTCCCTTGGTCGACAATCCTTAAATTTCGCTTCTATTTCCTCATGCAAACTCACAGGCATAAAGCAGTAAGCTTTGACATTAGGCAAAAGGCAAGCTCGCATACATAGAAAGCCTCACTTTGCACAACCCCCACGAATGTGCCTGCTTGGCTTAGAGGTGTCAAAGGCCGCAGATTCCACTCTCGTCTCATAACGTCTCATTAACAAAACGAGAAAATAATAATCGAGCCACAGAAAAATCCAGAAAGAAGCCGATGGCAAGCTTTCCACTGGAGGAGCTGACCAGTTGTATATTTCGGCTTTGCCTGCCGATGTGGTCACGGTTACAACTATGGCTATACCTATGTCTATGGTTGTGGCTATGCATATGGTATGCCTAGGGCTATAGGGACCTAGATATCGACCGGTGTGCACTGCCTCGAAATATCATTCTGAGCTCTGTTTTACCGAAGCCTCGCACTAAAGGCTTCCATTGTCCATTTTAGACCAGAGTATATAACCCTGATTCACCAAGCGCTATGCTATATCTGACCACTGTAAGACTTCAGTTTAGTCAAGCGCAATAGACGATTACTATTCTTACTCCCATGCCAAGAAGCTACCTTGGCACCACTTCGAGCTTAACGAGGAGTGGAAAACGGCAACTATTTCTGCTGTTTGATGAAAGAATGGCGTTGTAATGTGCTTGTCGGGCTGTAGAGCTTCGAGCCTAATCTTCGCATGTATTGTGGATAAAAACCGATACACTTCAACTTTTCTTAAGCTTTACAGCAGAATCGAGCTTTTTTATGACTTGCAGGTTGTTGTATGTACTGCAATATGTGTTTCGCACACACACACGCGACATCTTAACGATGCTCACTTGATCTCCTTCGAAGAAATCCCCATCAAACAAGGACTATCGGTACCCTTCCAATGACTAGTGCCAGGGCCTAAAATGGGCAGGGATGAAATGCAGAAGAGATGATGAATTGAGTAGTTGTACTACTATACATAATTACCCTACTAATAGACATAAATGACTGCAGAGAACGACAGCCAATAAAGTAGCAAATCTTACTCGCACACTTCCCTGTAGTAGTAATAGTATAGCAAGCATTTTATTGTGATTTGAACCAAAGAAGCTAGTAAAGTATGCGAGCTTTATTATTACCAAGCCACTCAGATAGTGAGGAATGCCATGCCTAATGCCAGGTAATTAATTTGGACCGCATACGGTCTTTACGTGCACTGGATTTGAGCAATGCACGGGAGCCCGTTGCGTTCAGTCTCCATACAAACGTGAGCCCAACGACCGAGATTGAACCCGGATGCTCCGGTTCAATCCAGGTCGCGGTCGCGGTGCCGTAACAGCCTTATTGTATCCAGTCGAGCTCGACGACGCCTTTTTCCCCAACGATATGCTCTTGCACCAGAACTAGCTCAAAGCCTACTTTTCCCGCCTTCTTTCTATGCGTCCCCATAGGCCTGTTCTCACCAAAGCAAGGCTCTGGAGGGAGCAGGCTTTCAGCTCCCTAACTCCTGCTCGACGTATCCACCTTTTTTTTTTTTGTCTTTTCTGAGGCATAAACGCGGGCCTGTGCCGGCACGATAAAAGCGCCGTGGCTGACGGGGTTATGCAGCGGTAGCGATCGGGAGGAGACGAGTCGTGTCCCGAAAGCGCGTTCCATGCAGCTGCACCGGCACAGGCGTGGCCCCTCGGGATTACTGCGTGTTACAAGACCCTAAGATGACGCCAGGCTAGCACAGAGCAAACAGGAACTGGTCATAATTAGTTACCAATACATTTTACCGCACTTATATGCTTTTAGACGGCATGCATGATTAATGAGATACTACGGGTGAGTGTAACCGGCTTGTGTCATAAGGAATGGTAGTATAAAAAGCTCGTGCCACTAAAAATGAATCACTTCAATAAACTGTTAAAGCTCGCGAACCACCAGCCTTAAGTAGAACATTGGAACATCCTTGATTCTACAAGCACCATAAATTCGAAATATGTTTATTCCCATAGCTTCCTGGTGAACGTTTACACGGTGCTGACATGGAACGCCACGATGCACATGCTGACTAAACTTTGATTACCGAGGAGTTCGTTATGTGGGTGCAAGAGCGCTAAGTACTATCGATGCATGTACGAAATTGCCGACAAACACTGCTTCTCGTTGATGCATTTGAAGGTGTTCCACTGGGGCAATGGAGCATAGACGAAGCTTGCGATATAAAATCAAGAATGTCTGGTGCTGCTGCACCGCTTGCAGCAGCACCGCACACCTTGCAAAAAGCGCTTATGGTAGAACTAAGCATGGCTGGAATATGTAGCGAGGCGGAACAACATAATAAAATGTGGATGCCATGTTAGTCCGATGCCTACATTGGTCGCATAAAAATGTTTCAGCTTAAAAGCTTCCCTTTGTTTCTGCTTTGTTGCTATTTTGTTATCACATCCGTTGTCTCACACCTATGTTAAAAAGGTGCGTATGGGCTTACAGCGTGCCATTCATTACAACCCCGTGAGATATTTCATTTTGTACGCTCTATATGCCTGTCATGCCTAGGTTTAGTTGTTTACTTAATTTAAAGGAAAAAAAAATTCTCTTCATCTCAAATGTGGGGGCGAACTCTTCTTGAAAGAGCCATTGCTCATTAACTCTGGTAAAACACAGAATGCGAAAGTACTGTTCTTCAATATTCCTCTATTGTGGCTTAGCATATTAAACACGTCGTCAGTCATATTCCCGCGTAGAATAAGATATCACAAAAAAAGGCATTAGGGGGGGGGGGGGGGTAGAAATTTGCTGAGGATTAATGAGTGTTCGCTAAAGTGTAAGTACTGAGCTTTTTCTTGCCATGTTCAGCCGGTCCTTCGGACATTGTGCCCTCTGGTTCAGAAAAATACCTGACATGAAGAGCGTCGTCCCGTGAGCAATTTTATAGCTAAATTGAGATACGTGTAAAACAGCCCTAAAATGCCCTAGTGGCGTTACAGAGCACAGAGCATTGGCAGAATATTGAAAACAGTGCGGAGGCTGTACTTGGTTGTCCCGCCACCCCCGCCAGTGGCACTTTACGTTTCATTTGCAAGGTACTAACAGCGTTGCATACGTACTTGCGCTTTGATAGTCTGGCCTTGGAAGAGGTATGGCTGCTAAAGTGGTGAATCCCAGTTATGATCTGCGAAAAAAACAAAAACGAAAAAAAAAAAACACAGCGGTGTTAATGACAACAATAGGTCACATGCTATAGAAGAAGCAGGGCATCACATCACATCACATCAATTTATTTACCTTAAAGACACCTTTTTGGGGCGTTACACCAAGATAACTCTAACACTGCATTTAATATCCGGCTGTCCCTGGCTATACAGGGTGTTTCATCTAAGATTTTACCTATTTTTAAAAAATAGGAAAATTAAGTTTTATTGTCGATTCTTCTTTTAACTGTTGTATTAAGAGTAGAGAAAAATCAGGAGCCTTGAAGGGTACTAATTACCTTAATAATTAACTAAGATTAACTAATTAACTTTTTCTTTATACCAGCTGGAAGCTACTTTCAAATTGCAACAGTGAGCTACCGGTGTGAGAATGCCGAATGGTATTTTAAACGACATGAAACGTGCATTTCTTAAGGACTGCAGCGCTGGCAATTCTGGCCACTTTCGACGCACGAAAACGAAACCGCGCCCACGAGTGACGCAGTCGTGACGTTGCCGGGCGAATCAGACCGTCTGAAGGCGGCTGCTGCCGCTCGTGAAATACTCGTCTGGCGCTGCGTCATCACATCCAGTAGTGCGATATCTGTGCATGTACTTCCTTTTTTTTTTTTATTTCACCCTCTGGGAGCCAAAGCTTGTAGTCAAGAGGGAGGGCTGATTTGCTCATACCATCAGCGCTACGCCCGCACCATGACAAGCTTCGCCCGCAATGCGTTGGTAATATCTTAAGATCCTACCAGACCATGATGCAGCTCCAGGCGCGTATTTCGCGGGCGGCAGCGGCCGCCTCCAGACGCCTGGTTTCTCTCGGTGACGTCACGGCTGCGTCACTCATGGGCGTGCTTAAGTGCGCGCCTCGACTGCTAGGTTTCGATTTCGTGCGTCGAAAGCGGCCAGAATTGTCAGCGCTGCAGTCCTTAAGAAATGCGCTTTCTTGTCGTTTAAGGTATGTCACCACCTTTGAAAAGGCAATTTTTTGTAAAAATGACATTTTTTTCTTTTTTAGATTTAGAGAGTCCCCAAACATTCAAGAATGTTTTGCAGCAAGAATCTTGTTCGTATTTTATTTAGTTCAAAAGTTACAGCTAACTTTGCAACAGATGATGAACAGTTCCGAAACCGAAACTGATGTGGTTTGGTAACTGAAACTGATAACTCAACGATAATCTACAGTGCATATTAAAACTTTTCTGTTATGTTTTAGTCTCATATGTAAAAGATTTTTAAAGGCAATTTGTAAGGCTTTGATTTTTTTTTTTAATATTTCTTTAAATTTCCGCAAGGGGGGTGCATGACGCTACCAGACGCTACTAACGTCTCTGTTTTTAATCCGTGTTTTTCACAAAACTTGATTTCTTGCACTTTCTTGTTCTGCAAACAGTTGTAACTTTGAACTGAAGGAGCATTTTTCAATGAAACTTTGCACGCTCGTGTCTCTATTACTAATCTGTGCAATGAACTAGGATGAATGAAATCGAATGGTAAGTTTTGATGTAATCATGTTTTATGCCAAGGAATGCAAACAAAAATGACACATTTGTTTGTTTTCTTTGGAATTTTTTGTATAACATGATTCCCAATTATCGGATGGCAACGATCCTAGTTGGTTGCACAGACTGGTTATTTGGCTAACTCTGTGCCAAAAAGTGTAGAATTTCTGCACTCCATTGGCTAGTTATGAATGTTCGCGTAACAGCCATGTTTGGACCATTTTTTGTCAATAACAAATTCTAGCATCATTTTTTAAACTCTTTTTTGCTTTTGAATATCATATAAAACGATGCTTTATAAGGTCAGTGTGAAATAAAAATTTAAAGATCAAAATTTAAAAAATTTTTCAAAAAGGTGTTGACATACCTTAAAATACTATTTGGCATTCTCACACCGGTAGCTCACTGTTGCAATTTGAAAGCAGCTCCTAGCTGGTATAAATAAAAAGTTAATTAGTTATTCTTAGTTAATTATTAAGCTAATTAGTACCCTTTAAGGCTCCTGATTTTTCTCTACTCTTAATACAACAGCTGAAAGAAGAATCGACAATAGAACTTAATTTTCCTATTTTTAAAAAATAGGTAAAATCTTAGATGAAACACCCTGTATATGTCACAGCATGGCGATCAGTTTCTCTCGCGCGCTCCCAGTCTAAAACCTCTTCTTCCTCATCGTTCCGCTTGCAGATACTTGCCCAATCTTCAACACATGCTTGCTCATTGGGTACCTATACCCCTCAACAGGTCTGGTGGTGACGAATTACTCCCGTATAGCAGCTACACGTGTGGGGGGAGACATTGAGTAGCCAACAGGACTCCGCCTCTCTTTTCATATTGGTTTCGGAATAGGATACCGCGTATCTCTCCAACTGAAGGTCTGAGTTATTATACCAGTCGTTCGAAGTTTCCTCTCATAATGTTTACAATATGGAGAAGCGAATGTATAATGTTCTTTTCCTTTTTTGGTGATTACTACTTAGGTGCACCAGTTCTTGGTATCACGGATATGAATGCCGTATATTAGCTACGTCTTTTCCGCAGGAGCATGTGCTCTAAATTAATAGCTTCGGCATTATGCTGCTTAGTCGAAGGAAGCAAGATGGAATACGTGCCGCAGAAGCCTCCTTTCTATGGAGGTGGAACACAAAGCAGGGCTCTGTGTTGTAAGATGTCAGTGTACTTAAATAAAAGAACTAGCTAGTGAAACCTATTTCACAGGCCACGAATACCACGCCTCTCACAGAATATGTTAGCTTTGCAAAGTTTAACCCCAACTACCATTCCACCCCTTCCGTACCATACCGAGACAGACACATTCAGACGCATTCACGCGCAAGAGCTAGGATTCCAGGCTCTACGCAAGAATAAACAAAATTTGTTACTGAGGCGGAAAACTAAGGGTGGTGAGACAGAACGCAGAGTAAAATGCGCGGCCATCTTGGACATCAGATTTGCTTGTTAACACTTCTTTGATCCCATGTTCCCTAACTTTTCGCTCCGCCGCTATTTTTAGCAACGAGGATGCAAACGAATGTTCATGCAGCACCACATAGCCCGGAATGCAAGAGCAATAACTTATGCTAATGTGGCGGCCGCTCGCGGCCTTCCTCGGTTGCCCGCCAACGACGCTTCGGAAGAGCACGTGAAAGCAGGCTGGGGCACAAAACTCATTTATGTTCCTGCCAAGTTAGGAAAAATGACAAAAAAAAAAGAAAAAAAGAACAACGTAGAATTAAAACGAAACAGCTACTCTAGAGTACTGCGAATACCGCCGCTTCGCTTGTTGTCGTTGGCATGTGAGGCTTAGCAGTGAAATAAATTGGTGGTGGATCACCCTAAAGTGAATGCTGCGAGTGTAATTTATTCAACTTTATCCCTTGCCAAAGAAACACGCTATTGAGCAGCCACTGGACTGAAAGATTTCATGCGTCCCTATAAAGGATATCCCAAACGGCAAATATATATTTTGGCAAAACAGGATGCAGTGTGCTATTATGCGGTTGAAAATGAACTGGCTGACTCGAAACTTTTGGATTATAGCAAAAAAGAAAAGGGCGAAAATGACTGATATATTTTGCGGCTAGAAGACCTCGAAGAACAAACTTAATTTCATCAATCCTCGGCGTTTGGTTAGGTACACTCCGGAAAGCCGTTGAATATAATTATATATTTCGTAGAGTTCATATGTTTAACCGAAACGACTGATCTGTCGACTGGTGTTGTTATGACTACTGGTGTGGTGATCGGCATTCACACAGGCCAAACGTACGGTGACGAATATGCGGTTTCTTTCAGCGGTCGTGCGGTGTTTTGCGGATACATTTCACCATGCAAGATTCAAACTGGGTAATGAAGGAGTATCTAAATTTATGAATAAAAGTATCATACGAAGAGCTCACTTCTATTAGAGTAACAGAAATGATTGATGAACACTGAATACAATAATGACCGTTTCCTTTCTAAATGAAACGAGTAATAATAGAGAATAATTGTGTTACATTGTGGGGGCCAATGGCTGCAGCATTTCATCTTGATGAGGGCAGCAAGATAAAAGTTATCGCATATCAGTCGTATGATGGCTTGTCTTGCATTAACATTTGAAACTGCATGAAACAGGCATTCACCTTCAAGCCGAAGCAAATATGTAAATGCAGATCAGGTCCCCTCAAACCACACGAGGCGAGGAGGTCCGTCGTCCCATACATGACAATATTTCTTTGGCCAGAAAAACGCATAAGCCTTCCCTCACGATTGTGGCAAGGCAAAAAACCAAAAATACGTTTAAGTAAATACGATCAGATTAGTAATCTCAGGGGAGTACATGCGTGAAAGCACCCCAGTTAGTATTTCATTGTCATACTCGAAGGACATAAGTTCCTGATGAACTGGAGCAATGGCAGAAATCCAGCAGTAAATGTACAAACGTCTGCAAAGAAGTTAATTCAAAAGATTGTAATGCGCCTTGCATCCGATGACAGTTCGACAGTTTGCTTGTTCGCCACTACTAGGTGATTTTTTTATTGTCAGATTTGTGTTTGAAAATTTATGTAATACCTGTACAACAAAGTTGACATCATGCACAGCCTGTCGGAGTTTTAGTATGCGAGCATCGACAGCCCGCCAAGATTCACCAGGAAACAAGCAACATGAGAAATTTTTGAGAGGGCAAGGGTATGCCCACAATTCCTACTTCTGAAGTGAGCGTCATACTGTCGGATATTTTGAGTAGGCTAGAGCAACCCTTGTCAATCTTCGGCTCCATCTGAACCCGAAGAAACTGCTACTAATTGTTTCCCGCCTCGTGCAATGACGTTTACAGCGAGATAGGTGCACATTTGCGATGCGCGGCCTAGCATGCCTTGTAGATTACTTTGAAGACCTTTCTTATCGGCTTATTTATTTTGTTATAAGAGCATAGTTATCCATAAGCGTGATCCACCCAAGTGCAGCCATAAAGCTAAAAAGCAAAAAAAAAAAATATAGGTATAAAATATTGGCCTGGTGCGCAGTTCAAAACTGGGCCACCACCTAATCGAGGCAGCTGATCTACCAACTGAGTTAACTAGTGAGACTGGTGCATAAGAACGTGCAGCGAAAAGGAATTTACTAAGCACTTAGTCAGTAGGATTTTATTCCAGATCCACCAAAGGAGAGAGTTCGGATTAAGGGAGTAATGGAGAACATAAATAAAATAAAGCCTAATCATACGCTACCGGCAAACCCGACGAGGCCTTATCATCATGCTTGCAGCGTTTGAGCTTTTAGCTGAACCAAAGCGGTAAACGAACTTCGGACAGGACAAACACATAAAAATGTAACAAAGACTCGGCCATCAAACTTGCTAATGGAGGCAATTTTGTTTAAAAATTTAGTTCTATTTTCTTAGAAACTCCAGTTAAAGGAGCCTGGTCACTGTTTTAGCCTCATTCAGACCCTCCTTCGACTAGTTATATTTAATGGGACGTAAGGATTTTGAAATTTCTTCCCGATTTTACGTGGTTGTGACATCGTGGCACTGTTGACCCAATACGGATTTCTTCCGACCGCCGTCAACGGGAGCAGCGGCTTTCTGGCGAAAGCAGTTTTTATACGCTCTCGCTTAAAACGGCGTCAAGTGACCACATTTTTAAAGCGGAACACGTAGAACTCAAATAGTTTGCCACGTATATTATAGATATTTCATAGTTCGAATCGCTTTCCTAATTATAAGAAAGCATCTTATGTTTACGACCTTCAACTTGCCAACACAATTTCGACCTTAAAACCAAAACTAAACTGTCGATTAGGCAACTTTAGGTAATTATTTGTTTAATGATTAAGCTCTGTTGCCAATGAAATGTCGGCCTTGTTGGACAACCCACCAGCTCTAACCGCAGCGTGGTATTTGTCAGTTTTTAAAATACGAAGCCGTAACAGATGAAAAAAAAAATGAACGAAAAACATATCACTCGGTACATGCAGGCAGCTATGCCTTGAGGAATTTCGATACACTGTTTCAAATTCCTCGTTGGCCCTGAAACATGTGCTTTTTTTAAGGTTTAACCGGACGTGACGACAATTCTTTAAAAAGAATGTATACATGCCGAAGACTATGATGCCCGTGTTTTCATCGCAGCTTTTAGTTGTTTTGGTTCTGCGACATGCTGGCATAATTTCAAAGAAATATTTTTATACATGTGTGTAGTGGACGTTAAATATTTTTCTAAACGCAACCGCCAATCAAATTACACCCTGTTGTTTCAGTGTTCCTGGTTGTTATAAAGGAAGCGCCGCCCCCATCAGCGTGCCCTGTAGAATCTTTCACGAGCGGCCCAAGAGGAAATTCGACACGTTTAAATTGTGTGCAAAGATACTCCCCGTGAAAAGAATTAGCGGTCTTTTAAAAACACTGCCTTAGATTCTATGGAGCGACCACGATATCGACTCCGGTCTCGGGCAGGTAGCGAAGTGGCATACACTAAGGCTAGCACTCCATGCCACCTCCATGATAGCAATCTATAATGAGGCAGCAGCTCCCTCATGCCAGAGCCGTGCTCATCACTGTTCGTCGCCGGTGATATCAAAACCAGACTTTCACCTGAAACATTCACGAAACCTAAGACGCCGACCTGTAAAGACAAATCTGTTTCTCTTGTTATTGGTCGGTGTGCCTTGTTTCATCCAGATGTACCCTTCCCCCGGCTAGACAGTTTTCAGTCACGATCGCCCCCTCAACCTTATTTCTTCGGTGATAATGTGAGGCATCTGCGCTTCTCTCACCCACGACCGCCGTTTATGGCGGTGGCGCTTCCACCTTTCCCTCTCATTCTTTAGCCGCAGTTCCTTCCGCTACATTTCATTCTCTCCCTTCTGCGGGGTACGCTCTCGCCATAACTCAATGGTTTGCGGTACAAAACCATCGGCCTCTCAAAGTACCACCCACAGGTTGCGCATTCATCAGCATTGGCTATACCCCCATCTTTCAGCGGAACGAAACCTCAGTGTGCTTCCTTGCGGCAGTCGCATTCTGATTGCGCGCTCCCTCGCTTTCGCTACACAGTACAAGCCAATGAACAACCCTTTGTCTCTCACTCTTCGTCCCTCCACCCTCTTCCTAAATGAGAAGAAGGTATTTCTATCTCTCCGTCTATCTCTTCGATATATCTGCAATCTGTGGCTGGTACTGTTCCGCTCTGCTAATACCTGCCACGGCTGCAGGTGACTGGATTACACTGGTGACTGCGGCAACTACGCCAAAGGTAGATGACGCGAAATTCAGGAACAAGCCCCTAAGAGATCTAGTTTATAAAATATGGGCATATTATTCATGGTAAATGCCCTTATAGAGCGTCTTGAATAAAACAGGCCGCAAGGCTCGTGGGCAAAAAGTCTGCTCTGCAAAACGTAGTGCAGCAGTGTATAAATACCCTCAATGGAGGAGTCATTTATCAAGAGGCGGTTGGGGTAATATCTGTCCGGCACTATTTTTTATGCACTAGACACATGACAAATACTTGAATGCTGCAAGCATTTAACATGTAAATATATAATATATTCAACACTGTTTGGTATCTATCTATGTAGGAGCCACTGGCTGGCGAATTATATAAACAATAAACCATGCTTTAATACCGTCTTCAGCAAGGCATAGCGTACCGTTCTGGAAGCAAAAATAAACGATAATAAATAAAAATAAGAAGCTGAACTTTTTTACGCTTCCGAATGCAACACACCTCACTGACCATTCACTTTCACCTAATAATTTTTTCTTTACTGAAGCAAAACCTTTCTATTAGCTTATTTTGAATCTCAGTCCAGTGTAATTGTACCGACCACTTGAAACGTTTCTGGCTTCAATAAATAATTTACCTCACTGTGCCGCAGCCGTAACCGTTAGGAGAACAGCCGAAGGATGCATACGATAGCACGGCAACTACAGCGAAAAGGCGTTCTACTAAATTATCATCGATAATTATTGAACTGTAGTTGATCGTGCAGCATGCGGCCTGATACGAGTTCATGGCCTGATGCAATAAGCCATTTAGGGAACGTTCTAGGAGCTAAGGGAAGGATATATCAACATTATCAAAAATATGGTCTCAAAAAATAACCGTTACTTGCAGCATCGACATGCTTACTGCTAGACTGGCCGCTTGAACTTCATTTACAAGAGCACTCATAGCTGTACAGCACTGTTAGAAGTCTTGTCAAAAATGTTCGACATAAAATATGTCAGGCGTTCCTAACATACATTCAGTGATCAAATTCATGTTCTCTCGAATAAGGTGGTGTACGCGTACTGGTTTTTGATTGCAATCGCGCAATAAATGGCAGCAATATAAATGTGCACGCTGCTTTGAATAGCGGTATATGATCGTATGGTGAATGCTTAAGTCAGCGCCTTGCTTAATTAAAAGTAAGAAAATGGGATTCTGTACATTGCGACGAATCATTCAAATCTTTGTTTATTTTCAACAGCCGCCAGCATGTGGCTGTTGAAATAGCAACCAACAAATGTCTGAATGGTTTTCAGTATTACTCCCCCAAAGCACTGGTAGCCGATTACAAAAATTTAGCGTTCTTGCTTTCGGCATTTAGCAATTTCACATAATGATGGGCACGTGGAGTCCATTAGGATCGAACCTTTTTTCATTTGGGTTAATTTCTTCACGGTGTATGTATTACCCAAAGCAAGCGTTCACCTTCGGACGTGCGTGTATAGCTGGTCACAATGCATCTAGGTCGCCGTATTTCCTATTTTAGGGTGGTGGACAGAGCGGAGAATTTCAGTTGTGCAGTAAAGCAGCACTCACTGTATGCACAAAATTCATGCATACCTTATCTCATTTATGATCAGATGAAATGTAAAAAAAAAACAAATCTAATGGAATGGCTGGCGAATTGAGCAATGTTGTTTTTTTTAGATTGCATTGAAATAGGGAATGCATGACCACCTTTCAAATTACATATATGTTTTCATTTCTTTTTTCATATCACCATTTCTCTTTCTTTTGGCTGCGTGATCAGCTTTGACGTAGAACCGCACATTTTATGGTTTGGCACAGAGAATCGACCGATGGCGAAACAAGTTCTAGCCGTTTCCAGTGTCTAATGGTTCATCTATCACTCGCAATATCAAATTCGATTTTTTAAGCAAAAATATTGTTTTGAATGTGGCACTGATGACAAAAAAAAAAAAAATCTGGAATAGAATAGAGAGAGAGATATATATTTTAATGGGAACAGGAGATGTCTGCTGAATAGAATAGACTTCTCTGCTGAGCTTTAGGCTGCCCGCTACTGATCGCGCGTTTTAAAAATGAAAGCTTCTGATTTTATTACTTGCAAATAATCGCGTGTGCCAATGCCACATGATCCTTCGCCATTGCAGAGGAATGGTTGATGACTACATTAAGAACAATGTGAGTACTTTATACTTATGTCGAAAGTACTGGCTGCAATAAAGCCTCGTGCATCGTTGAGTATTGGGATAAGCAGTAATCTATTTCCTTGCTCTCAAAGGAGGTACCAAAGTTATGACGCCCATGACATCTGTCATACGTCTGTCAGTTGCTCAATACAAGTGTTTTGAAGGTAAAGTCTTCGTTATGTTCTCAGCTGGGGTGATACAAGTTTCTCTTTGCACTGCTTAGCCAAATTCTGCGGCCTGTTATCAATGACCATTTATACCCATCGGTACCACTCAAGATTAGCATGACGGGCCAGCTTCCGTTTGCCGGTTTCCCTGTAATACTACTCGAATGAAACTATGCTATCTTCGGGACCCATCTCGTATCGTACGGCAGAAGCTTCAGGGTGCGTGTAATATCCGTACTCGCTTGAAAAGAGAAAAAATATTTTTAAGTTAAAAGGCCCTTATGGGTGAACATGTACGATGTTAAGCTGTCTTGTAATTATTTGCCAGAGGCTTTCCTTCCTCAGATAACGACTACGCTTCCTTTGCTTCTTCCGCCTTTTTTGAAATATGAAGGGAGCCTGGCTGAAATAAAAGGCAGCATCGATTCCCAGCACTGTTCCACCGCCACAAAATACACGTTAGTTGCATTCCTTATGAAAGGTCTTACGTTCGCATGCCTTCAAGTCAGATTTTTCTTGTCTCCTTTCCGACGCATTTCTGTACAACTTGAAGCAATTGAAAAAAAAAAAACGAAAAAAAAAACCTTGTTTATATATATTTTTCAGCATCGGCTTAGGCTGCATTATACCATATTGTCACTAACCCGAGATCGCAAAAAAAAAAAAATGTTTTCTGCTTCTGAGCAGACTGGATGATAGAGGCGACAGCCTTGTGTGTCCAACGCAAAATAACTTGGCGGGTGACAAGACACTTTTGTTTTGCGAACCATTGTGACAATGTGCTTCAAATATTCACACATCACCTATTCTGCTTATTGGCATAAATGTTATATTATAATTGCGTTGGCTTCGGAGAATGAAGAAGAAAAAAAAACGAAAAAAAGGCGCATGGGAAAATTGTTAATTATATTTGGACGTATAATACGCTCCGCCAGCCGCTATGAGTACGTTTGCCTATGCGACGAAGATCTACAGCTTGAATAGGCCTGCCTAGGTAAATTATTATAAAATTTACCTTCACCTTCAACGAAAACACAGAATATTTCCAACTATTATATAATAAAAAAAATTGCCCGGCAAGTTCTGGGCTCTTATGGGCGGTTGTGTGGCTGCATATTAAGGATTTCCAAAAAAGGCACTGAGACTTCTATGTGAATTTCAGTTTTCATAGTGAAGCGAGTGAAAATTATTTACTGTTTATACGTCTAGAAAGGAGTCATAAGTGAAAACAAAAGCCCAGTATTAGAACCATTGAGATTAGATTTAACCTCTCCTCCAAGAAGGACACATACATTCACAAAATGCAAATTTAAAACAGCAGGCAGCTTCATGGCCAGATTTTAATTGGTATGCTTAAACCTTAACTTCACATAAAATGACACTCACTGTGATTACTGAATTAAGAAACTTATCTAAGTGCAGCTAAGAACCAATACGCGAAGAAACAAAATCGAATTCTTGAACGGTTAATGTCACTTTCGCTTAACATTAGCGATTTGCTTTCAGTCTGATTCTGTTTCGAATGGGCATCAGTGACGACCGCGATAAGCTGAAAATTCAGTGCTGAGCTCTTTAAGGAAACATCTGGAAGCCGTACTAGTTGACATTTATAAGTTTCGCTATTTAAAACACTTTAACTATAATTATTTTTTAATTACCTTTAACTTAAAAAAGAGCAAATTCTTGTTTCCAGGAAAGTAATTTTATTGGCATTGTATCAACCAAGAAAGTCATTTAATCGGTATTATATCAAAAAGAAAGACAATTTTATCTGCGTTGTATGAACTATATGTGATTGTGGTCACGGCTCCTATATTCGGTTTTTAAGCTCCTCAAATATGTTGCAGTTGTCTCTTCTGCTCTTCCTTTCCATTTACGTAGCCCCCATGGTAATTTGTTCCAACACTTCAAACTCTGCGAAGCATGCTTTGCTGCATACAGAGTCTTCTTGAGGAGAAACAGCTTTTACAGGTACCAAGGTCTGTGACAAAAAAGAACGCTGCTCGCCTCTACTCTAGAACATTAGATACTAACGTTTCTTCTCGGCAAAATATTAAAACTCGAAAACCTAGCCTGGTAGGAAAATCAAATGGCTGAGTGAGAGAGGAGGAGGACTTAAAGAGAGAGCATTAGTAATTCCTCCGGGCAAAGCATATGAAGAATTGGTGCGTGTCTTAAGTTTTACGCTACCCTCGTGCTTTTGTAACGATGTTCCTGACCCTGTATGAGTCATTCCCAGTGTGTAAAAGATCTAAATGACAGAATAGCAACAAGCTCCTGGTTGGGTGTGGAACCTGGTTGCGTGGATTCGGTCTAGGGCACGCTGGAAACACACCTAAAAAAAAAATGTTAAAATCAATGCCATCGAAGTAAGATAGTTCTACAAAGTGCGAGTAACAGAATTAGAAGCGAAATGTTGCTTGTAGCTAAGAAAGGCTCTTAGGCTCGCAGGGGTGTTGCGCAGATAAAGCAGAATGCTGTAGCGGTCGCATGAAATTCTGAAACTTTTCTGAAGCTTAAGCAAGTGCTGAAGCTTTCCCCGCTTTGTGTCGTTGTTTGCAGTCAAACATTTAAGCTGTTTCTGACTGATTTGAATGCAGATATTGATTTTATCCGGGAGTACAGGTAGCAACCGAACAATTATGTGATAGCCTTCCCAACTGGCGATAATGTCGCAGCAACCACACTTTGCCCTCCGTGTTTGCTTGCAAACAGTAATGGAATGCGAGTATTGAGTGGAAAGCTGCAATCACAATATTTTCTTCGTTTATTCGTCTGTCTGAGGTGATTACCAGTTACAATGAAGTCTCAGAGTATTTAAAAAATAGGGGCGCTGAAATTTTACCCTTTGGCTCAACAGCGTTTAAAGGCTCTTTCCTGCAGATGCCTTATGCGGATCCTCGTTCACACACATGTATTTGGCTACTTCTATATTATTATTATTTTAATTTGCACCTTTATTACCCTACACATACTCATTACCATAGAATCGTATGTTAGAAGATTTTACAAAAAAAAAACCGACACTGATATAAATCCCCGCCTTAAAAAGTCATCCGAATGTGCCTGCATGGCTTGGGACCAACTTGTCTAAACCAGAATCCAAGGGTCCTGGAGGGCTGCATTCTGATCTCTAGCTCTCATTTCAAATTCGAAGCTTGATGGGGCAGCGCGTGTCAACTCGACCGTGTCACGAGGTCTCTTGACGTCACAGAACAAGACGATCAGCTAGAGCACGGCTGGGTCACCAGCAAACTACCATCTGCCAGAGGCATTCCCGAGATTTAACGCTTACAACGGCAAGGACACCGACACTGGCTTTTCCGGGTAGTTGGGCCTCTAACGCTGTTGATTTAAAACGAGGTGGAGTTCGAGTGCATCATTACGCCAATAATCCTTTCGTAGACAGCAAACCAGAGCACACACACGACGTTGAATGGCCACTCATTACAGGGACATTCGTGCACAAAACTCCTTGCGCTTTTGTTAGTTATATGCACTGAAAGACAATACCTTACAAAATTCTCCTGACATTTACCTACCTCTCCACAAACCATCCTTCTGTATAGGGAGCTTTGAGGCTTATATAACAGCGCTGATATGACACTGCGAGCACTGCTCTATGCAGCGTGGAAACGCCATTACTCCTTCCTTTCTATTAATTTCTGGCACCAAGAAAGCGACGTCGGGGCAGCACTCAATGTCACTTATATCTCGTAAGCATGAAGACATTTACTAGAATTCCTAAGATGTATTTTTTTACTGAAAAAGTCTGTCAACGTGCCATTGCGCCACCCAATAACTTTTGAAATGAAATCGATGGCTTTATTTCACGCACCGCTTCTTCTTGGTACATTTTATGGTGCAGCGGCAGCATACGGTTTCATGAGAATCGCAACTATGCGTACGTTGGCTCACAGACCCATGAGGACAGAAACAGCAAGTATATATTGTACATAAATGGCGCATGTGCTTACGGCTGAGAACAAACTCACGCCTGAAGCACAATCTGGATGGATTACTAGGCTCACCTTAAATTTATGCTCTCGTAGGGAAGCAGTAGCGGAGTGTGGAGTGTCATGTTGCTAACTTCTACAGGCGAAGATATCATTGAGGAGGCTGTTTTCGTTACCATTTAAAAGCATGTAACGCTTCGACGTCGCTAAAGGACATGAGAAGGAAGTTCCATGACGCTTCATGCAATTTTGCAGGGAGACCCAGGCTTTTGACAAGAAGGAAAGCATCCTAAAAGATGGTTAACATTCTCGAAAAGAAAAGCGTGTGAGTGCGTACGTGTGTTTGTGTGCAG
The DNA here is from genome assembly GCA_023969395.1 of Amblyomma maculatum. Lineage (NCBI taxonomy): Eukaryota > Metazoa > Arthropoda > Arachnida > Ixodida > Ixodidae > Amblyomma > Amblyomma maculatum. The sequence continues at coordinate 253,047 of JAJIZL010124020.1, forward strand.
GTGTGCGTGTTTGAGTGCGTGTATGTGTACGTCTGTATTTTTTGCAACAACATACTGCTGTTGATAAAGAAAAACAAGAATTGTATATAAGAATATTGCCTTTCTTCATGTTTCCATTAATTTGCTCTAGACCTTACGGTCTACTAGGCCATGTCTTTCATGTTCATATTATACTTCTGAATTTAAAATTAAATGTTAAATTAAGGGCATGCGCCTGCGAGAGAGGATGGCACCTGTCCAGCACAAACCTTACTACTTCGCAGGCGCAGTTGGCTCCTCACGAAATCGGATTGCGGCTGCGTCTAACACGTTTTTTCGTTTTCATTCAGCAGCAAATGCATTAGCGCTACTCACCAGAGGGCGCCACGTATGTGAAAAAGGCTGACGTTGCCAATCTGACGTGGCCGACCGCAACTGCTGCGCTTCCGCGGCTCGGACCTCTGTGCGTTTACTTTAGCTTGAGGGTCATGTCAAATCCGACCCTCCAACGGATTTAGTTGTCAGCAAAGTACTCCTGGCTGAAGACAGGGAAGGAAGCTGTGCCGGAAGGTAGCTGAGACCTCCGAATGAAGAGAACTATAGACTAGCCCACTGCCGAGAAGCCTAACAAGAACGCAAGCGTGCCAAGATCGAAGCGGCAGCAGACACTGCTACTTCAGCCGATAGTTTACACTCGTATAACTATGTTCAAGAATAGCCGAACCTCCATAAATTTTATTCATTCTCCCATATACAGAATGCAAAAAGTATAAAGATTTTTTTTTTTTTAAGGAAACCTTTGTTGATTGTAAAGCGTAATCATATTAGGAAGATAACGTAAATTTGGATAGTGTTACTCACGAACTCGGTTTGCGCAAGGTGAATAATTTAGGACGGTTTGCCGGGAACCATTAATTCTGATTATATGCTACGCTTTAATCACTTTAATTCTACTTACAGTCACGTTTAACGGAGTGGAGCGTTTTGAAATTTCCCTCCAATCATGCAGTTGTGAAACTATGACCTATCGACAAATCAAAGTTTTTGCCTCACGTTTATTGCTGCTTACGGCGACGATTGCGTCTTTTATGCAGCATGACACCCTTACGCTGTCACGTGAAAGAAATTACAGCAAGAAGTACTCAAAATAACCGCCTGAAAAGGAGACTCAGCATACCTTTCTTGCCTACACTCTGCGTGATCTTGCATTAAAAACCATGTGATAAACGCAGCAGAGGCTGACAGTCCAAAACTTAGATGCCACTAAGTTGCTTTCTTCTTGTTTTTTTTTTAGTGTGCGTAAACAGCTCGAATACGGCATAAACAAGATTTCATGATTTATTTTCCCGTTAACTAGCGAGTTCGTTGAAAGTGTTGCTCATGCAAGGCTCCTCATTCGATTTATAGAATGAAGGAAATTCGATTTAATCTCTGATTTGGTCAGTGCGTACGTACGTTACACATGCCGGTATTTTAGCTTACAATTATTGCAGACAGTTTTTTTTTCCACCTTAAGAACGGAGCCCAAAGCTTACTACATACTTTTTTTTCTCACGCGATAGCATATAAAGCTCGTTCCGTCTAAAAGCTGGTAGATCCTAAGGTGGCCAGGAAAATTCTGATTGGTCGACAGGGTTATGACGTCACAACCACAATACCTCGAGCGGAACTTTCAAACAACCCAAATTTAAAGAGGACCAACAATTGTGGGGAAGGTTCAACTTTTGTCGAAATTGGCGAGAAGACTCCTCTAATTAGAGTATTTAATAAAATGATGATATTTAATTAAAGTTACCTTTGGGCCAGAGAGGTTCGAAACCAGGCCTTCCGCATGCCACGCGAGCACGCAACGCATAATAGGCCACTAAGGGCCGTTGGGCGCAAGTCGTGCTACAGGGACACCTAATTAACGCGTTGTGGTATGTGTCACTTCAATTACTCTCGTCGGTTTGCATTGTGTGCTGATGTTACAATGACAATAATGTTTAAGTTTTATGTAATATAAACAAAATATATTCAAGTATTCGAGGTATGGAAAGGCAGTCTTAAAAAAGCAATCGCATGTGCTCTATTGTAGAAGTTTAAGAATGTTGATAAATTTTTCCTCCAATGATACTGAGCAGGGGATAGCTATGTGTACTCATCCTATACGCTTGATCTAAATACACTCTGTGAGCAGGCAACCGGAAACACTCATTTATTGACGCGTAGGGTTAAATACGGCAATATCTAAATACACACTTTGAGCAGACAACCGTAAGTACTCATTTATTAGTGCGTAGATTTAAATACGGCGTTATCTAAATACACACTCTGAGCAGACAACCGTAAGTACTCATTTATTAGTGCGTAGAGGTAAATACGGCGATATCTAAATACACACTCTGAGCAGACAACCGTAAGTACTCATTTATTGGTGCGTAGGGTTAAATACGGCGATATTTAATAGGTGGAAAAGAAAAGCCCTATATTTCAATGAGGATAAGGATGCAGGAATTAGAAGTGTTGAAAAGATTCCTAGAGAGGAACGAAGCAGAATTATTACAGACTTCATTTTTCTACAGTCATTGATGCATTTTATGGATAATGTCAGTTATCTTCATGTGCATTTATGTTGTTAGCCAGCGTTCGTTATAACGCATGAGTTTTATGTTTTTGCCTCTTTCTTCTTTTTTTTCTTTCTCCACCTATTCCCTGTTACGCTCCACAACAGTGGTTCTGGAGAAGTTCATGGCCAACGTCTACGACGTGTATGTGGTGCGCGGAAACTCCGCCGTCCTCCGCTGCCACGTGCCTCCTTCCGTCAGGGACTACATCACTGTGACGTCATGGGTACTCGACAATGGGGTGACTATCGGCACGCTGGAAGATAACGGTGAGTTTTATCTCTCTTCCGCTTATCTAAGTTCTGCTGCTAAGTCGACACAGCTTCGCTCATGTAAGCGCCCTAATGTACTGCTACCGGAGATCACAAAACGCGAGATAACTAAACAATTTCCCTGATTTTAAGGCGGAAGCCTCCTTACTACTACCATCTTTCTGATTCCCAGCCGAGCGCGCTAACTATTGCGCAACACCAGGATCGTGAGAAACCGATCGTAATTCTCCTTGTGTAGCGTGAGGATGATAGTAGCGACAACAATCACGACGCAGTTAATAATAATGATAATGAGGATAGCAGAATGATAATGACGATGCATTTAGTGATAATGTTGAAGGTATTAGCGATGACAATGAGGGTGCAATTATTTGATAATGATGATAGTAGCGATAGTGTTAATGATGACGACAGCAGGGATACAGTGACAATGCAGTTTGTGAAAACAGTGATGTAAAGTGCTTTTACCCTTTTTCGTTCTTAACCGGGCTGCAGCGCAGTCCTGCAATTTTATTGCGATAGCAATACTGCGCCATGTTTGGAGCCGTCGCGTAGCTCACGGCCGGTCGTCATAGTTGACATTCAAGTGACCTTGATAAAGCGTAGATGTCCACGATTCCGTGGTGCAGACTACAAGTATACTGCGCCTTCATTTCCCCAAAAATTCGTCAAGAACCACACGTTACTTTTATTGCTATAGCAATACTTCGCCAGGTTTCGGGCCGTCGCGTAGCAAGAAGAATAAGAAGAAGAAGAAGGACACGAAGAAGAAGAAGAACGCTCGGTCACCGGCATCTAATGCTTTCACTCCACATTGGTTTCAGCAGCATTAAACCCTTCTCATTTATATGTGAGCTGGTAGCTTACGCTCTCGCGTCATACTCTCAAAGGATGATCTTAAGTGTCCACAGTAGTGTAGCACCTTACACTGATAGGGCGTGATAGGGGAATAATGTAGCAGGTAAAAGAAGCTTCCGCCGTTGCTATCGCAATTCAACTAGGGTTAACCAGAGCTAAACCACAGCTAATTTTTGTTTTGCAGTTCGTGCAGCTCTGCTTGGATTGATTTGTAGTCAGTCATCGTTAGAAAGGTCTGAACTGAATGTGTTCAGCAAAGTCTTTGAATCCTTCTGAAAGGCAGCATATGGTTCCTTAAAAGACAACGCTCTTTCAAGCAATAAAATAGTAATCTTCTGCGCGAGGAGCCTGCGTAATATTTTTGATGCACGAAACGCTATTTTGCTCCTACGCCATTCTGGGCACGGTTTTTTTCACGATCCGCTGCTGCAGCGATTTTTTCTTTATCTCAGCATAATTATAAACTCCAACTTGTGAAAATGAAGAATATGAAGATCGAATTTTATTTATGAAAACAGGGTACATGGGTCCTGTTATCATTTAGGCATCGCCTTAGTTCTTGTCCGCTATTGGCGCTGCTCACCCCGCCTGATTTACGGGTGTGGGTCAGAGCTGGGCAGCTCACTGTCCACCGCCCTTCACGATCGGGAACTTGATTAAAAAATATTTCTGCAATATTAGATGCGTTTCATTGTTCTTAACAGCTAAACCTAGAAGTTTTCAGAAAATGATTTCAGGCTACTTTCTCGGTGTCACCCTTGTAAATACGGTAACAGGCGTAAAAGTGTGCATTTTTGTAACTTGACAACATTTGAGTCGCCATGGCACTGTCGACGCTGGTTTTGCTGTGTACTACCCCCTATGAGTTCGCAGTTTTTTCTGGCGACACTATATATTACTCACGGTAGTCTAAATTAAGGTAAATGTGAGAGTGGACATTTTCTGTTCTAGTTGTTTCAGCGGATGTGTATTTGTCTTGTTAGCGGATGTCCATTTGTCTATTCTTGAGACAGCACAGAATTACTTGAGTTGCTGCCTTTCTCGGGAGACAGGGCTGTATGCGAAATTTTATCGACTTTAAGTTTGATGCCTAAATGAACAAAAAGGAAAGTGAAGAGTGAGAATTACTATTTTTACCGACCAGAAAGATATTTTATTGCAGTATTTTCAAGCAAACAGTTCACAGTTGCTACACAGTGAGATATGCACAATTACCGAAGCAATGATGCCTTTTTTTTTTATGCAAATGTTCTTATCCTCTTCCTACATATTTAACTATTTATTTCCTGTGTTGACCCTGGTCTGCCAGTAAGCTACAATTTTCTTTTCTGTTTTCAGCATTGCCTCATGCCCCTCGCTTGAAAGTTTTATTTTTTAAATTATGAATTTATTATTCGCGGTCTTCACACAACGTTCATTCGTATGTATGAAACAATTTTGTTTTATCCCAGCAATGTTTTTTTTTTTATTCTTGGTTTCTATGTTAAAAAAAAAAAAACTCTATCAGTTTGGAACTTTGAAACTTTAAAAGCTCCATCTCCTTACAACGCAGCTGAATGCACCTCTGCTTTTGATAAATCACGAGACCCCGCGCAGGAGACTACGTAGAATAACTCTTTCGATGTCGACCGCAGAGCATGCGTATCCTGGCTATTGCGTGCACCACCGAACTTCCGGCGAACTTTCCTCAGCCTCACGCCGCGCCAGAACTGATTCCATTTGAAGCTGAACACCAATATGGGCAAGCTGGCTGACGGAGTTTTCTTACTTCTTTTCGCTCTTTGTATAGAGTCTCCAAAGTTCTTTACATCTGTCGCGCTTCTCCACGCTGCCGCAGTGCTCGAAAGGAAGCAACTCACTTCTTTTTAGCCCAAAAAGGAGCCTCGCTGGTAAGAAGCAAAACAATATATAACTGAACACTTCTGTTCCTTTTCTGGTTTCCTTCTCTACGCTGCAGAAAAACGCCTGCTTAGGCTACGAAGCTGAGTGGTTCCTTTTCCAGTCTTTTAGCGAGCCGAACGAAATTAGAGACCGCCACGAATGACTGGCTTCTCCAGAACCGGTTTTGCCGAGAGGCTGTGTTAGCTCTCATGGTCTGGAACTTTTCGGGCGGTCTGTATCGCTTTTTTCTTTCCGTTTCTCCACCCACTTTCTTCGGTACTAGTGTTATCCGGCTCCACTCTGCCTAGCTTCAGAGTTAACCGAGCTCAGAAGAAGATATCCAGACACCTTCACCGCTTCCACTTTCGGGAATAGATGACCTCGTGCGGGATCAGTAGAGAAACCACCCGTGCGGAGTGTTCCAACGCCGTGAAAAGATTACCTCATTTTGATGAAGCCTTGCGCACGCCTACATTAAACACAAATAACAGCAGCCGTCAACCATAGGATGGTGTTAGATCTCCATATGATTTTGCTTTTTCTGTGGAATATCAAACAGCGCCTCTATATTGTAGCGCGTTTTGTGTCTCAGCTGGGCCACTTGCGCCAGCGTAGAGCAAATTTTGGGCTACGTAGAATAACAATTGTCGAATGCGTATTTCGATTGAACCACCCTATCACTTGCTTACAGCAGTTACTGACCGAAGTTTAGGAGCGATATTGCTAAGCTGGCGGCTTCCGCTGGCGGTCTGTCATAAAGCCAGAATTGTTTGCATAGGTTTAACATCGCTCGTGAAGGAGAGAGGAGGGAAGCGAATATATTTAATTCATAAAATGTTCAAAGAGAGAGGGCGGAATCAAACCTAGATTCGTTGATTCCGTAGTCACACATACTTAAATATATGTGCCTTATGGTCACTTTATCATACCTCGCCTTAGAAGCAGTGTAAATAATGGACACTGGTTAATGTGCGCGTCGAGAAAGTAAGCCACAGTCAACGAAATCGAGGATGCTGGATTACAATTTCAGGAAGAACAATTGCACAGTGCCTGAAAAGTGCACCCACCAGCTTTTCACCAGTTATTTTGCATTATATTATCCTCCCCGACGTTCTTGATAGAGGTTTTTAATTATACCCTATTAGCTAAAGAAGTATGCTTCTTTTACCGCCTGTTGTGTTAATTGACTAACTGGTAGAAAATGTACGCGTTTTCAGTTTCAATTATGTGAGCTTTTTTTCCTGACTTTCTGCCCGTCACCCATCCCTTTGAAGAACTGGACAGCCGCTACCTGGTTCTGCCTACGGGCGAGCTCATCGTGAGGCACGTGGACGAAGGAAGTGACGCTCACCACCGCTCCTACCGTTGCCAGGTGCACAACACGCTCACGGGAGAGAGCCACCTCAGCAATAGCGCCGGAAAAATTATCGTCACGGGTGAGTCCCATTCATCTTGGTCGTTCATGCGCAACTACTATGAGCACCTGCCTTCAACAACAATCATTCAGCAGCCAAGGTAATACGTGTAATGCTAAGGCACAGGCTGCATTAGCCTCGCCCTACCTGTTTCGCATTGTCGTTGGCGTATACAGATTGGAAACGAAATGCAAGCGGACTTTGCACCTCTTTTTCAAAATTACTTGACAAGATAATAATGAGAGTGCACTGAACAAGGGTTGAAGGGGAGTCTCGGTTTGCAAGCCGAACAAACGTTTCGGCAAGTGGACTTCTCTTCGTCTGGGCTGCGCGATCAATACTGGCGGATGTTTAAATACGTTGCTTCCGAAGAAGGAAAGCCTGGGATGAGAGAGAGAGGAGGATGGGGCAGAAAGAAGAGTGCAATGAGTGAAATAAGGTTTTCTTTGTTACGAATTTCTGAGAACGTGGCCGGTGATCCCGTGGTCATAAAAAGAAAATAGAAAGCGGTGGCAGCAGGAAAAACTACAATGCGTAATGAATGATGAGTCCTCACGTAAAGCATATTCGATGCTGACACGCCGTTCTTGAAAAGGGACAGGCATTCCAAAGGGCCTTAATAAAATATACAGCTGCAGGGGAATCGTTTTTATATTTATTTATTGCTATACCCATAGCTCAGTGTGGCATTACAGTGAAGGAAAGGTGGGGGGAGGGGGCAAAATAATTATAACACAGTTGATAAAAGCAGGAGATGCAAATAAAAGCATCTAGGCATATAGACGCCTTGCCTTAAATGCAATCTATGTGAGAACGGCTCGATAAATTTGCTATACCATCAATCAACTATGCAAGTGATACTTCTGACAACCATTGAAGAAAAAAGGGCCCATTCACAATTCTGAAAAAAGGGGAAAATACATCAGTGGTGGTAATGGTAGCAATATTATGTAGAAGTTTACTCCATTCGCAAATTATCTTGTGGAAGAAGGGCATCTTGAAGGTGTTCGTTTTGTACATGATCTCTTTAATTTTATAGGCATTATCAAGGTGCGATGAGACGTAGTCGGGATGACGCAGGTAATGCTCCGGGTTAGTAGCAGTTTTATTGTGAAATACACTGTTGAGAAATTTTAGTCTACGAGATATTCTTCGCCGCTGAACGCATTCCCATCCAAGGTTATCCTTTGTAGCGGAGACAATAAGTTTTTGGGGGGTAATTGGCATTAAGAAATTGCACCGCAATATTTTGTATCCTTTTAATCTTGTGAATGCATACCTGTAGCCAATAGTCCTGCAGACACAAAAATTATATTGTAGTACTGGCTTAATGTTAGTTTTGTACCGGAGCTCTGTAGCGTTAGGCGGTAAATTCTTCGAATTTCTTTGGAGGAAACTCAGCACTGTGGATGCCTTGCTTGATATGCACTCTTTGTGATAACGGAAGGATAAAATTGCTTTAAATAGCAAGATATTTATGTCAAAAAGCATTTTACAGTGTTTGGGCATTAATGCTGTATACCAAGTCATGACAATTTGTTTTCCTAATAAACCATATGTATAATTTTTTTTTTTTTCACCTTAATGTCCATGCACCAAATATTGTACCAGTCAGTAACCAAGGACAGATCATTTTGCAGAGCACTACAATATGGAGCTTATCAAAAACTTTCCTCAAGGAGGCAAGAATGACAACGAAACAGACAATAACAAATGAAGTAAACCATGGCTGCCACTCCAAGCATTACCTGAAGAAGGGGGAACCTCAGTAATAAATCATACGAAAACTTTTTTGAAAAACCACGTGGAGCATATGCTATTGCGTGGATGATAGAGTATACAACTACAGGGAACAAACTGAATGGGACAATGGCGTCAAATAATCGCAGGTTGTAAGAGCGTAATCTACCATTTTCTCTTATTATCAACTGCTCTTAACCTAGCTTCCAGTATACCTCCTGGTAATCGGCGTTGAATAGAGCTTGAGAGACGCTGTGTTTTTGTTTTTCTATACGGGATTTTAGTATTTTATTTACGAAGGAGTGTGGTAGATGTGGAGTAGGTACAGATATCATCCGGTATTTCTACGTACGCCATTTCTATGTTCTCTTTACAAAACTCTGATATGACTGCTGAAGTTTCGACTGCTTGTAATATGCTGCTTTTATCCTTTGAAGACTATGTATAGGGCTCGGTTACATTCTAAGGATTTCTCTATCACTTTACCAATAGTATAAATGAGCCACACATATATCTACAAAGCTCCTAGCTTATGGGCACGGCCAATTTACCCTATGCGTCTGCCTTCCGATTCTGTGCTCTTGGTAAACAGATTTTGAACGTCGTCCATAATCGTGACGATTATGAAAACTATATTTGTCATATTTGCATTGGTAACGGAAACTGGTTCTGTTTGGCCAGTAGAAGTTCCGTGCACGTCATTTAGCGTATTATCATGATTATTGACTTTGAAAACTAACTCATGCAGATAGTGAGCGGTAAAAACTGTTTTAAGTAAGCCTTTTTGTCTGACCAACTACTTTAGCAACGTCGGCATCAATCGCCATTGCGGCACACGCCGCCTCTTCTATATTCACTCCCTTTATTATATTGACTAAAATAGGAGAAGCGAGACAGGCTATATTTCGAGCTGATAGTATGAAACATATCGAGCGCTTATGTTAGTTTCACTCAACCTACATGTCGATAGTTCCACCTATTTGATCTGTGCACTGTACCTGGTTCGGGTGAAATCAATCTTCTCGACTTTTCGCTCCCGTCTTGAGGCCAAGTCGGGCTATCTTGTTTCAATCTCTAGGTCCAGGCTGTTTTTCAGACAAACAAATAATGAGAACTTCACCTCAGCAAAAAAAAATACAGACTTCATATATCAATCTAGAGCATCGCCGTCAACATTTCGATGCTTGTGTCATGCTTGTTCGGCATAACACTCGGTGCCGAGGCTTCGGCATATTCACTTTGTGCGCAACAATATACATCTTTTTCATGCGTTGGCTTTGCCAAAAACATGTTTTTGACCTGCTACAGGCTTTTTTTTTTATATCATAAGCTTCTTGAGCGGCCCCATCTCGTATAAAGATGGAACCTGCGCTCATAGATCACATGTCATATACAGTCTACTTGTCATGCTCGCGGGGATCTGCTTACAGGTCTATATTTAAGACACAACACGGGCGCAAATACTTCACGCTTAGGCTGACGCCTATAGTGGTCAAAACGAAATGAACAATGGAAGAGAAGGCTATATATGCACGGCTGATAACTCTAGACAGGCTTGGAAAGCGACCAATGTTATCTAGTTATCCACTATCTAGACAGGGCTGCTTGCAGCGGAAGCGTGGCGCTATTTGTTCCTTGTCAATAAGCTTCACTAATGCATTTCTGTTTCAGGCTGTTATTGAATCTGCGGTGTGCTCTGGTGTTTGTCCATGTTTTTCCGTGACATTAAATAGGATAAATGTCGTTTACATTACCTGGAACGTTTTCCGTCCCCGGATGCTGATATGTATGATATTTCTGATATTTGTAGAGAATTGATTTAGTTAGCTTTTTTTAATCATAAACATTTGGGGCGCTATTGACAGGAGGAGAGGTTACAATGGCACCATAAAATATATATGTGTATATAAACTCAATGCACACAAGTCAGACATTTAAATATGCAATGGTGGTTACTGCGGAGCAAAAATGTTGATGGTCTTCAATACTATAGTTGCTGGCTTCCTTTTCTAGGGAATAACACACGTCCTAAGTGCCTTTGGGAAAGTACCGTGCTTTGACATCCGGCACGAAACCTGTTGGCGATTTCAGCGAAAGCAATAAATTGATCATGTTTAGATTGCTCCGCGTCCGCCCCGATGCAACAGAAAGACTGCAAACATGAGTATAAAAACTAGTGCTTTCCTTCAACCCCTTCCTTTCGTTTCTGCACAGGCCGAGTCGCAGAGAGCTGGATTTAGTCCCTCCTTATAGCTAACTACAATACCTATAGGGAAGCACGAAGAATGTAATGTAGGTGCATGAAAACATTTGCTTCTTATTAAACTCGATTACAGCAAAAATTGCTTGATCTGCGACGCACGGCGTGCTGCATATACCCGGCAGTCACTAACCTCCGTGAAGGGATCCGCCTGATAGGCGGCTAAAGATGAGTGCGCCAAGGAAGGGTACTGCCAATTTTTCTACAAGCCTCGCTCGCGTGCTTTGTCAACGGGGATCCAATGCGGCACTGCATGCAGAGTATGCAGAATACAAGGAATAAAAAAAAAACGAAGAAACGAAGAAACAAAATGAAAGAATGCTGAAGTAAAACTAGGCGTGACAAAAAAACAGCCATAGTGCAAAAAGAACAGATGGGTGGTTCTGCTAACAATGAACAATAAAATGCCGCAAAAGCGAAAAGCATTGAATAAAATAGCTGGAATAAAAAACTTTGAGTAGCAAAGTTTCATCCTAATGAGCGTTAGGCTTACGCGGAGTAGTACGCCATACCATTCTAGTCTGCTGTTTTCTGTGCAGATCGCAAGAGGAAGCAACATGCTGTTTGCAATTTTCTTGCTTTTTGTGGGAGGGTTGCTGTTACTGCAGCATTTGTACCAAATAATATACAGTGCACTGTAACCCGCGTAAATTATCGGAATCGACTTCAATCAGTTTACTCATCGTTTGGTAGAAAAATGAAGGATGGGACATTCGTAGGTCGGCTATTATTTGGTATGTGACAAGAAATAAAAACCATGCACATTGGCAAAGCTCAAATTTTTCACTGCTGCAAAATGCAGTAGAACGAAAATATAACAACGGCGACAGATCGCCCATCACAGCGAAAAAACATATACCTATCCCAGCGCTGCAGACGTTACTATACCGAGATGACAGTACCTAAACCATCTTCCAAAGTCATTCGTTACATATAAATATGGGCCCCGCCGTGGTGGCTCAGAGGCTAGGGTGCTCGACTGCTTAACCCAAGGGCGCCGGACCAAAGCCCGGCCTCGGTGGCCGTTTTTCAATGGAGGCGAAAAGCAAGGCTCCCGTATCGGGCGCGAGCGCCACCACTGGAACGAACGGCGCTAGTGTCGTCTTAGGGAGCAAGTGGGATAACGCGACTCCTCATAGTGCTGCTGGAGTATACGCTCAGTCTGCTTAAAATTCAGCCTCCATTTCGTCAAAGGTTGCGACTAATTTCATTTTGTTTACTTGCTTCACCAGCCAACTTTCACAAAATGGAGTCCTGTCATATCGCACATCACTAGCTGCTCCGAGTACAAGAGCCTAGGTAATGAGTGCACTTGCGTGCTGTAAAGGTGGGCAGAACTTACATAAGATACATCAAGCCAGATTTTTTTTTATAAGTGCTGAAGACAAATTCAGAGAAAGCAGGCTAACGCAGAGCAAAATATGAGTGAGACAGCGTGTCACATGAACCTCTGGCATCTTTCAAAATATACTCGAGGCCAAGGCGTCAAGCTCGGGCACTCATATGTCACATCTAGCACGTGTCACCTTTCTCCAAGTTTGCTTCTTGTGCCATCTCTCTTGAGCGCAAGCTCCCTTGGTGTTCCATCATCTGTGACTGCGCTGCAAAGCTGGCCTGTCAATAACCGGAGACGTCGCGCAGATTCCCCGGGTCGAAATACAGCCGCCTCTGCGTTCTCCGCTCAGGACTGAGCGCAGGACTATACGATATCTTAGCAGTTTCTTTTTTCCTCTACCTTGAGTTCGAAAACACATTCCCCATCTCTCGTCTTGCAGACCTTTTCATCTGTTCGCATTCTTGACCCCCCACGCTTGGCGAACGTCGAGGAAAGAAGAAAGTAAAACACACACACACACATGCACAGCCCTCGCACGACATATTGGTAGTCCGCTGTCGAGAGAGCAGCTATCAAGAGAGGTCAAGCGAACTGCCGGAAAATCACACTGACCGTCCGTGAAACACGTGCGGCAATAAGCTTTTCCGTTTGGGTCGGCGTTCGCTCACTCCTCGCCTGCCCTGCAGCAGAGAAGTGGTATAGCTGTGAAAAAAACAACAGTACAAAGGCAAAAGGGAATCGTAACATTCGAATGGACACATTTTCAGCCCGCTACGTATTTCATGCGTATAATTTTTTTTTTCGCTTCTATCAATCAGCCGATGCGTGCTTCTTCTTTTTTTCCTTTAATCGCTATTTCCTTTTCCTCCATTCCTGTGAGCGCGAAGATTTTGCTTTTCTTTTCTTTTTGTCACCATTTAGAAGCTCAAAGTTGGTCAAAGTTTTATTTTACACAACGATAGCAAAAATTTCGTCAGCTTTTAAAAATGTCTATTTTTTCTTAACGGATAATTGCTGGTACTTAGGTAGGAGCTAGTTATTTTAACAGCATATACTTGTTTAGCTCTAGCAGTACTAAGTTTATATGACTGCTTTTCGTTCTTCATATAATGTTATGACGCATAATTATATATTAATAGCAATATATTCATCATATGTATGCATAATAAGATACTTTCATGATTTGAAGCCATGTGGTTGTGTTAACGCCTTGAATTAAGGCGCGAAAAGGACGTCAACGGCTGTAATGCAGTCTCAAGTGAGCTCTCGATGAATTATGTTACAAATTTTTGAGGTCCAAGTGAGCCGTGCGAACAAATGCACTCAATTTTTATTCTCCGTACGAACCGATTCATTAGCTCAGAAATGTTTCCATGGCACTAATGCATGTGACTGTTGCAAAAAAAAAAAAAAGGAATTTAATGTTTGCTCTACCTCGATTCACACTCTCCTCGGATACGAAAAATGGCACTTTAGTCGCGGCATACAAGAGATTAACAATAAAACCTAGCCTCTGATGGGTACGTAGGACTGTCTTCATGCCTTCATGGTCTACAGTTTATTTATTTCCTGTATTTAATTTTATTGCCGTGTTCCACTTATAAAAGCTCCATATTCATTGAGAATAACGCGTTTGTGGGTAGAACATTGTGATTTAGGACCAACAGGTAACACTTCTTTTGTCAGCCGCGTATACCATCAGGTATCTGAAGTTTATTATGCGAACAACGAGCGCCTTTGGATATTTACCCCGCATGTTATAATATGTACGAGCCAAAAATATATCCGGCGACGACGAGCCATGAAGAAAGAGCAGTGTCTAAGTTGTTTTTGTCAGTGTGGTCTGTATAGAGAAGAACAATGCATTCGGTTGTATCCTACCAGCAACTTGTCAATGGCAGCAGTAGCAATATTTAAGTTAACCACCGGCCTTCACAGGGCACTAAATTTTACCTTTAGCCAGCTAGAGGTCATTCATGGCTAGAAGTCACACCACAGCTAAGTCCTTCAGTGACCCCTTGCGCCACAAGGTCCTGACCATCAACCTTTGACCTATGGGTGACATTTCACCTTCCAAACCTAGAGCTGAGGACAGTGTAGAAGGGGGTGAAGTACGGGAATAATCACTTAGGTGACGTTACGTCGCACAGCTACAAAGCGTTCTACCAGGCAATATTATGACGTGATGTTTTCGAAGTATACCATGTTTAATTATACTATACCCCCGCTAATGTTTTCAGCAGCACAGCTCCGAATCGCTATCAATGATGGTGTGAACCGTGAGCTGCATCAGCTTTGTTCACCGCTCTGCACTACGTTACGCTGTTTTACAGGCATTACCCTTTCTTCTGGTCGAAGGTTAGTAGCCAAAGTTGCGCCATTTCAGGCCGTGTACAGTGAAGATGGAACGGCGCTCAATGGAAGAGGACTTAGTGTGGGTGCCTGGTCCTGCACTTCTTTTGCTTGCGGAGGTCCCGTCGCTCCTTTCATGCAATCCGTGTCCTGTTACTTCAATTTTCCCAGAAAGATGAAAGACCTCGAACCAAAAAAAGAAAATTGCGCATTGCCTAATACTTCGCTACAACTTAACAAGATGCAGCATAGAGGCGCTTGAGAAGAACATATATCTGTTTCAGCTGTTTGTAATCATGTCCCGCTCTTAGTCTTTGCACTATTGTTAATACATAACAAAGGTTGAGAATAACAAAGTTTTCTTTAAATTTTAGAAAATAAATAGGAACAAAATGTTAAGAAAACCTGATATTATACCCTAACACACAAAGAAACACAGTGGATACGGAATATTCAGCCATGCTTAGCACTCAGTAATAAATAGGAGGCCCATCTAAACATAAAGTGTTATCGGTACAATCCTCGCAATGCAATTACTATTCTTCACATAAAAGAAAATTTCGTTGGTTAGTTTTGCTAACTTTTTTGATGCTCGGGAAAGCAAAACTTCACCTCATGTTTAGAGTGAAAAACCTGATACAGTTAAGAATTATTTCCAGTTAGGCTCTAATAATGCAGTATTATAAAATAATTTCCGGCAGTGGAAATAATTTGCTATTTGCCCACAGTTCCCTATGAACATGGAGAGTCTCTACCTCTCTATTGTTACTTCGATGTTAAGTGCATTTATTGGAGGCCGTCAAAAGGAACTGTATAATAAATGAAATATTTTTTGTTAATAATGTTATTAAAGCTTGCTGAGATTGCTTTGCCTCCACATTGTATGAAAATCGAGAATGGCTATGAAACAAGCTGACGTAGATGCTCGCTTAGTGAAGGAATGTTTATTTGCAAGTGTGCATTACCTGAAAGCACGCTATAATAACCAAAGTGAGAAGGCTGAGTAGATGCCAGTTTTGATCGATTTGGCTAACCTAAAGCTTTCTTGAAACTTAGTGCAGCCTTACGTTTCGCTGGAGCTTTCAGTGGTATTACACTTTAACTGGTGTTCTCGCCACACGAAATTTCTCCATGGGAATAGAAAATAAAGAAAGAAAACCTTTGTTCACCAACACTGGCAGCAAATTGAAATATTGAGATACTTCTGGTTTCTAAAGTAACGCTATATGTGGAACCAATTCTCACTAATTTTTTATTTATTTGCCCCCCCCCCCCCCCTTCCCCCTTATGGGATAGCTTTTTTTGGACATGAGGTATTTGAAATCCCAGTGCAAAGTCATGTGGCTGTTATCCTGTCCACCAATAGGGAACCTCTCGGGCAACTCGGAGGCAGACACGGCTTTCGTTTTGGAAGGTGACGCATCAGACCGTAGGCGGACGCACCAAAGTGGAAGCACAGCAATTAAGGTGACATCCGATATGTGAGCGAGTGAGAAGCGTATGAAAAAAAATTTGAGAGCACTGTGGAATCTACACTGCAGAAATGCGAAAGCTGGAGTTTTGATGCTGCATACAGTGCATTACGTTTGCTCTCATCATTATTATCAACTAAATGCACCGTCATTATCAATGCTACTGTCATACAGCTGTATAACGTCACAACACCTGGGGCGCTCCTGGCGGAGAGAGCGGGAGTTAGGCCGCCGTTCATGCGCACTGCCGTCTCTCACGGACGGCGCGAGTTGGTCGCCCAGCTTTGAAGCGTGACGTCATAACACCTGTGGCGCTCCTGGCGGAGAGAGCGGGAGTTAGGCCGCCGTTCATGCGCACCGCCGTCTCTTACGGACGGCGCGAGTTGGTCGCCCACATTTGAGGCGTGACGTCACACAGAGGTGATGCAAAAGGTCGTTTCATGTGCACCGCCGCCGCACCGCAAAGGCTTGAAAGTGAAAGTAGTATTGCTTTCGCAATAAAAAAAAAATAAGCGTATACGTTGCACCAAGACAAAGAGCTTCAGACGGCGTCGCAGCTGGGGCATCAACCCTCGGCAACGACCTTGGAAGTCGATGCACCCTGAATAGATGGTAGGCTGAGGCAAAAACGCACGCAGACGATAGCGTTCGAACAGAGTTAGAAGCGCTAGGGACTCAACGGAAACGTCAATAAGATGAACCACGAAAAAATTCTACGTTTCATTGTCCGAGTGCAGCTCGAAATTCCGAGCGTGCGCTATCCTTCGTGCTCAACAAACGATGAAGAAGAGCTATCTTTCAGAAAGAACTTAATGAAAAAAAAAAAAAAACATGACCACGCATAAAGCAATGTTTCCGCCTTCCCATTGCTGAGTTGTCTAAAGTGTCTGTGCTAAGGTTTTTCTTTCGGCGGGAACAAGCACCTCTCAAGAACAGTTGCAAGCAGTTTCAGGAAGGAATTAATTTATCGGTATGTGATCGCAAAGACTTTATAAAAACCAAGTGTCTAGTGACATTCGATACCTTTCCAAAGGTACACTGTGATTGCTGCGTTCACATGAAAGAAAACAAGTTGCTAACTTTTGTATATTTTACGTCAGATAATGACGTTAAGTTAAACTAGCTCCTAAAATATTTTGCGACTATTTTGCGATGAAATATAAATTGACACAAATGTAGAGAAGATATGTCAGACCAAAAGAAAATTTCTGTGCAGTATACGTATATCGTTTTAGTGCTCTAATACTTAATAAATTAAGTTAGAGTAATGAACGAGTTACTGTATCTTGCTTTTAATTCGGGTATCGAGATATTTGTAAACAGTACGAACCAAACAAGGACACCGTCAAGTAACACAAAAGGAATACACAAAATGAAACCATTAGGGAAAGCGTTAACCCATTAGGAGATGAAATCTTTATTAGATAAAAGAGTTACACCCTATTCATCTAACCTCTTTTACATAATCTTAAACATTGCGATTGTTTTTTATGCAAAGAGAACAAAACCGCCATCAGTAATTGCTTTCTTTTTATTTATGCAGTGCGCAGTGCCTACGCGTAGTTTCAGCACGTTTTTTTTAATTGTTTTCAAACCTATGGTTTCGCACTTTGCTTGCAAAAGCATCTTATTGGCAGCATAAATCGCAACATATTCAGTGTTATCCACATGAAGACAAAATAAACACAGACATTTATCCTCCTGTTTGCTTCGCGGAGCTAAAAATCACGTTCGTGCGTTGTCATAGTAATGTTTATTTTGTTTGTATTAGTATTTGTATTAGTCAATCTTGATGAATGTGTGGCTGACGTTACATCGGGGGTTAAATTCAAGTGATTAATGTTTTGATGCATAAGATTGGCAAAAAAACAAAAAACAAAAATACGCCCTTCCAACTCTACTTAGTAGTGAACAGAGGCATAATAAATCCTTTCGTTATATCCGAGTCTTATTTCGGACCACCTTTCATATACAAGCCAAAAGGGGCATTTCCCTCGCCATATTTTGTCCCCTGTCAAGCGTGACAGGCATAACATAGGTCTTTCGCTAATGAAGTCCCTTGGAGCAACGCGATTATTATGAGGTTTCGTTCTCAGTCAGCACGCCTCTTAAGCTAACGAGGTGCTCAGTCAAAAAGTGAATTTCAATTGTTCGTATCTTTGTTTGTTATTATCAGTTATTAGTATTGCGCTACTCAAATACAAGACAAGGCGCATTTTCCACCATTGAAGCATTAGTGCTGGTACACTACAACTTGGGAGGAGGCTTAACTCCGCCTTTAAGAGTACGACACGTCAGCGATATTGACTGCGGTAAGTGGCTCCTCCTAGCTAGCTTACGTTCGCGTATCGTACATTTACTTTACTACTCTTTCTTAAGCCTGTTGTTGTTTGGCCGCCGCTGATGACTTTGACGCGAGAACACAGGTGAACACGCGAACTTCTGATGTTTCGTGAGTCACCCGCTTGTGCCTGCATGCTGCGCTGCCTGTGGAACAGCGCATGCTCCATCATTTGTCTTCCCAATCCCGTAGCGGGCAAAACTGCAGCCCTTGGAGGCAGGGAGTGTACACTCTTACGTGCACTCCGAGCAGAGCATTCGTATTCCTGACGGCTCATAAGAGAGGCGACCATACCGCGTTAGTTGCCGACGTTAAAGAATGCTGCGTGCCTGCCAAAATTACGCGCTGCGATATCGTGGCGCCATTGGTCGGAGTGACATGTCGCCGCTCATCCGTGCGCGAAAAAATAAAACGTAATAAGTGATGCTACGTGCCTTGTCCAGTATGCTACAACGTGCTAAGCGGAGATAAACCCCTTTAAGTTTTATATGTATACACTCGATTATGAAAGAGGCTGTGCTTCACTAATTGTAACTAATCAAATTGTTAGCTATACATATCATCCGCAAGGCCATCCGACGCTGAATAAAGCAACACTTCACACAAACAGTACGAACGTGTTTCAGTTACCTAAGATTCCAGGGTTTGAGCTGGGATCCAAGAGTCCTGGCAGGTTCGTTTTCTATCCTACCTTCTCTTCTCAAAGGAGCTATTTAGGTTAAGCTCCAGGCCACTCGCCCATGCGGTCATGTCGTGGTCACGTGTTCTCGTAATTTCATGCAACCCGCCTGCTCTTAATTGCCCGGCGGTGTCACCTGCCAACTGCCGGTCGTGTCACAACAGCGACGCCAACACCAACGCCGGACTTTCTGTCCAGTTAAAGTTTTTGACCTTTTGTATGATGCAAGAACATCGTGGTAACTATTACTGTGTGCTCTATGGGATCGTGGCGCGGCGCCTCATCCTCTCCTGCCGAGCTGGGCAACGGCGACGAAACCTAAAGCGCCACACCGTGGTACAGCCGGCGCTCGCTTCTGCTCCTCCCGCACAGTATTAGTGCTAGGTTCACGCTCTTTCGGCTCTAAGTTGAATTGTTCAGCCTGTTTTTGCGTAGATGCGCTTAGCCGTTTCGTATACTCCTAAATCTCCATTTAATCGTCACTCTCGGTGAGGCAAAGGGAGGGAGTGTGCACAAGGAAGCTCGGGCGCACCACAGAATGACGTATCCCTTTTTCCTCTCTTGCCTCCTACTCCTCCACTCCTACCCCTCACGTCACGACACATGACACAGGAAATAGAACAGAGAAAAACAGCACCATCTTTCTCTTACCATGCACAAATGCAAGTCATAAATACTTTATGTATTTTTCATTAAGTGTGAAATCTATGCAATGCGTCGGGTGCTCACAATTGCACCCTTTGTTATTTTTGTTTTGCCACACTCAGAGCCGCACAGCCAGCTCCCTCCTCGGATGGCCGAATATCGCAGCGTTGTCCGCGTGGAGCAAGGGGAGCGTGCCGTCTTGCCTTGTCTGGCGCAGGGGCACCCGCCACCCAGGCATCACTGGTTTCGCGTGGCGACGACTGGCTCTGCCCACGACAGGTCGTTGGAACGAGGTCCGCCAAGCAGTTTCCAGGGTGCCGTGTCCGTAAAGGCCTCCGACAGGATGTCTCTCCTTCCTGAGGGCGCGCTGGTAGTGCTCGCGACTCGCGTCCAAGATAGTGGAAGGTACTTTTGCGTGGCGAACAACTCTGCCGGTGAAGACAGGGCTTACACGGAACTGCTCGTGACAGGTAAGCAAGGCGACGTGCTTTGTATAACACTTTTGAATGAGCCGTACATTTGTTTCAAGTTGGCTAAAGTAGAAATTATTAGCCAAGTTTCTTTGCCATGCGTTTGCAAAATTCGACACTACTTCTGACTTCGTCGTGCCCTCTTACTAGTTTGGTGAATAATTTTGTGAGTCGGAAAAGCATTACAAGCGTTAAATACATTTGGTCATTGCAACGAGATTGTATATGAAAGTAATTGATCCCATTCAGTTCCTCGTTTGTTAGCCGCTTATAATTTGTACGTTTTTTTCTTTATATATCACCTAATGTATTTGGGTCTTTAACATAAATTTGAGAATAAGCTTTTAGATATGTCAATGTGGTGACTTACATGAAGACCTCTTTCACACAGTGGTATTCGAAGGTAAACTACAAGTAGTTAAATTGAGTAAAACTGCAAATTAGAAGATAAAATAAAAACTTTTGCAGGATAATGTTGTGCCTTATATTTGGCACGCATAGGATAATTTTCCGGTCCCCTTTAAAAACCAAAAAGCGAAAATGCCTTGCTTTGCAATTTACGTTAACATAACACCATATATACTTCTATACAAATTCATGTCTTCATAATTTTTCCACACTTCTGAGAAGTACTTGAGTTTTTGCGAATTACATGTATACAATTTTGTCGAACTCGTATTTCTTTTACGGGTGAGATAAGAAAAAATATTTCATCACCTAATTCATACGAATAGTCAGGTGTCATAAAAATTGACGTGCACCTATCTGTGACCTGAGGCAACAAACATGTACTGTCGAGGTACTTGTGACTGCTATGTGGAACACTTTGTTTGAAAACGCCCTCATAGTATGCTGATTGATCAGCACTACTTGTGAAAAAGAACTGCACCTGAATTGGTTTCTCGAGAAAGAATATATCTCAATAGTAAAATACGGAGTAAAGATTTCAAAAATTACAAGCAACAAGTCTAAAAGCAGATAGTACACTTACTTGGTCAATGCTCGTTTAGAGTCCACTTTACAGTATCGAAAAAGTTTTTTTTTTTTATTGAGAAACAAAGAAGTCTTACTACGATTCCGGTGAACGAATGTGGTTTTTGATGCCACGTAGATGTTATCACATTCAAAAGCATTATGAGGTGGTACAGCTCTTGACGACTGACCTGTTTTCCAAGGTTTATGCCGAATAATGTCCCCTGCTTTCCTTCTTTCTTGCTCTATTGCAGTTCCTCTGTCTGCACGTATGGAACCGGCTGTACAAGTAGTAGATGTTGGCAAAGGCACGAACATTAGCTGTCGTATCTCTGGACATCCGGTGCACGGCGTGCTATGGACGCACAACGGCCGCGGCATCTCACTCTCTTCGACGTTCGGCGGTGTTAGGGAAAGCGGTGGAAAAGTATCCGCTTCTGGTGCTTCGTCGAGGATCGTCCTCCTCTCTCGTGACGTGCTTCACATCTCTGCTGTGGAACGCCACGATCGCGGAATGTACCAATGCCTGGTGTACAATGAAAGAGACTCGGCTCAGGGATCAGCGCAGCTTCTCATAGGAGGTAAGGTGCACATTACTCAGTCCCTTGTTAAGAGCTGTGAAAACAAAGTATCCTTTCTCCAAGTTTTTTATGCCGTCGTGAAGAATTCAAGTTACCTAATTAACAGGTAACTTTTGGTCCAAAACAGATGCGAGCTTGTGAACAAATGCACGACCATCTTATTCTCGTCCAGGAATCATCCCATTTCTAATTTGAGAGCACTGTTTATCACTGCGTGTGGGAGCCTCCATTAGTGCGGTTTACTCTCAGTACGCAGCGTCAAAAGGCTACCGACTTTCACCCGTTATCCGCAATACATCGTTGGAGGTAATTTCGGGGAGCTCTTGTGACATTCTTCTGATGGGCTCGCTAGTACATCAAAATAGCACTAGTTCCGCGCTTAGAATTCCGCTAGTGGCCATCATTTCCGAAAAGCTTTTTTCTTTGATGATTTGCACTTAAATCTGGTATTTTCAATAGAAGTACCTGTGTCAAGCCGGAATATTGCAATATAGTGAAGTTTGGTGATGGAAAAATTAGTCATCCTTGGCGCTTTGCTCTGGAAAGTAGGAACTTTTAATCTAAACCTTATTTCATTCAACGCCATTACTTTTCCCTCGTTTTCACGTACCCGGTATCGTCGAGTACCCATCGGTTTTGAAAGGGGACAAGCTTTCTCCCGACTTTGTGCTCGGCTATTTGGGGTGAAGTGCGTGGGAACGGGGTCAAGGAGTGAAAACGTTGCGCCAATGGGCCGGTGGTTCGTTCCACCATCGGACAACCGTAAGTTCGCGTCATACGACTGAAGCCAATTATATGGCACTTTTGTGTTCTATGACCCCTTTCCCAAGCATTTCACCCCACAAGAGCTGAGCACCAGGCTGGGGGAAAGCTTGTACCTATTGAAAAAGGGTGGGTACCCTGCGGCACCCGGGATCGAAGCTGATACCTGCCGAATGCGAGGCGTATGCTCTAGCACAAGACCACTGCTAAATTCAAATCTGAATCTTATTTAATTCAACGCCATTATTTTTACTTCCACGTTAATTGTTGCGTTTTGTTCAACACGTTAAGCATTTGCAGGCTAGTTACCGATTTTGATTTATTCTTATGCGCATTGTCATTACTTTAATGACTTACAGACTATACCTGACAATGGGAGTTCACTTATAGTTTTTTGTAAATTTACCATCCCCAACCAGAGTTGCCAGGCAGATATTCATCATAAGTGTGCAGGCTGAACAAAGCCTCATCATTTCTTTTTTAGAATTCTTCTAGGCTTCTGAATGTAACGAAATATAACGGATTTGTATGGCCAGCGCAATGGGCCTTTTTTCAAAAAGGCACTATGCAGCAACGTGTATTGCTTGGCAGGGTACTGCACCACTTGCGCCACCCTTTAACCTCTAAATGGTATAGGGAGAGTCGAACGCATATAGTTACTATTAGTACATCTTGGTCTTTGTAGGTGACTTACGAACTTTGTTATACTGCAGGAAAGCTAACCTATGGTTCTGGTTACTCTCAGCAAAGGCGGTGGCCTACAAGTTGTTTGAAAACGGCACTGTGTGTTCAGGTGTAGTACTGTTGTTGAAACATTTATTGACAGCATTGCTAGGCGCGTGCTGCTGTTAGAAAAATGCTAGAAGAGTGTCACTGGCAAATATGAGTGTAGTTATTCACGACTTAATGTAATCGCCTTCAAAATAAAGCGATAGCTGACGAAGCTCGGTTTAGCATCGACGTTTTAGTTGCAGTAGACATACCGGCAGGCAATAACGACTTGACTGCCTGAGGGAGGTTGTCGTAGAAGGACACGGGTTGAAATGTTGTGGCTCGAAATATTACTGTTGCGCGCCAGAGCAGGGGCCCTGGGCTCTGTAGTCCGAATTAAGCGATGTCACGCATGACAGCTCAGTGCTTCTCTCTGCTATAGTCAGGTGCAAATAGAGAGAAGAAAAAAGAAGCTGCAGATGTGCCTTAAAGGACCCTCGCACAGACTCCTGCAGCCAGTAGCAGTGCGGGGCATCCTTAGACATTGACATAGGGTGTGGCAGGTAAAAGAGAATTTACTACGGCATAATCAGATTAACCACGGCGTCATGAGGATCGGTCGATGATGTTGGCTGAGGGCTCTTCTTGTAGGGGTGTCTGCTGCTTTTTTTTTTTTTTCTAGAAGTGCATACCGCTATAATAGCTAACATTGTTGCAACGACCTTATGAAACTGAAGTATATACCTTCCTTATAAGAATCATGAATTTTTGCCAGAACTATAATGAAACTCTGGCCACTTCTCAGATCACAAGGCTTCCTTCATGAGCATCAAGGACTGAGAAACAAAGATTCCGTGAGCAGAGTATATGTTTAAATAATTCCTTTATAAACCCGCTTATGGCAATTTCTTTGATGTCATGAGTGCATCATGCAGCTCGGCCTCAAGCCCTATATTTGTTAGTATGTTGCGAATCGAAAATACCTGAATATCAATTGAGAATTCTCGACTTACACAATGGTATCGTTCTTGTGATTTGTTCTCCTTAGGTAGCTTAGATAAGGAGCGCTGTCGCTGACATATGCACTCGCATATGCACCTCGCTTGGCCGAGGTTCATTTTTAGTCCATGCTAAAAGCCATTATTAAGCATTTAAACTGTTACACTTAAGGTGTAACATATCAGGTACTATCACGACCAAGATTTTACGCGACTCGTGCTCCATCTCTTGAGAGCTTGATAAATGTGTGGGTGCTGGACTGTGTTAGTCTAAATAATTTATTCCTCGCACTCGCATTCTGTAAACGTTCAATTTAGACTTTTCATGCGTTCACTTATATGGCATTTTTGAAGCGGGCATCGTTGACATTGAAATGAAATCCAGACCGATGTAAGTCGGCGGATGAAGAGGGCTTTCATATGGGGTACTTTGGTTTTAATTTCACTACAAACCGCAGAACCGACAATTTCTCTTACTGTATTCTGACAGATGTTGTTGGCGTGGTAAATAAACTCAGAAATGCTGCAGTACCCTCGAAGAACAATTTGTTTTCTTTTTCTTTTTCCAGGTCTGTCATATTTGTTGCATATCTTTACCATATATAGGCTGTCAGAGTTTTCTTTCACCGAATTTAGCATTTTGATCTTCGTAAGCTGCTTTTAATGCCTTTGTGGTTTTGAGACCTATTTGCTGACAAACCTTCCTGTATTCCTCAAGCGAACTGAGGCTCCCTCCCACCCTTTCTCCTTCGAAATTTTTTTTTCTTGTAAACAAACCTTTTTTCCTGCCTGTTCTCTACTCTCTATTCTCAAGTTATGTGTTCCAGTGAGGAATACTGTTTTGGGTATTTCTTCCTCCCCCTTGTACCTATTTATTACAGTGCTTCTTTCCATTGCCTTTAATCGGGTCGGGGCAGGTTCCAACAAACTCCCGCAGTCGCTAGTGTCATTTTGTTGCGTTACATTGAAGTACCACACTTGCGTTAAGAGTCTATTCATCTCACAAAATATTAACAGCTCGCAATGTCAGGCTGCTCCTTGCAAGTCACCTGCCTATCCAAACGCTCTCCCCTGGTCGTTCGTCAACCAAGGCACGTCTCCATAAACCAGCAGGCAAAAGACGAAGCACAAGATATCTGGCTGTTCAGCCAATGGCAGAACCCCTTATATAGTAGTCATCTGCTAAGTCTTTGGTTTAGTCTCCTCGTGTTGATGTATCCGCTCAGCCGGTCTGTCGGTTGTTAGAGCAACCCTCTATCGACTCAAACGATTAAGAAGTGACCCTCGGTGCTAGGAATGGATGACTGCGTGTGGAAAAATTACTGATTTGCTGTGTGTGGAAATAAACGAAAAAATAGGCTGAAATGTGTTCCTATCGACGGAGACAAAGTCTCAATTTCCTATTAGGCTACATTTTTCTTCGTACACCTCTTTGGTACTTCGGTGAAGGAGGTACTTCGTGTACCTTATTTACCTTCATCACTTTGGTATTTCCCCAACCTCCAATTATTGGCAATGATAAATGCTCCTATTTATTCCAGCCGCCAATGTAGTTAGACCCAAATTAACGTGCCAAAATATAAACATCGCCAGGATTTTGAAAACGCACAATGCGTGCGTGATCACTAAGGCCGTGTTCTCGTTAGAAGAAAATGGTCTCAGTGCTTTTCATGAGAGCTTAAAAATTATAGTAATATTACTAAGAGCGGAAATTTAGGTGGGAAAAATAAAAGATTAGACTAAAAAAACGCATCCATTTTGTCACGTAATCAGTGAGGTGCGTATCTGTCGGAGTTGTCCTGGGTGTTTCTTGTTTGCCGCTAATTTTCTTTTATTTCTCTAATAATTATTCCATTCATCCCTTATGTTTCAGTCATTCGAATTTCTGTTATCGAACTGTTCAGTATCTTTCCGTTCGATTAGTGAATAAAGTAGACAAAAGTCGAGGAATGGTGTCGAAATTGGTTAATGACCCTAAATGTTAACAAAACGGCCCTAATTACCTTCTACAGACGCCAACACTATTCTTCGTACAACTACGTACTAAACGGAACTACTATCTCCTCAGTATCTTTTTTGAAATATTTAGGTGTCACAATTTCCAGTGATCTTACATGGCATTCTCACGTTACATCCGTTACTAACGATGCTAACCGCACACTTTGCTTTCTTCGGCGTAACCTAGCTCAGGCACCTTCTTCTGTTAAACATCTAGCTTATGTAACTCTTGCAAGGCCCAAATTAGAGTACGCATGCGCATTGTGGGACCCGCATCTTCAAAACTTGATATCTACCATTGAATTAACACAAAACCGTGCCGCTAGATTTATCTTCTCTGACTATTCTCGTAATACTAGCGCCACTAATCTAAAAGCTAATTCCGGTCTCCCAAGCTTGCCAGCACGCCGTAAAATATCTAGACTCTGTTTATTTCATAAATTTTATCATGCCTTATCATCTAGCACAGCAGTCATCATGCCGATTCATCGAACATCCAGTCGCATCAGCCACACCTTGGCTGTTTATCCGCCACATGCCCGAACGACAACGCACCTCAACTCATTTTTTGTAAGGACAGCCATCGACTGGAACGATCCTCCCGCTGAAATCGTCGCTCACTCTAACCCAAGCCATTTCAGAACCGCCATTGAAACATTTTTTAGTTAATCTCGACAATACTGTCAAGCCTACCCCTCATGTAAAACCCCGTACTCCTGGGGTATTTGAGGTATTGGAAATATAAATAAATAAATAAATAAATAAATAAATAAATAAATAAATAAATAAATAAATAAATAAATAAATAAATAAATAAATAAATAAATAAATAAATAAATAAATAAATAAATAAATTAATTAATTAAATAAATAAATAAATAAGCTAGGTTATATAGACATGCGAAAGCTG